>JAAOAM010000004.1:0-341106 GCA_013396015.1 Fusarium mexicanum | reverse complement strand
TATAATATTATATTATTAACTAATATAATAAATAAAAAGGTAATCTAAAGAAAGTCTACTTAGAATCCTAAATACTTTATATTAAGCTATATAGCTAAAGACCTTTTTGTAATATAGCTAAGTACTATTATAATTAAAAGAGTATAGAGTATATATTGCTTTATATACTAATATAAATAATATACTTTAAAAGTTTCTTTAATTAAAGAAAGGTTCTTATTACATTTTTATTCTATAGCCTTAAACTAAACCTAAAAGTCTCTTAACTTAGATTTATTTAAGCCTTTTTTTTTTATAAAGGACTTCTTAAAATAGCTTAAAAAGCTATAAAAGGCCCTTACCTATTTAATATTACTTAAAGAGATATTATAGTATCTAACCTTCCTTTACTTACTAATAATATATAAGAAAGAAGTTATTTATATAAATACTTTATTAATAATTTATTAATAACTATTTTTTATTATTTCCTAATTATAAATATCTTTTACCTATTCTTAGGATTTATAACTTTTACTATTATTTATAAACTAATTACTATTACCTATACTATTAAGCCTGCCTTAGTTTTTTTATAATTTAGATTTTATTAACCTTTATCTTTATATACCTTTAAAAAGACCTAGACTAAGTAAAACTTATTATACTAACTTATAGTAGTTATTATAAGTTAAAAGCTAGATTAAAAGACTTAATTTTTAGATTACTAGTATTAGGTAGTTAGCTAGAAACTAATAATACTTTTTCTATAGATAGTAAATATTTAATTTATTATATTTTAAAATATCTAAATATGCTTTTTATATAGATTACTATAAATAATTACTATAAATATATTATATTAATATTACTTTTAAGAGTAATATAAAAAAAGTATAATATTACCTATAAGTACCTATAGGTACTTTTTAATACTTATATATATTATAGGTAATATAAAACTTTTTTAAAATACCTATAGGTACCTATATATAATATTATTTACCTAACTATATGCCTAGGTAACTGGGCATTAAGCTATTACTAGGTACTTGTGGGAATTTTAAACCCTATTGAGTATGGGGTTTTAAAAGAGGCTGAGAGCTATGGCATTGCATTTTGGTTATTGAGGCTGGGTAAAACATTGCCGGCTTGGGGTATGTGATGTTTCTGGTCTTACTGGTACTATTGTAAGTAATAGTATAGAGTATTAAAACTTATTTAGCCTTAATACTAACTTTATTATACTCCTAAATCAATCGCTCTTTAACATGCTGACTTACTATTAGACTAACTATTATCTGATAAAATAATACATATGCTATTATATAAGTAATTAGAGTATAGCATGCTAGGTACGTCTTTACAAGAGGGCTAAACTGTGCCCAAAGTCAAGTCCTGCAAGCTGCACATTATAAGTCATGCGCGGAGAAGCGTGTACTGTTTGCACATGGGGTATCAGGCATTCCAATACAATAGCACAAAGGGAGGAGAAGGCGAAACTAATCAGACTGCAATTGCTAAAATATATTTTACCTGTGGCTGGACGGGAAGCCCAAGTTTGCTAAACTAAGGCGCTATTCCATCACAAGTGGGAATCAGGTCCAAGGACAAGCACCCAAGGTGCAACACCAGCCCCTTCAGTGTCTAGTTGGGTGTCGCCTTGCCCAGAAACCGAGACCTTCAAGAGACTATGAATCGTGCCTACAGCAGATGCCGAGGGAACAGGCACCTCCACTACCACGTCCGCTGGCAACTTACCAATAGCAAGAGCTGTTAAATGACTGGGCCAGTCGTAATCGGGACGATCACCTTTTCCCAACAAGATAGCGTGGCCTTCCCGAACCAGCACAGGAAGGTGAAAGTTATCAAACGTTTCACTAATCCATGCTGGACCAACACGCGCCTTACCGTCAAGAAGGCCAATCCAAGTTCCATGAGGTACGTAATACTCGACAGTCCCTTTGTCGTTGAAGATAGGAGCCACAAGGAGACTGCTCCCAAACATGTACTGTTCGTCGAGGGCCGCACATGTTTTGTCTTCGGGGAACTCGATGACCATGGCCCGCAGCATCGGGAGCCCCCTGTTGCAGCAATCGATGGCTTGGGAAAATAGGTACGGCATCAGAGTGTTTTTCAATCGTGAAAACTTGGCCAGCACTCGGACAGACTCTTCGTCTACTAACCACGGTACTCGATAAGTGTGTGAGCCATGTAGGCGAGAGTGTGATGACAAAAGCCCAAATTGCACCCATCGCTTGTAGATGCTGGGGTCTGGGATATCCGTGGACAAACCTTGGGCGATGAAACCGGCTATGTCGTGTGACCAGAACGAAAAGCCTGACATGCCGAGGGATAAACCGCCTCGTAGCGACTGGATCATGCCAGACCAGGTCGACTCACAGTCACCCCCCCAATGAACTGGGAAACACTGTCCTCCGGCTGTTGCAGCTCGTGCAAAGACAGCCGCCTCATCCACACCACGTTCTTCACATATAGCCTCAAACACAGTCTGATTGTACAGGAGAGCGTAATAGTTGTGCCCTTGTCGGGGATCCATGCCGTTATGATACTGCACGTTCTCCCACGGGATGCGCTCACCAAAATCTGTCTTGAACGTATCAACTCCCAGCTTAAGAAGCACTTTCAAGTGATCCTTGTACCACTGGACAGCGGCAGGATTGGTGAAGTCTACTACAGCCATTCCGGCTTGCCAGTTGTCACCTTGCCAGACAGTATCATCAACGCGCTTGATCAGGTAGTTCTGTTCCATTGCCTCGTCGAAGACTTCGGATTCCTGCGCGATGTATGGATTGATCCATACGCACACCTTGAGTCCACGCCGATGAAGGTTTCCTAGGAAGTTCTGAGCGTCAGGAAATTTGATCGGGTCAAACTTGAAACTTGTCCAACTGTACTCGCGCATCCAGAAACAGTCGAAGTGAAACACGGACAGAGGTACGCCGTGATTAGACATCTCGTCGAGCTGTTGAGTAACAGTCTCTTCACTGTAATCGGTAATGAACGACGTGGAGAGGTAGAGGCCGAAGGACCATGCTGGAGGTAAAGCCGGATGCCCCGTCAGAAAGGCATATCGTTTAAGAATCTATGCTCAAATCAGTCATGTCTCTTGATCTCGGGATTATGCAATTGTGACTTACATCCTTCGGTGTTGGGCCGTGTATGACGAACCATCTAATCTCTTCGCCCTGGATGGAAGTCTGGATCTTTGCTAGCCTTTCGGTCTGTATTTCAAGCGACAGAACATCCGAATGGTCAAAGAAAACCCCATAACCTCGATTCGTCCAAAAGAATGGTATGTTCTTGTACGCTAAAACATCTTGTCAGCGGCGGTTTAGTAAGAGCCGAGATCCGATGACGAACTGTGTGGTGTACATGTTCCAGCATCCTCATTCCACAGATCAATACTTTGCCCATTCTTACTGAGTGGCCCGAATCGCTCTCCGAGACCGTACACAAGCTCGCCTACGTGAAGGTCGAAAGAAACGGACATGTAGGGCTTCGCACTTGCTCCCGGCTGGGAACGGTAATAAGAGTCGGCAATCTTTGTACTGGCTTCCAACGGGATCGGTGCAGGTTGGTTTGGCGGACCGACAATATATTGTAGACCCTGGTAGCCTATACGGGCCGCATTTATCCCCCCAGCCGTCGATTGGAAGTCCAGGCAGAAGTTAGAGGCTGTGTGGTCCAGGACAGCCTGCAGGTCACCGCTCGAGAGCGTTGAGCGACCACTATCGTTCCCAACGGCTACATCGAAAGAATCCCACGGTGTCTCGCCTTGGGGAAACAATCTGAAACGGGGCTCGGTGGATTTTCTCGTGCCCTTGAAGTGTGTCGCGACACATGAGATAATGCCAGGTCCAGCCGCTGACATGGTCAAGGTGATCGTCGGGCGATTCAGAGTATTTCCACGGTGGGCAACATGGCGAGTGGCGCACAGCGCTTTGATAGAACCAGGGTCAGGTTGAGTCACGCGTGCCACCTCGGTTGCATTGTAGATGAGGGTGTCTCGGCGGTCTTCCCAGATGCCGTGAGTGAACTTCATCTTGAGAAGGAGAGCTGCCTACAAAATAGTACCTAGTTGGTAAGAGAGGCTCGGCTTCGCTCACTATGAAAGCAAGACGTGCAAGACAGATATGGTCGTGCAGCCTCGATGACTAAGGAGCCACGGTTAAACTACTAACTTATGCGTAATGAGCCGACGGGACATTTCTCAATTAGTGAGTTAAGCGTCTTTCCTTTCTCTAGACCAAGTCTTTCTTTCTTTATGACTGGGATGTTACATACTCTGTAAGTGAAATGTTACTACTATGAATTTAGGCTAAATATCCCCTTTAGCCAAATAGAGTTATTTATCAAGCAAATGAATGAAAATCTGTTTGATGCCGACGATTGAACGAGTCGGCTTTTTCTAAAATTTCCAAAGAGTAACGAATCCACTGCAAGACCGTGCTTGGGTAGCTTGCATTTGATCCACCTACCTATTCTAGCCTACCTTGTTCTAGTTCTGGCGATCATGGAATCACGAGTTTCTCATTTTAGTTGTGGCGTTTGTGTACGGATATTAGGTTCTGACCACGCGGGGCCCGAGACTCCCACCAATAGACCCCTCTCTACACGACTGGAGACCCAATTCCAGCCATGTCGTCCGGCTTTTCGTGGTGATGGGCTTTACTTTGACAATGATTGAATCTCAACCATGCCCAAGTGAGCCCCCTCCTCGTAACTCGGTATGCTTGACCACCGAGCGTGACAAGCAAAGTGTATAAAAACCAGCCATGGTGCAGTATCGTATATAGCAATTACTTCAATACATTTCACAAACAAAGTACTCTTACTAGAAATTTCTTGTTCCTGAAATCCAAGATGCGATTCAACCTGTTTCTCTTTTTCCCCCTTTTGCTCGGCGTGGAAGCCGCTCAAAACTTTTATGTGTCACCAACAGGTAAAGACACTGCACCAGGCACCATATCCGCTCCTTTCGCGACCCTCGGTCAAGCCCAGAAGGCGGTGAGGAAAGTCAATCGCAAGTTGACAAGTGACGTGACCGTTCACGTTGCGGCAGGCACTTACTATCTTAATACGCCTCTCACCTTCACATCGGCAGACTCTGGCTCCAACGGACACCGCATCATCTGGGAAGCGGAAGCCACCAACGGCGGCGTCAATCTCTCTGGGGGTATCCCGCTCAAAAGCTGGACTCTGCAGAATGCAACCGCGGGCATCTGGACGGCAAAAGTCCCTCGAGGCTTGCGCTCTAGACATCTGTATGTTGACCAGAAGCATGCCCAACGAGCCCGACAGTCGCTGGACCGTAGCGCCCTGTCAGTCGGTACCAACGGATACGATATCTCCAGCGACAGCAGCGCGAGCTTCCTCCTTACTACCAAGGGGATACAGACTGGAGAGATACGAGGAATCAATTCCTTTACAGACCGTTACATTCCAATTGACCATGTTGACGGCTCAACGCTTGTGATGGCGTCTCCCGCATTCCAAAACAACGTCATGGGTTGGGACACAGTTAACAAGCCTTTTGCGGACAACGGCTTCTATGTCGAGAATGTTCTTGCTTTCTTGGACGAGGCCGGGGAGTATTTCCTGGATTCAAATGCCGGCAAGATTTACTACATGCCTGATGCTGGCACCAAGCCGAGTGATCACTATATCGTCTTGGGCAAATTGGAGCAGCTGCTGATTGTTGCCGGTACTTACAGCGCCCCCGTCAGCGCCATCACTTTCCAGGGATTTAACTATATGCACACCACCTGGAACCTACCGTCTACAGACCTCGGTTACGCCGACCAACAAACTGGAGGATTTATTGGTCTCAACAAAACTTACTCCGAGTTCGAGGCCTCGCGTCCCTTCTGGTATCAAGTACCTGGATCTGTGCAAGTCAGCGCGGCGTCTGACATCAAATTCACAAATGGCAGCATGCTTGCCATCATGGGCGGCTTTGGCATCGGAAATGATGCCAACGCTCATGTTAGCGGTGTAGGCCTGGGCGCGTCAAACATCGAGATCAGCGGCATGTACTTTACTCAAACTGGCGCGAATTCCATCACAGTCGGAGGAATCATGGCTGATGCGCATCACCCTTCTGATCCACGAATGCTGAACCAGAAGATTCTCGTGACGGAAAACATCATCAAAGACACTGCTCGTACTATTACTTCTGCTGCAGGAATTCTAGTCACATACACATCCGGGACAGAGGTTTCTTCCAACGATCTATCGACACTACCATATAGTGGTATTGCTTGGGGCTACGGCTGGGGCACTAATGATAAAGGTGGTGTTCCTGAGTACCAGAATCGGGGCCTTTACAATTATCAGCCAGTTTACGACACACCGACTGTGATGAAGCAAGGCCTTATTGCGCAAAATCTTATCCATGATTTTGGACGCATGCATACAGACTTAGCTGGCATCTATACACTTTCGGCGAGTCCCGACACCTATATCACTGGTAATTGCATTTTTACCGATACGGATCAGTCCAGTGGAACAGGTTAGTTCTTTTCTATTGCCCTAGATGCTATTTTTCTTGTTCTTTTTCGCTTCTTCTTTGACACGCCGATACATTCCATGTGTGTTTTCTGGGAACCTATTGCTAACTTTTCTCTGTGCAGCCTACTACAACGACGAAGGCTCTCGAGATTACCAAATCCAAAATTCAGTCGTGAATGTCAAGGGCAATGGCTATGGTGGCGGTTCAGGCGGCGGGTATTGGTGGCAGCCAAACGAGAGAGACAATTACACGACTGGCAATATCACCGTTTCTAATGTTGCCGTTGCTTCTCCTGGTCCAATTCAGTTGGATGATGGTGACCAATTTGGCAATCACGTCTACAACATAACGAATTACAGCTCTCTCGAAGACCTTCAAGCTCCTTACAATGATATTCTGCAACAAGCCGGCATTCCCCCTTCCCAGCGCTCAGCTCGACCCGTCAGCTTCACGTATCCCCCTTCGAGCAGCTGAGCAGCATGGCGCCACGGAGTATGAGCCCTATCAACAGCCAATTAACCCTGGGCTCATCTCGCTCATTGGTGGAAGGACTACAAGTACAACTCAAGGAGGCAGGTAACTTATAGCAAGTATAAACGTACATAGATAGCCAGCCTGGTTGAAGAATCGTCACTCAGCCAAAGGTTGTTTCTGTAGCAGTTTAGCCTATGAATCAACCGTTCCTGTCCAAACTTGTTTAGATAGCGCGGTGACTACTGCCGATAAGAGCGGTGCTGTTGATGAAAGCGATAAGCTGATTACCGCCCTAGCTATCTCGGCGTTCTAAACCGTGTTTATCTAGAACGCTGATGCCACTTTCTTATAAGCCTATGATAGCCTTGAGTATCATATGTCTTGGAGGTATCTATTCATTAAAAATGGAATGTCAATTTATTTATGCTGTTGACCAGCTTCATCCTGCTGCTTTTCTTCCCGAATTGACCGAAGCTCTTCACTGAACTCAATCTGTGAAGTTGGTATGACCTTTGACCTCAGCCGGATCTTGAAGATTGTGTAAAGTACTAGAGTCATCTTGTTAGCCCATCTTGTAGCTGTGATAGCGGCGAGTTCAGACGTACCAGCAAAGATGGCTATGTTAATGTAACATGTGATGAATCCTTGGGCAGTGAAGCGGCCCTTCACGAAGACGTCAAACCCTGAGATAGAATTAGCCAAAACATTCTCTTCAGAAAAGGGGAGGAGGTGAGGGAGAGCAATGACGTACCACAGAACAGGATCACTAGTGAGACCACGAATAATGTTACCCAGGCCACGTATGGCTGGAAGGGACTCTTGTAAGGAAGATCTAGGCGCGTTAGATAGACTCTCAAGGGGATGCTTCTATGGGCATACCTTCTCTACTGTAGCCCTGCTTCTTCAGACCAGCAAAGAAACGGAGATATGTCACCTGGATTACTACCCAGCCGATGAGGCCAGCAACGGTCGTGATGTTCACAAACCATGAGAAGACCACAGAAGTGTTGTTCACAACTGTCAAATATACAAGTGGTGATAAGAGGCAGCTCATGCCAACCGCATAGTGAGGAGTGCCGAATCTGTTGCAACGTTGGAAGAATTGAGGGGCATGACCATCACAGCTCAGGCCAAAGAGAGTTCGAGAGGCGATGAAGATGCAAGCAGATCCGCTGCTGATGGCTGACGTGCACACAACAGCGTTGATGATAGAGGGGACGACTGATACGCCCGATCGTTGGAAGGCAATGACGAATGGAGATTGTGAGGCGGTTCCGGTAGAGACGCCGAGAGCTGGGTCGTTGTATGGTCTGACAGGCCATCGTTAGTTGCTTGTGATTCTCTCAATTCACTTCAAGTACTTACACAATAAGACCAACAATGAAGATGCTGCAGAAGTAAAAGAAGAAGATGCGGTAAAATGTCTTCTTTGTCGCAGCTGGGATGAGCTTCCGCGGGTTGCGTGTTTCAGAGCCTGAGATAGCCACAACTTGAATATTGCCGTAGCTGAAAGCAGCTGGAAGCATTGCTTTCCAGAATGCGAGGAACCTTCCAGCTGAACCTTCTTTGATGTAGGTATTGAACGCTCCTGGATGGATCCAGTACCGAAAGCCCAGCCGTTCATGATTCGGTGCTCCACCAAGGTCAATGACGAGTCCACCAATGATGAGACCGATAATGAGCATGATCTTGAGGGATGCGAAGATAACTTCAGATTCGCCGTAGAGTTTCGCTCCGCAAAGGTTGGCGACGATGATGAAGAGCAGGAAGATGGTGATCCAGACGCCAGGGTTGATGGATGTGTTCCAGAATTGGACGAGCGTCGCAGCGGCGCTGATCTCGGCGGGCATGTTGATTGCCATGGTGTACCCTGATCCAATCAGATCCTTCCCGTAGCTCGTAGTAAGAAGAAGGTGACTTACAGAAGTTCCATCCTGTTGCAGCACCAAGTGCAGGTTCAACAAACTTGGTTGCATGGCGAACGAAACCGCCAGTCGATGGCATGAACGCCGTGATTTCTCCCGTGGTATACGCGACACCTGCTGTTACGAAACCCATGAGTGTATACGCGAGAAGAGCTCCAACTGGGCCTGCTGTCGCGATGACTTGGCCAGAACTGAGGAAGAGTCCCGTTCCCTACCAAGATCAATCATGTGAGAGCTTAAGCACTGGGGAGACTTACAATCATGCCAGCGACAGCAATCATGTTGATGTGTCGGGATCCTAGTTCACGCTTGAGGCCACTGACCTCCGTGCTCCCGCTGCCCATCTCGACATCTGCCGGCATGTCGCTGCAGACAATCTTTTCGTCTTTATCCATGGTCTGCACGCTGTCGAAGGATCATAAACTGGGTGTCAATCAGGGCATGCGAGTCGAAGAAAAGTCAAAGAGACTTGAGTTGTACCCCTTGATCGAGGGGAACAATAATAATATTCTCTCAATGCCACAGTGACTCAAGTCATGTTATCTGAGTCGGCCGATCTTCTCCATTATTTATGATGGAGGCCGACTCCAGTGGCTTATCTCAATGCAGTGCTCGCTTAACATGAGGGGAAACAGGGGTTTAGCTTGAGTCGCCGGTGAGCGTTTTAGAACGCCGTTGCAAAGACACATGGGGAAATTCGCCGGATCAGCAATAAACGGCGACGCCTCAGAGCCTAGACCATTCCAGAGCTTAACTATAATGTCGCCATGTGCTGATGCAAACGAATGTCAACTTGGCCGTTTCATTTTAGTTCCTTTTCTTATCAGCCATGGCTTCCACTAACGTTAACCTTACACATGATGACTCCTTTGAGCTGTTTGACTTGAGAGTCGAGGTCATTTGCCCGCCTGGCAAAAAGATTATGTGTGGAGCGAAAGTAGGAGACTACTTCACGCTCAAAGGCGAAATGCTTTATCTTCCACCAGACCAGGGGATAAGTATCTATAGTCTTGGTAAGATGAAAAGTACTCTGCTTATTGGAATTGTAACTGATTGGAACAAGCATCCGTCCTTCCCCTTCTACCAGCCAAGCAGAGAGTGACATCACCTAACGACTGGATGACTACAGATGCACTGATCGCTTGCCCTGATCCCAATTGTCCCTCGCAGCTGAAGATAGTAAAGGAAGGGATTCGGAAGTTCAGCCATGCCAAGACTACTGTTGTTCCATTGAGTGGGAACTCAGGGTCATAAGGAGGAACAGCAATCGGTTGTATAATATTTATTAATCTGTTTGCGGGAAGAATGTAACATCTTGAGGGTTCATTCCAAACATTTCTGCCCACATATCGTCACACTCGAAAGGGAAGTCCAAGTTTTCCTGAGCTAAAAAGGATATATCTAAGGTTGCTAGGTCGGGAGGACGTCGGGAGGATGAGCTGCCTTCTGAGTCTGCACTGGGCCCTCCGTTTATATCGATCTGGTCTATCGTGTGTGATGCAGGCCCTGCAAGTCCGCCTTCTTGGGATGTCTTATTTCTTGCCTGGTTCTCTACAAGCTTCATCGCGACTCTTTCTAGAAACGATGCTTGCAGGGTACAGCTGGAGCTTGTGCATCCAGACTGGCTGGAAAAGACCTGTGCAGCTTTCTGTATAGCTTCTATACAGGTTGATGCAAGCTGGCCAGAAATGAAATCGGAAAATACAACAGTGATCTACAATGAACAAGTGTCAGCACCGCCTAGCCAAGCAGAAGAAGTGGACCAACCTTGACGAGGAATGCAGCACTATAAGCTGTCATGACATGGATGGAGTCTTGGGCGAAGCAGACATGCTCTGAGAACCGTGATATTAGCTGCAGCATGTTGAGGGCACTGCTATATGCCACCCATACTGTGTCAATATGGTGATTGATATTCGATTTATCAGAGACAAGAATGCCATGTAGTGGTAGGGTATGAAGCTGAAGGCGAAGGTGAGTTCCGTAGAAGCGGATGAGAAACTCATGGCAGGATTGTTCCGTCTGCGCTGTGATCTTTTCAGTCCACTTCTTCTCCCATCTCTCTATACGGCCATCCAATAGGCTGACAAGCGGCGCACTCTCACTGTGGGACAAGAATCGCTGCCGCGACTTAGTGACCAGTAGTGGAAATGCGGAAGAGGTGACAAGCCTCAACGTAGTGAAAGCTCCTAGCAGTTGATCATTTTCGATTGTCAGAGTGTCGTTGCACCAGTCTTCTATGGACTCAATAAACTCGCTGCATTCTATCATCCATGGTCGTCCAGTCTGTAGACTGATGCTTTGAGAAGGTCAGTAGCCGAAAGCTTGAAATGCCACGGAATCTCGTAGTAGGATAGAGGGATCATACCTCCGATCGTAAACGAAGAGAACATACCATGTCCTCTCAAAATTCCGCCTCTCTCGCCTTTGAGTCTCAGACTCTGTCGCGGCTGCTGAAGAACGGGAATAAGCCAGCTTATGCCATCCCAAGTCCATACATATGCGGATTGCGTACCCAACAGAGGTCCACACCCTTGTGTCTTGCGGCTCCTTCCAATACGTAAGAATGAGAATTGCTTGCACGATTTCAACAGATTTACTACCTCTCCGGAAGACATTAGAAAAGAGATCCTGGGCGTGATCGTACAACTTGATGTAGAGAACCTGATTGAAGGCCTTTGCTGCCATGGCTAGCATGGAGCTTAGGAGGAACGCAGACTTCGAACGGACGTAAGGAAATGTATGGAGATGGGGATCAAGCTGGCTGATGTATGGGTTTAGAACCGTTATGAAGCTGCCTAGATGTCAAGATATGCACTTTCATGGGAATGGATGATTCTGTTTACCTATCAAACAGAGACTTCGCCAGAGATCGAGTGATGAGTCCAAGGTCAATGGGGTCCTCAAGTGACTCATCGCGACTTCTTTGGCGCGGCACAGGTTCTTGATCCGCACTAAGAATATTGCCAAGGGAGAATCTCCCCTCCAAAGCCTGATGATTGAGTAACCCCGATGGCTGTAGATTATTTGCATCGTCGTCTGTTTCTGAGATATGAGCCCCTGCTGCCGCTGGACTCTCGAGGCTTGGAATCGACTGTGGTGAGATGGTAGGGACTTTCTTCACTTTCGAGATCCTATACTTCCAGTCAACAAGAAATACAAGGCAACTAAGCTAGATTGCGTACTTTGTACCTGGCTTGCGACCTCGGCGGTGTTCCCTGAAGATACAATCGAGGGCTTTTCGGGTACAGCGCTCACATTTAGACGTGTCCTGTCCCATAGAACGGCACTTCATCTTGACTCTTCGACATTGTGTACACGCATTAGCACTCTGGAGAGACGAGCTTGACATCTTGGTAGGGTGCTGATGCGTGCTGGGTTCTGTACCTGGCTCTGGAATGGCCCTGCTTGAAGAATCGTCACCAAGACTGCCTGCCCAATCAATCGTGTTTCTCACCAAATCTGGGGTAACTAGCGTAGAGGATACTTTCGATAAGACGGACGGTGCTGATTGGTTGAGTAGCCGATAAGGAGCTCGCTGATTATCACGCCGGCATCTCGGCATTCTAAGCTGTATCTAAAACGCCGGTGTCGCTATCTTGAACGCCGAGAATTGATCGCCTTGAACACCGGCGGGGTATTCCCAGTCATCATATTCAAGTACTGATATCAGGCTTTATCAAGACTAGTAATTTCGTTATCTCCAACTCCACGACTCACAGCGACTTTCAAACAGTGCCGCACTTTTCTGACATTTTGTCAATTTGAACCAGTCAATCATTATGGCGGTCTCTCGCAATGGCGGTAGCAATACCGCTCATGTCAATATGATGACGGACAGCGTTATAGCGAACCTACCACCTGACGGTCTGAGAGTTATCATCCGCTCACTACTGGCATCGCACCCTAATATCACCACCAGCTTTGAAGACGCAACACGACAATACCTTGCTCAGGCCCAGATCAAGTCGTCAAAATCTCAGTTCGCGAGTCTTGATGTTGGAGGTTTGGATAAGGCCCAGAAGATAGCTCGCTGTATGCTTGGGTCTGGGCAAGCGTTTGATGGCGTTTCCATTCTTGACAAATTAGTTGTTCGCGGTGTTCACATCGCTCTTGACTCACCAGAAACAGAGAATCAGAGTGTTGCTTCACTCCTAGCTTCTCTGGATGGCGATTTAGTCCAGGCCATGACAGCCGTGACGAAGAAGCTTGCTGTCAGCTCCGGGGCACGATCACTTTCTTCAAGAGAACAGAATATCATTCAAGGATTGTTTGAGTCTCTTGCTAAGTGTCAAGAGATCTTGAAGGGCACAGGCATAGACTTTCCCTATGGAAGGGGAATGCTCACAACGGCAAATATCCTGGGTATTGCTTTGCCGGACTCGCCAGAAACAAGATTGAGCAAGGTACCTTCAGACATGGCACGGCCTCCGCCAGCCAAGGAAACCTTTCAACTCGGTGATAGAAGACTGCCTCGCATTTTCTCAGGCCTATGGCAGATGTCAAGTCCAGCTTGGGGTTCTGCACAAATGTCTAAAATCATCGAAGGATTCTCGACGCATGTCCAGAATGGATTTACTGCGTTTGACATGGCGGACCACTATGGCGACGCTGAAGTTCTCTACGTAAGTGTGCGAAATGGCAAGGGTCTTTACGTTGACTAACATGAATGCAGGGCCGCTTCCGTTCGATGTATCCCCATAAGGACGAAATGTTCACTGCGACAAAGTACTGTGTGTTTCATCCAATGACTGTTTCTCGGGAAGCAGTGCAAGCCAACGTCAGCGAAAGGTGCAATAGATTGCAACAAGAGGTGGTCGATCTGCTTCAATTTCACTGGCAACTTGTACGTTTTGATAGCTGTTCGTTGTACAAAATCCTGCTTACAGAGTACCAGTGGGACAGTCCGCAGTATATTGACGCGCTACAATATTTGGCAGAAGACAAGCGAGTAGCTCGAATTGGATTATGTAACTTTGATACAGAACATCTTGAGCGAGTTGTTGAAAGCGGTGTCAAGATATATACGAACCAAGTCCAGGTTAGTACTTCAGCAATCACTGATGGAGCCGTTACTGACTAGATGCAGTTCTCACTAATTGACTCGAGGCCTACTGTGAAGATGGCAGATGCATGCTCCAGACATGGCATCAAGCTGTTGACATATGGAACTTTGGTGAGTCTCCTCTGATGCAATCGCCGTGCAACCGTTAACAGATCATTCCTCAGTGCGGCGGATTCATCGCAGATAAGTGGCTCAAGCAACCTGAACCCGATGTCTACGACACCAACATCACTCCTAGCCAGAGAAAGGTAAGCGAAGCACGCCCCGTCTGTTTGTCATTATACTGACAACAAGTGTAAAGTACTACGGAATGATATGTAGCTGGGGCGGCTGGGATCTCTTCCAAGAGCTGCTCAGCGTCCTTGGCACCATTGCGACAAAGCACAAAGTCAACATCTCCAACATAGCTACGCGCTGGGTCCTAGACTTTCCCCATGTCGGAGCAGTCATTATTGGCGCAAGGATTGGCATGAGTGAGCATACGAGTGGCAATGCTGCTACTCTCGGCTGGAGGTTGGATGATGATGACCGCAGGCTCATTGAAGAGGTCTTGGACCAGAGTAACAGGGCCGAGATGTTTGAGACAATGGGCGATTGCGGTAATGAGTACCGATAAACGAATTGGGGGTATCAGTTCGATGCTGGTTCCGGATTTCCAAGTTGGGATAGGAGGGGATATGTAACGTCTGATCAATGGAGCATCCCCCTCATGTATGCAGGTCGCCCAGTCGAGACTGGCGAACTGAAATCGTACCGGAAATTATTTTTTTGAGGCGAGTTTCTGTAGACCCATCTCGCTTCAATGAATATGATTACTCGCGAATGTATCATAACCTTATGTCGATGCGGCGATTACATCCATGGTCTCTTGTGAGCAAAAGCCGCTGAATATGGATAGGTCACAAGAGTCAAGATGCATAAAAACGACATCGGGGCTTTTACCGCCAAGAGACAAACCCGTAAATGATCTTCATCCCACCACAAATCAACCCTCATGTGTAGGTCACTAGGCGTCCCAATCAACATCTCTTCTGTATCATCTCGTGATTGATAACCACCCACCCAACTACTAAAGCCATGCGCATTCCAACCGCTTCCATCCTGACCATCTTAATATCAACAGCTGACGCAGCAAGAGAGATGAGAATCGATTGTTACAGCGACAATGATGTATTATCGTGAATAATAATATTCTCGCTTGTTACCCTAAAGAGCCCATTACGTCACAAGTTTGACTCATAACATCAGTCATGCAAGATTCCCTTAACATCTGCCAATATTGACCAGAGAATAATCTTAATGCTGGAAGTATATCTCATGGTTTTATGCATAATGGTTTATTCCCGGTTTAATTGCTTGGATCTCATTGGCACGATGATGCATTGCAACCCGCTGCATAACATCCCCCCTCATTGGTGACCTCACAAAGCATCAAGAAACAAGGCTTGCTGAGACCACATTTGATCACAAGCGCATGGCCAGATAAATCTCTCAAGTGACTAACAGTATGAAGTTTGGCTACTGATACCTACCTTCTCGGTGACACAGTCTTGCTGCTATATGAGCAGTGAGGCTGTTCATGATGGAGATAGTCGATCTTTTTTAGTTTAGAGAGCCTCCTTTCCTGCATTAAAACAGAACTTTTCTAGGCAATAATTCAATTGGAAATATTACAGATACTTGCTTTTTTTCAAGATGTTGTGGCCTTTTTTGTGGTTCCTTGCAGTTATGCTTATCGGAGTCGACTATAGCCTTTCCTATCTGACAGAGATGGCAGATACCATGATCGCAAAGGGCGTCGAGCCGGACCTTGGATATCAAGATGCCGTTCTTTATCTCGGATTCGAAAAGGCTTACGAGCTTACTAGGGATCAGAAATATCTGGACTGGTACATCGGTCAGATCGACGGCCCCGTTGTTCAAGAGGACGGGTCTATCAAAGGCCTCAATACATCGCGGTACATCCTTGACGAGTATCGAATGGGGCACAACTATCTGTACCTTTTTAACCAAACTGGAGAGTCGAAGTACGAGACGGCTGCCAATACGATCAGACGTATGCTGGACTCTTATCCTCGCACCCCTTCCGGGGGCTTCTGGTAAGCGAGATATGTTAAACTACTGTCGCCTGACAATTAATCAAGAGTTCATAGGCACCAGCAATTCTTCCGCAATCAAATGTGGCTAGATGGTATCTACATGGCTGATTCATTCTATGCCAGATGGACGCATCTCTATGACTCGGACAACAACACAGCTTGGGACGATATCCTTTTACAGTACGAGCTCATACACGAGAACACCATTAGTGAGACAACTGGCCTTCACGTGCATGGATGGGTCGAAGGTGAAGCGTCATGGGCCGACCCAGAAACAGGCCGGGCACCCAACGTATGGGGACGTGCTCTTGGCTGGTACTTCATGGCCCTTGTTGAAGTATTGCAGTACTTCCCCACGTCGCATCCCGGATATGACCAGCTCCTCGGATACCTTGGATCTCTTGCAAAGGGTCTTAAAGACTCGCGCAATTCAAATCTTGGCAGCTGGTGGCAAGTCATGAATGAGCCTTACCCTGAACGCGAGGGAAACTTTATTGAGAGTAGCGGTTCTTCCATGTTTACCTGGGGTTTACTGAAGGCTGTGGACTTGGGGTATCTGGACTCAGATAACTATCTCGAAACTGCTAAGGATGCGTTCACAAGCTTGATTGACAACTTTGTGACTCAAGGTGAAGATGGGTCGTTGGTGCTGAATAGCACGGTCGCTGAATGTGGTTTGACCAGTTCGAATGTCACATTTGAAGTGAGTACATTGTTTTCAATGTCGATGATCATGTACTGACGGTGATAGTACTACGTCAGCAGACCAAAGCTGGAGAATGGGCAAAATGGTGTCGGTCCGTTTATGCTTGCTTCTTTTGAATGGGAGTCATGGGCGAAGGATGCATGAGTGCCTAGTCCCAGGTCGCAACAAGGCGCCGGACGTCAACAACTATGTCAGTTTTACTGCAGCTGCAGACTCTGATGCCCTGTTAGAAATGACACTACTGTATTTGTTTGTCTCAGTACCTTGTGCCGTTCTTCTACATCGCTTGCAATTTTAATCATTCCGTCACTCTCATTAGCTTCTCATTTGCGCATCTCTTCACTGGTGTCGGAGAACGAAGATCCGAGTCGAAATACTTGTTCGCCAAGGTCAGAATGAAGCCAAGAAAACAAGTGCCGGCTGGGCCTATGTAATCCAGCTGAAGCCAATGCGAAAAATGTCGCTGTATTTTGTTCCTTGGTTCACTATAAACGCCCTAGAAGTATAGCGGGTACACGCTGTAGTTAAGCCAGTTGCTTTCTCCCAGATCTCTTGCGATTTGAATCGAAGCAACATGGAATTGTCACTTATATTAAAGAAAAAAAGAAGTCAAATGTCCTTTCGGAGATATCAAAGTCGGTAAATAAAATAGGATCTCAGAATTACTTCCGAAATATGCCAGATTTCTTAGTATACAAAGTGACCATCGGGGTTTCGGCCGGGAACAAACCCCAACAAGGGTCATTCCCATTCCACAACCGTTCGGCCGCCTTCACGTGCAACTCTTTTCAAAAAATAGACATAATATTTAGCTTAGATATAGCCAAACAGTTTTGAATCTTCACCATATCCGTTTTGTCCTTCCCTTGGCCGTGTGCTCAGCCCTCTCCCCTGAAACACCACCTGCGACGTCTCTCCCCCAAAACACAATCCCCGACAGACAATTGGCTAGGACCTCCACAGATCTCGGAACTTGGCGACGCAGAGATACGATTGGCTCCTCAGAAGATAGACGAGGTCTTGGAATCAGTTACAAACGTGCCGCTGTCGCCGACCTGTTTGCCGATCATGGTCCGTGTCCGTAGCTCAGAAGCAGTTTCTGTGTTTTAAATGCAAGCGTATCATGGTTAATGAGCAAATCGCAATGGCTATTTGACGTTTTGTTTGACAGAGTGGCTGTGTTCTTCGGGAGACGAGGATTCCGGGTCTTGGCTGGGCGGGCAAGGGTCAAAGCGTAGGTGAAGAAGCCGTGCGGTGCGTGATATGTTTGTCTGGTGATGTTTGACACATTTTGAGATACTATCGTGAAGCTGTTGGATGTCTCGAGAGTGTCTTGTGTTTTACTTGGCTGCTTCTTTGGTGGTGATATCCGTGTTTGTTAAGAAGGCAGTAAGAGGAAACAGACTCGTTGACTTTTCTATATAAGTCTTCACATCTTCCTTTCATTGTTCTAAACATCAGCATCAACAATCAGCATCAGCATCATCTTCCTCCTTTTTAATCACTTCTCTCCTGCCGGTCAGGTCTCTATTTTCGGTCTCTCTGACTAGTTCACTCCTCATCTCTTTGCCCAACTTTCCTCTCAGTCTTATTCATAGTAATCACACTTTCACAATGGCTCCCATCAAGAACCTCCTCATGGCTCTTTTCGTCGCTGCCGATCTCGCAGCAGTCTCAGCCCACAGTGTCATCACCAATGCCGTCGGCGATGCTGGTGGCTCTGGCATGGCCCTTGGTGTCGATACCTCAACTCCGCGAGACGGAACTCGAAGACGCCCTTTCCAGCAAGATGCAACCCGCTTCCGAGGCAATGCCGCTGATACCGTCGGAGAAACCTTGTCTGCCGGTGATAATAACATCGAGCAGGGAACTTTGGACATCATGGAAGAGACAGGTGAGCTATCCGCCTTGATGATGATAATGATTTCACAAACTAACAACTAATCAGGATCGGAGCTCCCTCAGGTGAACCCCGGCGGTAGCCTCGAGATGACGGTTCATCAGGTCAACTCAGACGGTGCTGGTCCGTACACGTGCATGATCAATGCCGACGCCACCGGTACATCCTGGGAGAATATTCAGGTGACGACTAATGTCGCGGGCAATGACCGGGGTCGCAACCGGGACGGCGAGATGGGAGACTTTCCTCTTGTTGCTTCTATTCCTGCCGGGCAAAACTGTACTGGAACAGTCGCAGGCGAGGACAATGTCTGTCTTGTCCGCTGTCAGAACCCAGCTCGCGCCGGCCCATTCGGTGGTGTGATCCCGGTCCAGATGGCTCAGGGCAACGGCGGCAATGCTGGAAATGGTACTGAAACTGGAAACACTAGAAACACGGCCAATGCTGGTACTGGCAATGCCAATGACAACGCCGAGGACCCCGCCAACAATACCACTAACGATACCACTAACGACACCACCACTGGCGGTGCCAACGGCAACGCAAACGGCAACAACAATGGTAACGCCAATGATAATGGCAATGATGATGAAGACGAGGATGAGGAGGATGAGACTGACGCTGGCACTCGCAACAACCGCCGTGCCACTCGCTTCTCCGCCTAAACGATAAACTGATAATGACTGGTAACGCGAACTTGTAATCGGAAGACTGGATCACCAACATATGGCACTGGGCAGGAATGTGATGGAAGCAGGATATCTACATAGTATATTTGGAAGGGCGATAGTATAATAAGATTTTGCTGATGAACTCTTTTTTCTCTGTACTTGCTCCTCATTGAGGAGCTTGGTCCATTGGCACTTTCAAAATAAGATGCCTTTGAAGGCTGATTTTTGCTGACTGAAGCCAATAGTCCCGCTCGGCTAGCCAATAGAGACTTGTTATTTGCAGTTGAGGCTTGTAGCTGAAAGCTGAAATCTGGACAGAGAACCTGGCTAGCCAATAGGAGCTAAGGAGGCTTGCGCTAGCTAAAACCCGGTATCGAACTTGCTGAAAATATGCGGTATATATATCGAAGGTTGCCCGTTACTCTCTATATATATCTCTCACATGCTCAAGAGTCTCCAAACCATCAATTTCGACCATAATATCGTCATGTCTTCAACAAGTGCAACTGTACCCGCTTGGGAGCAGAAACTCCGTGATGACATGGCGCTGTCTGTTCCAAGTCTCAATACGGTATCAATGCACTCTCCAGACGCCTTGGAGACCGCCGAATTCGCTGCGCCAATGTATAACGATTATATTCCACTGGAAGATGGTATCAAGAATCAGCTTACCAGCATCAACGTAGCCAGTGTCTATCACATCCAGACTGCTACCGGGGCATGCATTGACACCATTCGAGGCCTGAAGTACACGCAGCCTAACAGAGACGTCTGGGGTTCTGCAATCGAGAGTGCTTACGGGACCGCCAAACAAAGCATTTCTGACCGGTACGACAAGGCTGCGGACGAGGCTGTCCAAATGATCAGTGCCCTCCCTCCTGTTCAGCAAGATGGAGCCGCCAATTTCATGAGCTACAGCATGGGTATTGTCAACAAGGCTGTTCAACAGGCATTATCTGCACTTTCAAGTGTTGATAGGCGCTCCGTTGAGGACTTTCTGGCGGGAAACTGGAATAAGCTTACCAAAGTGGATGCCGATGCTAAGGCTGGTTGCATCGCCGCTATAAATGCCTTGAATTCGATGTTCTAGTTTAGGCTTTCTTCGGCTTCGGCCTACCACCCCGAAAGCTCTTGTTGCTTCAGGGCATGCTAATGATAATACGGCTCTTGATACTGCAATTCCTAAATAGAATAGTTGCATTAAGCATTAACTACCCTTTTAACTTCTTTGGGGACATGAAACCAGGCATATGTGGCCAATAATGGCTGTCGCGTGAAATACATCCGCTTTAGGAAATTGAATCCCCTCAATTCAGCGCTTATAACTGGCCAACGCTACAGTTAGTAGTGTTATCATCACAACACCACTTTTCCATATCGTTCATAGTGAATTGTACCCACCTGAGCTAGCAAGACTATTGGCAATGACGGTCTTACACCCGAGGCTCGTTACTTTGCATGTTGCAGGGGATAGGATATCCAGAAGTAGATCTTATCGGCTGACCAACCAAGTGGAGTACTGATATGATAATCATGATACGTATACAAAAGAGCGTATCTTGAGTCGAATGTAAGAAGAAATGTAACGGTTAACATAAAATCTGACAATTATTTAACCAGTACCTACTCTAAGTAACTATCATCTCCTTGACCCCACGACACTGTCCAGCTTACAAGCCTCCCTAGCCATGTTTAGGCTCAATGATATGTCCCCTTATATTCTCTCTGCAATTCTTTTCACTTTAGCGCTGCTTCTATTCTTATCAATTGAAACGTTTTTATTCTCTAAGTCCAGAGTAGACCAAGTCTCTGCTAGGTCGTTCAAGCCACCGAAAGGATGGTGGACTGATGCTAAGCGGTTCAGTCTTGAACAGCGAGCCATCTTCAGCCAGGTATGTCCTTAGAATATATATGCGGAATTCAATTTGACAATAGTAGAGCTGGATTTGCGTCAGTCATTGCAGTCGGTTCACCAAGCCTGGCGACTATATCGCGTTTGAAATTGCTGGCTTTAGACTCCTCCTTATGCTAGGCAAGGACGATGTGGTGCGAGCATTTCATAACGTCTGTCGGCACCGCGCATTTCCAGTTACTAAGAAGGCTTCTGGCTCAGCATCTGTACTTGGCTGCAAGTATCATGGGTGGAGTTATAATAATAAAGGGGAACTGACGAAGGCTCCCCAATTTGAAGATGTGATTGGTTTTGATAAGAGCCAAAATGGTCTTTTTCCTGTTCACACCAAGATGGATGACGACGGATTTCTACACATCAATTTGAACAGTAGCGCAGAAGCAGGCGATACCAAGCTAGAGACAGCGAAGGCTATTGGAAGGCCAGCAGCCACTAACCAGAACCAACAATATCTTGGATCTTGGGAAATGAAAGGGAAGTTCAACTGGAAGGTTGCCGGTAATTGTCTCTGTTTCCTAGCATCACATGCAACGCGTGCTTACGGAGGTCTAGGGAGTGAATTCGATCGGGAAATATCGTCTGCACACTTTAAAAGTTCTTTGTCGCGCTTCTTTGGCCCTTCTGCGGCAGGACAGCTTCGATTCAGCCCTCTCACCACCATTTATTCACAGAGGGGAAGTCCCATCTGGTACCAGCTCACATATTCTCCGGAATCTGTTAGACAAACCACTGTACGATGCGACGTGTACTCAAAGTCAAAACAAGATAGCTCCGACTTTGAGAAACGTTTGAAGCCCGATCTGGAGCTTGAAATATGTTCAATCGTCCGCAGACATGAAAAGATGTATGAAAAGCTCACGAGCTGTGTAAATTCATTATATCATGGCGCAGGTAGGTCGCACGCTTTCGCTTGGTAACTATAGAAGACTGAACATGTGCAGATGAGCATGCTACGTTGGCTGATATGGTGGATAAGCACGCTAAAAGAGAAAAGAGCGAAGGAGCAGAGATCAAGCCAGCTACAGTCAATCAGTGTCGAAGTAATGGCTATGCAAAAGCTGAAGGAAGTGAGTTTCAGATTATTAAGTCTCTATAACGAGATGCAAGTGAGCATGGCTAATATATCTTTACAGTATGTATGGCTTTGGAAGGGCTTGATGACTCTGGGGATCTGGCATGGTAGGATGGTTTATAATTGAAATTCCGGCATAATATCTTGACCTCTGGACTCGGAAAGGCGCCAACGAGGAAATGATCGTGGCTCGAATGCTGGATCCAGCTTGGTCTTGTCTCGTGGAAACCGGCAAAGCCGGTGCTAGATAGGACGATATTGCTAAGATATCGCTCAATTTTTCCCCTCCAATCCAGTCTCAATGAGGAAAATAACAGAAATGACCGGTGGAACCGTGGGCGTAATTAAATTCCCCATGCTGTGGCCAAGCCCAGGCATATTATTAGTAGTAACGACGATATAACCATATACGTGATCATTCGAAGACGGATGAGGAATATTATTCACGACTACACGATGAGTGTGGGTACTCAGAAGTGGTTTCATGATGGCCAAGACCTACTTTTGCTTGGACGTCACCCCTCTATCCCACCATGGTCACATGAACTGATTGTAAACCCATTCGTACAGACAGTTTCGTGGTCTGAACGCTGTCACTACAGCTGTGACTTTGCCCTTAAACTGCCTTCGAGACCTAAAGCAATACCACCTAGCCCTCCGCCTCCAAATTGTAGGATACTTGAGGTTATGATCATAATCGTGAATGGGACACAAGACGTTTGTCAATGGTGAAGAGTAACGCGGGAAGAGATATCATTGAGGTACGAACAGACTGGCAATAACGATAGAACATGACTAATAATTTATCCATGTTAAAGTGCTGCCATGGCTTCTACCTTTTGAATAACTTTTAGCTTATTAATTCATTCAATTCTCAACAGATTGTTAATCGCACAGAGAAAGATCGTAAAGAACAATCACAGATCAAGGCGGGGTCGTCCAGCTCGGAGTCGAGGGAGCTGAGGCTCAGACATATCATTGGTCAGTAGCGTCGGATCGCTTTTCCTAATCGAGGTCAAGAACACGATCCGGTGCTTGAGGCTAGCAGAGCTAGGAATGAATGCAAGACCATGACTTTGATGCATACACTCAATTTGTCGAGATATGGATACATATCTAACCATTCGAAAGTCCACGTCTCAAAGTCTCATCACGTCCGAGGCTTTGAAGATACGTTAACTTACGCGCCATATCATAGTTGTCGATTAAAAATGTCTTGTCCAAACACACTCCCTGCCTCATGGTATACCAGTAAGGCAATTGCTGGCCTAGAAAGGCGTGCTATATTCGACAAGGTATGGCCGTAAGTGGTCAATCTATCGGGGCAGCTACTAATGTGTTCTAGACCTGGATTTATCTCGGTGTTGTCACACGATGGTCCGCTGACGGCGAGGACTGTTTTTATGACATGGGGCAGTTCAAATTTACTGTTCGACGCGAGTCAGAAGACTGGAAGAGCATCCAGGTTTTTACAAATGACGTACGAGATGGTAGCTATAACTTGAACTTGAACTCTAACGCTCTCAGGGCACTCAAATGCGTCGCCATATCACCCGGACCGGCCTCGTGTTTATAACTTTCTCCAATTCGACGCCTGAGTTCAACGAATACTTTCCCGGTCTTGAAGAGCTCATTTCGACAGTTGACTTTACCGCATTTCCCTTTAGAAGAAGCCTCAAATATACCGGCAAGTATAATTGGAAGACTCTTATCGATGGGTTCCAAGAGTGCCTCCACTGCTCCTTTGCGCACCCATCATTCTCCAAGGTTTATGCGCCGACCACATACAAGGTGCTTAACGAACAGAACTTCTCACGTCACCTAGCAGAAGCAGATTGCAAACGCGACAGTCCAAGTGATGGTCTTTTTCTTTACTTCTTTCCCAACTCCACCTTGAATTTGTACGGTGGTGGTATCTCCTCGTTCCGTACTTGGCCGACAGATGACCCGTCTCAAACTATCATGCAGTTCGACTACTATCACAAGTCACCAGTCGAAACGGAGGAATTCAAGAATTATTACAAATTCGCCCGAACTGTCGCAACGGAAGACAACGACCTTTGCGAAATGGCTCAGATGAACCTGAAAGTGGGGATTTATACTGAGGGCATACTGAATCCAAACAAGGAAAACGGCGTGATCCGTAAGTAGGACATATTATCGCGCTTCAAATTGTATTATCGGTACTGACGTGTGTTGGTTGTTAGATTATCAGAAGCGGGTTTTTGAAATGTGCCTGGCCGAGTTCAAGAAGGAAACTAAAACAAACCACGAGCAGAAAGTGCTGGATTCGAGCCTAGCTTCAAATGTCAGCTTAACAGCTGCCGAAGGGATCATGTAGCAGTGTCCGGACAAGACTTCGATAGCGCATAGATACAATTAACATCTTTTGTTCGTGAGCTTATTGCAATCATATAGGGGAACTAAACTTATAAGAATAAGATACACAGAAATGTAGATCTTTAAGTAGAAGGTGTGCCGTGGATATTTTGACCCTGCCTGTAGTCCATCTAGCCTGCAGAAGAAGTTTGCATGCCATGCAGTAAATTAATTAGACAACTTGGCTGCTACTCGAGTAATCGTAGTGATGCAAAGCTTTGGTCTGCGATCCAAACCCTACGATGAGACTCATTTCGACCGCTATAGTAGAAAAATCCCCTTTCTAAATGTTAGAGATTATAGAACACATGCATGGGATATTCTCCCCCAGTTTTACGCGTGAGGGCCTGGACTGCACCTAGCTAATCAATTGTACCTGATTGGTGGTAGAAGAGTCAAGACTAGTCCAGAAAAGGCCTCTTCAGCCCACATTGACCTATTGTAGATAGTCACCACATTCCCCCGCTTTCTTATCTACTCTCTGGTCTTGATGTCTAGTTAGTGATCGAAGTCTCCGTCTTCTCTAACACAATAGAAACGTTGCACAGCATCTAACCCTGAGATACCAAGCAAGCCGCCAGAACGACCGACTTTGCGTGAAGCGAATAGCTATACGGACATGTTTAAAATACCCGCAAAAACCTAGACATGACGCCACCCGAGACATCTCAGCTACGTCATCTATTACCAGCTTCCCCAGGAAAGGAGGTGCATACAGCGCCGCAAAAACGAGCACCAAACAGAAAAAGTCGAAATGGTTGTGCAGAAACCCATCTTGAGTGGCAAATGCTAGATGCAGGAAGGAGCTAATATTCAGTCTAGGGTGCGTTACATGCAAAGCAAGAAGAAGGAAATGTGATGAGAAGAAACCTTCCTGCTCCCAATGCCTTCGTCGGAAAGCGGCATGCGGCGGCTATCAAGCAGAGCTTAGGTGGAGAGAATTCGAGAAGCCCGAGGCAAGCAGCACATCGTCAGGGAATGGTAGGCAACCTGGTCCTTTACAGGCTCATGGTACGATGCTAAGGCTTTTATTTAGATTGCAGGAGAGGACAACCCAGATCGGACCGGACTCACATCGGATTCCGAGCTTTCCACTCTGGCGAACCCGAACTCCCCGTCAGACGTGAGTCTGATGGCTATGGCGTACCGAGCGATCTACTCAGCCAATCCGAATTTCCGGAACGAGATCCTGTCTTCCCGCAATCCCATGAAGCCCAGACTCCTATCGACCTAGGGTCTCGATGCGAGTTTGTTGACTATGGAACCAACTTTGATGGCCCCCAGATCAATGATCTCGCATTGGAGATGTCCTTCGATATATCCGAAGATCTGGACGGCCTTTACGACATCCTTGCCGGTCTCGATTCCTTCGATCCGCCACCAGTCAATCACGATACCTCACCACCAGATTGTCCAGCAATGCCTGGCGGTACCATAATGGGATCACTGAACACTGAAGAGGCACCATTTCCGTGTGTCAACCTACTAAATGATAATATCTCACTATCGCCAGTTTTGCGTACTTCACAATTTGTTGAAGCAACACCAGAATTTCGGGGTTTTTGTAGAGATGACGAGTTTGGAGAAGTAGGTATTGAAGACGATGAGCACTCTCCATCAAGTTCAAAGAGCCATCCCAGGTCGCCTCTTTACAGGGTTCCTCAGCTCGATAGCGACTCTCCAGAGAACATCTCTGTTCTTTTTGATCGTCGCATATGCGAGGTTTTATGTATCAAAGACAGTTCATCCGGGAATCCATGGCGAAAGATCGTCTGGCCTATGGCTAAGGAGCATACTGCGCTTTACCACGCACTTGCTGCCATGACATGCTTCCAGGGATTCAATGATCTCCCTCAACATCGCGCCATAGGACTAAGACACCTCAGCTATGCAGTCGAACAGCTCGCAGTAATGGAAACTAGCGATTGTAAACCCGAGGCAACCATCAGCACGGCGCTGGCCGTGAGTCTCGCTCAGGCCTGGTGCCACCCTCGATCCTCTACTACCACGAGTTACATAAGGAAAGGAGCCGAGCTTCTTCGAAAGGCGCTGATAGAACACCAGTCTTCCCAGCGTCCCAGAGATGAGCTGAGCGGCTTAGGCTTCCTCTCAAATACCTGGATATATATGGATACCATAACGCGCATTACGTGCCATGACGGATTCGTCATGGATTTACCGCTCATGTCGGATTGCAGCTTATTCAGCTCCAAATCTTTAGGATGCACGGTAGATCCTCTCATGGGATGCGCTAGGCCACTATTCCCTCTTCTCGGCAGTGTGGCTGATCTGGTCAACCGCGTCCGGCGAAGGCAGGAAAAGCTTAACTCGCCAGCAATTGTCTCCGAGGCAGTCCGTCTAAGAACTTCGATTGAGCGATGGGAGCCTTCCCCTGAACTGGATGAAGAACCCCAGGGGACTCAGCTATCTTCAAGCACTATTGATCTGATACAAACAGCTAATGCTTACAAGTGGGCAACCTTGCTGTTTCTCCACCAGGCAGTGCCAGAACTTCCGACACAAGTTTCGTTACAGGATATGGCCAGAAAGGTCCTGACCCTTATAGCAACTGTCCCGGTTGACTCTCATGCAGCCATATTTCCCGTAATGCCACTGATGATTGCGGGTTGTGAGGCTACCGAAATGGAAGATCGGACTTGGGTTTCTGACAGGTGGCGAGTTCTGGGTTCTCGACTCACTTCGGGACTTGTCAACAGATGTTTAGAGATTACAGCAGAGGCTTGGAAAAGACGCGACAAGTCATCTAAAGCAACTCGTGTTGAAACAGTTTCCTCTAGCCCTTCATGCTCGACAGTTAAGAGCGAAATACATTGGATGACCGTCATGAAGGACTGGGGTTGGCAAGGTAAGTCGATCTTTACATGAAGCAAGAAAAAGGAAGTATATTAACACTAATCAGTTATGCTTGGCTGAGTAAACTGATCGCCAAGTGGATCGTAACGGAATTCTTAATTAAAGTGTTGTTCAATGATGAAGTAAATAAATATGGCATATATGACGAACAAGCCGGGCACTGATGTCTTCTACTCCTACATCTTTGTCGCCCATTATATCACAACTAAATACCAAGTCAGATGCCCTTCTTGCTCTTTAAGCTCTGCAGGGTCGTCAGGAGTTGCCGGTGGGCTTCTAGTCGTTATGTGGCCAAGGAGCAGAAGATACATTCCCGGCAGATCTCGACGTCGTACTGTCTCCAACTTGCAGGAACTATCTGACACAGAGAAACAGGTTATTACTCCATTCTCAAACTAGGATGTGGGGGTAGGACAGTACGCCGCTAACTTAAATACATCGTGAACAAATAAATCAATGTATCAACCCAGGCGTAAATCTACCAAAGTCTCTCCCAGAATCTTCGAAGCCAGTTCATCTGTCGCAAGCGTAGCTTCTCATTCTCAATTGCCGCAGGATCTTCCCATACTTGGCACTCTTCGTCAACTTCGGCCTTTCCAGTGATAAGGTCCGCTTGAGCAGCCTTTACCCATTTCGTTTTCTTCACGAGCTTCCCGATCACAAACATCAACGGGCCAAATGCAGTGGCGAAGTAGTAGGTGATAAATCCTTCAACATCAAAGGGCGAGAATGTGTCCCAACCGATAAAGAGAAGAAAGATACAACCCAAAACAAAGCCAAGGTAAGCACCATAAGGCCTGAACGGTGATAGGTACGGCAATGACGACTCCGGGACAGTGTCGGGCTGAGCTTTTAAGGCGCGGTGCCACCCGATGAATGTTAAGAGCATGCAAGTGTAGACATAGACAAATCCACCCGTAGTAAGATCAACGAACTATCAAGTGGTGTTAGAATATTGAGCATAGATAACATTGAAAGACGCAACTTACCCAGTAGAAAACTGTAACAGAGGAATTTGAAACAACGAGGAATGAGAGGCAAGAGAGCAAGGTGACAGCTATGACTGAGTAGATAGGTACACCTGACCTGGTGCATTTCGCGAATACCTTGGGAGCGAGTCCATCTGAGTTGTTGTTAGCATATGATAATATCTTGGCATTGAAATTGACGTACCGCGAGCAAGCCCATACAAGGAGCGAGACGTCGAGTAGAGGTACGCGTTCCCGCAGGACCTGCAATATACAGTCAGTATATTCATGAAAGGCTCCGTTCATAACAGGTATACTCGCCAGCCGGAAAGCAATATGACAGCATTGATCACATCAGGTAAACCATGTATACCGAGATTCTGGATGCCGATAACCCAAGGCGAAGCTGCGGCTCCGGAAGCGCCACCGCCTATAGCATTCAATAACCGCTCATCACGACTTGAGCAGAGGATTCCAACGGCAAATACTCCAACGACATAGAAGAATGCCAGTCGATAGAATATCAAGCGAGCGACTCGGGGTATAGTTTTTCGGGGATTCTGGATTTCGCCAGCAGTGAAGCAGATTAGGTCAGGGCCACCGATGGTGAATGCAGCGTAAATGACTACAGACCTGGATTCAAGAAGTCAGCGCTTTAATAAAGAAAATTGACTTAGGTATGCTCGTATAGCTTACCAGAATCCGAGGAATCGACCAGCTGCTCCATCAGTATAATAGGCGTGCATGGCGTTCCCGCCGCCCCAGTACCGAAAGCCGTAAGCGTCGCCTCGAGGGTTACCACCACACATAGTGATCAGAGTAAGCAAGATAAGGCCGATGATCAGAATAACTTTTGTTGATGCCATGATGAACTCAGACTCTCCATACCACTTGACGGCAATTACATTCAGCAGGAAGCAGACGACGAGAGCCATGGCAACCCATACGCCTGCGTTGATGGAAGTATTCCCTAATTTCGCGAGGTCAGAAGGACAACGAACAATTGACTTGAACGGAAAGTGCTTGACATACAATACTGCATTACAGTAGCAACAGCACTATACTCGACACAAACCAGCATAACACCACCGTAAAAGTACGTCCAGCCCATGGAGAAGCCAAGAGCAGGATCGACAAAGCGACTGGCGAGCTCAAAGATACTTCCCCGGATAGGAAGATATGCGCACATCTCTGCCACGCTCAGTGTGCATGGCAGAATAAAGAACATGCTCCAGAATAGATATCCAAGTGATAAGGAGAGCGGGCCGGCTTTAGATAGTGCACCACCAATACCAACAAATAGAGCAGTGCCAATGCTACCTGCAATAGCCATTAGTTGCACATGACGTGGAGATAGACCTCGTTTGGTTTGCCCGTTGGTCATGTAGATTGAAGCTCTGTGGATTGAACTAGTGTCGCATGCATTCGTTGGTCCGGAGGTATCAAGGGCGACTTTCTTGGAGTCATCTTGCTGTGAGATAGCCACCATCTTTGGGAAATAAAATAATGTTGAATATAGGAGCAGGATGACTGAATCTTGGACTCAGGTTCACTGAAACTGCACTGGTATATATATCTTGTTCTGCGGTTATGCCTCTTGTCAGGAAGATAGATTAGCTATGTATCAAAAGAGTTATGGATTGCACCGTCGTTAGTGGCTAATCTAGAAGTAGAGAGGCTATCGCCACTATAAGAATTCCCCTAGTCTGTTCTAGGTTATGGAATCCACGGCCCCATTTCCAAGGTCGTATCATTTTACTACGTTGGGTTAGTTAGTCAGGCGTAACGTGATAAGTCAACGGGCGCAAACGTGGAGAACATGCCGCTAAGCTCTGTAGAAACTTGAATCACACGCTTATATCAATGCATAACTCATCTGAATGTGTTGTTTTAGATCTCTGCTTGCTTGAAGAATTCACCAACACTGACCAATAAGGTAATCGTGAAAGTCGACACCTTATACATACATCCTTATCTTAGGGAAATACACATCACCATCATGTCTGTCACAACCACTGTCCAAGCCGTAAGACTTGGGGGCCATCAATACCCCACTACCGCACAAACAGAAGAGTCGCCCGAGCAGGTCTGCGCAACTGGGGGATATCCGGCCCCAAGTGTCCCCGAGTTCAAAGACCCTTACATAAAGCGGCAGTGGCAATTAGAACACATGGCTGCTGTGTTTCGAGTATTCGCACGCAAAGGGTTCACAGAAGGAACCGCTGGGCACATTAGTGTTCGCGACCCCGTGGAACCAGATACCTTTTGGATCAACCCGTAAGTGTCCCTTTCTTCCCTTGTGCCTAAACTGTGATTCTGATCTTTGCTTAGTCTCGGCATACACTTTGGCCTGCTTAAAGCAAGCGATATGGTGCAGATTAACGAAGGTGGCCATGTCATTGGTGGCAATCGCGTCGCGGTCAATAAAGCTGGATTTCAAATCCATGGAGCCATTCATAAAGCTCGGCCTGACATCAATGCTATCTGTCACACACATTCTCCTGCTGGAAAAGCTTGGTCAGCATTTGGCCTTCCTTTGGACACCATAAACCAAGATGCCTGTGCGTTTCTTGGTATTCAGGCTGTCTATGAAAACTTTGGAGGTATCGTTCTAGAACGCGATGAGGGGCTGAGAATCGCCGCGGCATTGGGCAAAAGTAAAGGTGTTGCGATCTTGCAAAATCACGGCCTCCTCACTACTGGTTCCACTGTTGATGAAGCAGGTTATCTGTTTACGCTCCTAGAGCGATCTTGTGAGGTACAGATCATGGTGGAAAGTACAGGCCTTCCAAAGAGAATCATTGGCAAGAGAGAAGCGGAGTACACTGCCAAAGCTTACCAAGATCCAGTAAGTACCAGAACAATTCTTTTACTATCCGAGGGAAGCAACTGGCAGGCTAATTATTCTAGAAAACCCTATATCTTGAAGCCCAGCCTGATTTGAATTATGAAGCTACTTATTCTAATAAAGAATTAAATCTTAGTTTTTAATATTAGCTTCTAAATACACTATGGCTTTGGATTATTCATTGGTTTAACACTCCCCCGCACTAACAATACCCCAAAATCATCATTCTACTGTGCAACCCAAGCCATAATACATAATATTACATGCAGAGGCAGAAGGCAAAGAACGCTCAAGCTAGAACCCCGAATTCTTGGCATTTATAGCGGCGCTGCATCCACTTCTATAAGCTTATTCCACTTCCCCACTAAAAGTCCTTGAGGGAAAGCATATCAATATTCGAAGGTCCATATGATGTCTGCCTGGCAGCCCTGTTGACAATGCCTATGCGGCGGCTACATTAAACCAAGCATGTTAACCTACAAAAAAAATGGCACAATACCAGTTATAGAAAGCTTACAGCCATTTTATCAAACGAATAAAACGTAAACAACAAGTCTGCATTATGGTACTTCTTCCCTCCTCGGTTGTCTCTGTCGCCACAAGACCCTCGGAGGATCTGCAAACTAGCGGCGGAGGAACTCAAGCAGACCACGGATCTTCCGAAGGCCAAACTCAATTGGAAGCGTGGACCCCACATGTAATACCTTGCGTTGTCTGCTACAGGGCACATTTCGGTGGCATCTGGGGATGTCATTACCGAGGATCACGGGCATGGGCCTGTAGCACTCCCATCAGGCGACTGGGCTGGCAGTCGTCCATATAAGTCCTCCAAATGAGATGAAAGGCCCAACTTACACAACGAAGCGTATCTCTTTCCCATAACACAATAGATGAAACTCAGGTAATTATTATTAGTAGTAGAACTAAGTTCTGTCTACTGGTTTAAGCTCTTAGCCACAAGCCTTAACTGTAAATAATATATCTAGCTAATAACTTAGATATTATACTATAATAACTAACTAATTGCTATAGCTAAAGGCTAATATTATAAAAACCTAAAAGATAACTTATTTACCTGCTATTATAGGTTATAAAAAGGTGCCTTTAATCTGTTTTCTAGGATAATTAAATATAAGATAATAAGCAAAATAGTAGTATACTTACTTAAATAAAGGCTTAAATAAAAGCTTAAATAAGAGCTTAAATAGAAGCTTAAATAAAAGCTTATTTATATAGTATATCTAAATAAATTCTAATAGCAGTATATTAATAAACTTCCTTTTAACCTTACTAATATTAAAAATTACTAAAAAACTCTTAAAAATAAAAATAGCTTTAAGAAAGTTAAAGCTATAAAAAGAAAAGTTTTTAAGATTATTAATACTAAGAAATATAAAAAGCTTTTTAATAACCTAATTAAGTAATTAGCTATTTTTAGTACTTATACTCTTACTTATACTATTAAAGAACTTTCTTAAAAGATTAAAAAAGCTATTAGGTAAGAAAAAGAAGCACTAAAAGCCCTTCTTTATAATAAGGTTAAGGCTAAGAAGATAATAAAGTTAATTAGAAAAAGAAACCAAGATTAGATTAAGTCCCTAGTTAAGCTATAGCTAGTAATTTACTTAGATAAATAACTTCCTGCAGGTATAGCATATAGCTATTAGATTTATTAAGAAATGCTAATATACAAAAAAAGCTTAATAGAAAGTTTCGTAATAACACGTATATCGGTGCGATTAGGGCTAAGAAAAAGGTTCGGGGCAATCGGAAGGTAGTGGCGGAGTTGAGTTTATGAGTCAATCACAAGGTTAGAAAATACACTTCGACTTTAACACAATGATTGTTGGTGGTGGGCCAGCAGGTCTTGCCCTGGGACTTTCATTAGCCCGACTGAAAATTCAGGTCAGTAGCCACTATTTCGACATGTTTAGTACTGACAATGCACTACCAGTCCGTTATTCTTGAGAAAGAAGCAGAGATCACCACAGACCCCAGAGGCGTATTCCTCACGGGCGATGCTGTCAGAATACTGCACAGCCTCGGGATCAACGATCTGACGGGCATAGGTCATGGTGAGTAAACATGTTCCAAACGCAAATGAATCTGCATGGCACGACATGTACTGATTTCGACTGGCACAGAAATTCCACATATAAACGTCCATCGCAGTGCTTTCAACACTCCCCCATTCTTCTCAATTCGCATTGGGGCCATCAACAGTCTTGAACAAGCTTTACCTGAAGGCATTCTGCAAATGCAGCCCCGTCTAGGTAAATGACTTGAAGCCCCAGCAACATAATCTTCCATTTCTAACAGCAGCCTACAGAGACTGCATTGAGGGAGGCCATTGAGCAATCGGAATACTGCTCACTGCGTACCGCCTGCGAAGTGATGGCACGGTCAGAACAAGATCCGCCAGTCATCGACTTCAACGATAGTCAAGGCACACGAAAGCAGATCAAAGGACAATGGCTCATCGGCGCCGACGGAAAGTTGGGTATCGTACGAAAACACTTCCTTGAACCAACTGTAGGCATCAAGCAGCAAGACGGTGTTTATCCCTACAGCGGAACCTGGATAGCCGCCAACCTGAAGATGAAGCTTCCTACACCAGAGACTCATCCTGACTTTCCACTCTGGAAGTTTGGGTACTCGCCGCAAGAGGTTTATGATCTGTTCTGGCCTATCGGATGGCACTTTTGTACTCCGCCTGGAAAAGCTACTGCTTCTGGAAGATTTGGTCCTCATGAGGAAAGGCTTTGGCGTCATGAGTTTGCCCAGGATGAGTCACTTATCAAGGATAACTCGGAAGAGCTGCTCTGGGAACATATCACGCCGATGTTCACTCTCAAGGAAGACAGTAGCCGCAAGCATAAGTTCAACGGCCCTGTGCAGTACCCACGAGACTGTATCGAGATCCTGCGATGTCGACCTTTCCACTTTGTTCACAAAGTCGTTGACCGGTGGTTCAGTGGCCGGACTATCCTCATCGGCGACGCAGCTCATGTCTTTCCCCCTTTTGCCGGTCAAGGTATTGGCAGTGGTGTCAGAGACGCTCACCAACTCGCATGGAGGTTAGCTCTGATGCTTCACCCAGATTGCAAGCCCGAAAACTACGACAAGCTTCTCAATTGCTGGGCATCCGAGCGACGTCAGAGCATCAACGACGCGGCGCAGTTCTCTATGATCAACGGTCGCATCTGCAATAACGAGCCTTCTTTATGGCAACGTTTGTTTTTCCGACTTCTGATGTTTCTTCACGGCACTTCTATCTTTCGGTATATGGATTATGTATCTCACAAAGAGAGAAAGGGATTTTCGGCTGTTGAAAACGGGTTCTTTGTCAAGGGACCAACAGGTGGTTCCCGTTTGCCTCAGATACACATGAAGTCGAAGGGCCAGACAGAATCATTCTTATCAGATGGCCTTCTACGAAAGGACAATAGCATCTTCACTCTGATGGTGGTGAGTGACGGGAAACCAGCTACCCAGCAACTGTTGCACGCTGAAGCAACGGCTGCAGTCCAAGAAGCCGGACTCTCATCCATCATCACAAGCGATGCCATTGTTGTTTACGACGCACAGTCGGGAGACACATCACAGATTCAAAAGGAACTCTCAGACACTAATGGAGGGCTTGGTCATCCCACGGTCTGTTCACCTTCGCAAATTGCTGCAGCTGATGGGCATCTGGCGAATGGATATGACAGCTCGGTGTTTGGTAAGCGTCTTGGGAGGGATACGAAATTTGCGATTCTTCGACCTGACTTCTTTGTCTTTGCTTGTTCTTCTGACTACACTGGGTTTGTCAGCTCTCTCGAATCACTGAGAGGTTTTGTTGGGTTTGAAAGTAAGAAATAGTTGACAGGATGAGGCGCGAGAAGCGTGTTGTGTAGTTATTCAATATCGATTGCTACCTAGATGCCTTCTATATATGTCCCTTACCTCTTAGTTATTCAGCTGAATGATTCATGGACTTGGATGGATTTACTCCTAGTACTGGAAAGGTTTAACAACGTGGTCCTCGGGGGTCAACTAAACCTAGCAAAGAGTTCCCTAGGCTCAGGCGACATTTACCTAACTATTTTTATCCTTTAGGGTCAACGTCCTGAGTTTTCTTTCCCCCCTAGGTAGTCAGTTATATTTTGATGCAAATGTCAGTACCAGAATTATAGTGTTTATAGCACCTCACTTAATAGTTTGGGTTACGGCGTATATTTATAGAAGAGTATTTGCTCATATTTCCTGAATATAAAGTCGGCTTTGTATAAATTTCATGCCTTCAACCCTCTACATTAAAAGCGTAAGAAGAACAAGACGTAAGGCGCGCGATATAAGCATCAGTCCTCTGGTCCATCAGCATAGAATAAGCCTTTTAAGAATGTACTGCCGACAGAATAGCCTGAGATAATAAAAAAAGCACAACATCTATATTCACAGAGATCCCGGATATCTGCAAGTTCTACATAAATCTACTAAACAGAAAGATAGCAACCCTCTGTACAGAGACTATCAGACGCGTTAAAAGTCCAACTCTGCAAAGTCCGCCGTTAGCAAAGCTTCTTATGCCGGGCTCACAGGTGAACGAACGATGCTTACTCAAACTTAATCACATTCCTCAATGTTCCAGCCCGCGCCATAGTAACTTCAAGGACATCGCCATCCTTGAGGAATACCTTAGGACTATGGAAAGCACCCACTCCAGCGGGCGTCCCCGTCATCACCGCTGTGCCAGCCGGTATGGTAGTTCCTGTACAGTCTGTTAGCACTTATCCCGCTCGTAAGCAATGGTAAAGTACCTTGACTCATGTGGCTGAGAATCTGCTCCGGCGAGAACACCATGTCCTTCTTAAACTCTGCTACCTGCCGAACGTCTCCATTGACTTTTGCCTCTACAGAAAAACCTGAACCATCGCCAAAAATAGCTGGGCTGATCAACGCAGGTCCAATTGGGGCAAACTTGTCGAAAGCTTTGGCGAAGAAGAATTGACCGGCGGAATGCTTGGGAAGCTGATACATGCGGCAGGATATGTCGTTGCCAGCCGTGTACCCCAGTATGTAGTCTTTGGCTTCCTTGGGAGAAATGCCGCGGCACTGTTTGGATGTTACAAATACGAGCTCGCCCTGTAAAACGATTAGTTTCGGGTAAAAACAGCATATCATGAGGTTGAGTCTTACCTCGTAATCTGGGAGGCTCTTTGCGCAAAAGTCGTTGATCGGGATGTCTTCATCTGGATTTGCAAGGGATGCAGCTGGCTTGGTCCATAGTGGAGGAACCGAGGTCAAGTTGAGCTCAAGACTCGTTATTGATTGACTCGAAGCGGGCTGTCTGTTTTCTTTTGGCATACTGAGGCTTCTTTGGCGTGGCTGCGATAGTTCAAGCCCACGCAATATAGAGGTAAGTCGTCTCGAGGCAGTGGTGCTAAGAGCTGTACTCAGTCAGTAGAGGAGACTTGTGACGGCTTCAGTTCACCAAAGCACGGCATAGAAATACTTACACGGCGGATTGTTACCGTTTTGGGCTCGTCCTTATCACCCAAGGCCTGTAAAGACTTGACCGCGCTGACTTTGGTGCCGAGAGTAGGCGGGCCTTGAGCATCAGGGCCAAGATCGGCGAAATATATCTCCCCGTCCTCTTCAGACTCAAACTTGATGAGTACCGAGAAGTTGGCCATGGTGTTAAGATATCACAGCATAAGCTCTTAATCTGCAACCCTTCATTGATACCAATGCTTAAATACATCTTCTCTGCAATACGGGCTTTTTGTGGCCACCAAGCATGGGATACGGAAGAGCTGCTTGTTCCATCATGCTAAAATGCGGGGAAACACAAGCTACGGCAGATCTCAAGCTTGAACCTTTTTAGATCCTCCGACGCGGGATTAGCTGCAGTGAAAGTGCCGAGGTTGGTTAGTCATCGGAAATACTACATGGATAAATCCTCGGAGCATCTTGTGAATCCACAATCTCGACCCTTTCTCATTACCTCCGATGTTCTGATTGTGCCAAACAACGACCCGATATTGGCCTTTCGTATACGAGTATCCATCGTCAAGCGGCGTATCTATTGCTGGCTTCCGCTGGAGAATCTTTCCGGTTCTCCACTATGTCTGTATCACCCTCTTCACATAGCGGAACATTCGGCGCAGCTGCCTCTACTCATCGCCCGAGCACCAGAGTCTGCGACAACTGCATTCGGTTTGTAAACCCCGCATTAGCTCTCGGCATTACAGTATCTAACAATCTCCGTGCTTCAGCTCTAAAGTCCGATGTGAGATAATCCGGCACTTCCATGTCACCAGAACTGATGCGGCCGGTCGGTCACAGGCGATTTAGGACAGCCATCTTGCTCGCGCTGCCTAGGTCGCGGCAAGATATGCAGTTACTCCACGACACGTCGTCGGCCTGGACCAGCTCCGGGCTCCGGGCGAGTGCCACGAGCAACGCGGGAGGCTGGTAATCGGGAGAGAAGGTATCCTGGTAAGAAACGTCTACTTACCGTTCAAGCATCGCGGTATCTAATCACTCGCTTTGGAGACATAGACGAAGCCACATTGCAGGCCGATTCTATCCTTGAGGACACCACCTCTTCGGTTCCAGTGGTTTCGGATCTACCCTCTGAAAGCCCTGATACCCTTGTCACTTCACATTCATCTACTGGCATTCAATCAACACAGAGCCTAAACATCTTGCCCGAAGAGGAAGCATATCTGTAAGAGACGATCCTGCATTATCATTTAGTCCATTCACTACGGGTAATGTTATATCTTCCTGCTGACCATGTCAGGGCCGATGAGTACTTCAAATCCATCAATGAAGCCATACCACTGTTCTCCGAGACCGCAGCATCAAACAGCAAAGATATTCTATCAACATGTAACTCTGAACTCGCCGAAGCTCTACTTCTCATCACCGCCAAACTTCTCGGCTTCAAATTCGCATCCCCTCATTTTGACCTTGATGGCCGTATAGACCTAATCCTAAGCAACACAACGCTTCAAGAAGATACAGCCGGTGATTTTCCATGTCTCGACCTCTTCCGCAAGTTCTGCTTGCTTGTCTTTTATGAATTCCACCAATTCCCTGGCCAGCAAGCCTGGGTGCGAATAGGAAAGATTGTCCGGCTCGCGTATTGGATGGGCCTTGACCGTCTAGACATGATTCAATCTGTCTCCCCGGAATGGTCCAATGTGAGCGAAGCGGACCTTCAGAACTGGAAACTTGTTTGGTGGTGTGTATACCGTCTTGACTCGTACGCCAACCTCTCATCCGGAACACCGTACCAAGTTGATGAACGACTTGTCAATACATCTTTAAATCACCAGAGTCAGCTTTCTCAAGGTCTCGTTGCCCCATGCAAGTTACCTCACGATCCGCGTGGCCTTCCCGACCTTCTCTTGTATGTAAAAACCGGTAGCGAAAGCAGCTTACTTTTCAACATCCATCTCATCACCATCACTGTCTTGCGGCAGTTTGGGAGAGCAATGACTATGCGCTACTTGGTTCCTCACGGGATCCTTACCGCTAACTTACTTGACGCGGAACGTATACTCTCTGCAATACGTCTAGCTTTACCACGGAACTTCTTGAACCCCGGAAGGAACGCGTTCATGAACGAGTCAAATACTAATCACCACGCGAGATTAGTCCCAGTGCTTCAACTACATATGGCGCAACTATTGGCTGCACTTGCAAACTGCTACTATCTTCCAGAAGGGGATGATTGGACACTTAGCTGGCAACGCGTTCTAGAAACCTGCCAGAACATAGCGGGGGTAGCAGAGAAGTGGGATAGTAATTACACTCTCACCGTGGACCCAGCACTTTCGCTCATCAGCTTGACGGCGCTTGTCTTCTTGGATATTCACAAGAAGTATACGGAAAATACCAACACAAATCTCATATCCGAGATTGAGAACTGCGAACTTCTTCTATTACTGCAACTTGAGCAACTATCAGCTCATTGGAAGCTTCCAAGTTTATTGATCTGTAAGTTCAATCGTCAAGCCTATTCATCCGCTGAACCTCCTCTAATGATTTTTATCAGTATCGTTCAAGAGCTTCAAAGAGTCAGTGACAGGTCCTCTCTCTTATCCACATATCCAACTTATTCTGTCCCGGTTTGAGAGTCCTTTACACCCGAGATGGTTACAGTTCTTGTCATCTGCACAAACACATCTCGAGAATGTGATATGGGGACATGGCACTTGAGCCCATATTTACAGATAATTCTTCTTGTATGCATAGATACATGTCTCATCACATCAACTTTCTGGCTCGTCTTCTTCTCGTATGAAAGTCTTTTATGAGATGGCGTCAGCTTTGTGTAGTAATTGTACATTCAACGGTTGGTATTTGTCATATGGCAACCGCTTAGAAACCAGTCTACATCAGAGCAGTCACAGTTAATGGTAGTGTTATTCATCAATAAAAGTATAGCATTAAACTCATTCAGCTAGCCCATGAGACTGGATCAAAGACAATTATCGTAGACAGGCACTAACTATCGCGGCGCCCTCTTCGTGTGAATGTGACAAGACGTTACTCAGACCTTGCTGGGAGCAACCTGGTGGACCTCCTGATCCTCAGAAGACACTCTCTCGGTCTCCTTGCTGAGAACCTCCTTCTCAACATGCTCAAGATCGACATCTGCCACAGCAGCCTCGTCACCATCGATAACCTTGGCCAACTCTTCCAGCGTAGGTCCACGAGTCTCCACATACATGAAGAAGATGAATATAACCTCGCCGGCGACCCAGATGGTGTAAATAAGGTAGAGTCTCCACGTGTTGCCCCAGTATCCAGTTTCTTTCTCGCCCTCAGGGACGGCGGGTGCTTGCCAGGCCTTGAAAGCAAGAGGGTTGAGGTAGTTGTTGAGAAGAAGAGCGATTTGGACCGAAATGTTGAGGAACATCAGACCCTTGGCACGGAGAGAGTAGGGCAGAATCTCGACAGCATAACCGATCAAGAGACCAGACCAACAAGTTGAGTAAAAGACACCGTGAAGCCAGACAAGGAAGATCATGGCGTTGTTGGCGCCAGGAGCCTGGTGCTGCTCGTGGAGACCGCAGGTAAGGGTCCAGAAGAGGAGAGTCAGGCACATACCGCCAGTGGCGAAGAGGAAAGAGAATCGGCGGTTCAGACGTTCGACGAGGAGAGCGCAGCCGATAGAGACAAACAAATCGAGAATGGTCTTTCCAGCGGTGATGATGAGACGCTCGTTCTCGCTATCGAGACCAGCGTTGATGTAGAGACGGGCAGAGTAGTTGGAGACAACACCGTTGCCTGACCACTGCGAGAAGAGGCCGAGGGAGAAGAGGATGAGGAGACGGTAGCGGTTACCCTTGGTCTTGAGGAAGTCGACATATCGGGAGCTGTTGTTGGCGAGCTGCTCGGCCTTAATGGTGTCGCGGATCTCACGGTACTCGAACTGAACCGTTGGGTGGTTCTCGTTGCCGTTGGCGTGGTACTTGGAGAGGATGTGAAGGGCTTCGTCTTGGCGATCTTTGGCGATGAGGAATCGAGGAGATTCAGGGATCCCTAGAGGATTTCTGTTAGCAAGATCCATGAACAATTCGATCAGAAGATCAACTTACACCAGAGAATGACGAGCTGAACAAGACCGGGAGCACCCTGGAGAATAGCGGGGAATCGCCACGACCAGTCACTGTTGCCGCCACCCCAGTAGTGAGTACCGAAGCAAGTCCAAGAAACAAGCAGAGAACCCATGTTCCAGAGACAGTTATAGACAGTGGTAAATCTAGCACGGTGCTGAGGATGGCATAGCTCAGCGAGAAGCATAGGAGAGGCGATCTGAGCGAACGAGTTGCCGAAACCGAGAAGAACACGACCGCCAGAGTAGGTAGCGTAGTCGGGAGCTCCAGCCTGGAGACCAGCGCCGATAGCCATGAGGATGAAGCCGAGAGCGATACAAGGGCGCCGACCCCAGCGATCGGCGATGACAGGGACAAGAGGGATAGAAGCGACGGAACCGATTTGATAGAGAGCGACCAAGAGACCGAGTCTGCTGCCTTCGGGCTTGTCGAAGAAGTCGTTCCAAGTGTCAAAGTTTTGAACAACACCCATGTACATTCTAACGCGCCAGGTCAGTGGATTGTGGCTGACATCACGGAATCTGAGGGTTTGCTTACCCATCCCAACCAGTTCCCATAGAAGAAACGCAAAGAGTACACGCATAGAAGGTCAAGACCCTCAGGCCTGGGTCCTTGTACCAAGTAACATGCTCGAACTTGGGAGCTTCCTCCTGAAGCTTCTTTGTCTTCTCGTCGACACCAAGGCCGATGATGTCCTTGATGCCCATGACGATTTCTCAGTCGAGGGTTCAGGTATTAAAATGTAACAATAAAGTGGCTTTTGTTATTGTTCTGCCAGATGTACTCAGTGGCTTGTTGTAGAGGTGAAGAGTAAAAGGGAACACGTAAAAAATGGGGGGAGATCCCTGGATAGATATAGAAAACACGTCGAGTGAGGCCAGAAGACAAATCTGAAATGTGACGGGCGTGCGGACCGGGTGACAGACAAGCCCCAGATTGAACGGAAGAACCGAGCAGGCAAAAAGACAAAGCAGCGATTGAATCAAATGGCAAGCGTCCGCTTAACGTGCGGGTTCCACTCATTTGTTCGGAATGGGCGATCTTGTTCCACCTTGGCTGTCTTGGAAGTCTTGGTCCTAAGCCAAGATGGAGGCCGGGCCGCCCTCATTTCAGCAGGGATGGATGTGAAATGGAGAGTCACAAGCTGGGGGATCTCCACTGTGCTTCTTCTTAACTGCTGTTGTTGCACGGAGCACCCCGTGAAGAAGGCATTGTTATAATGGGGCTCTGCGATTAAGCCCGCCCATGGGGGTGATTTTCGCTATTAGCCTGTTAGCGAAAAGGGGCCCTCTCATCTCGCCACGGGGGTTTTTCGCGAGGAACACCATGCTACAACATCGTCTTTTTGTCTGTCGGATTTTTTGCCATCTGATCTGATCTTGTGTCTAGAATCGCTGGGCCCAAACGTGCGATAGACATAACATCATGGCCATCACCGATGCTTACGCTTACGGGGCTGGGCTTTGAAGATCCCTTTTTGCCTGTAGCACGACGTTCTTGGGGCAGCCATTAACAAATCTGTGCCTCCAGTATTCGCGATCTTCCAACAATACATTCTTGTTTCTGATGAGCCTGTCAACGAAGAAAACGCGGCGAGAATAAAATTCCTCATGGTGCGGAATTATGACCCGTGACTTGTGCTCAGATGGCTTCGGGGATATTCTCCAGTCTTGGCCTAGAATGACATTTGGCTAAATACGGATAAATGCGGGTAAATAAACAACCTTAATCAGTCCGCCAATCACAAGCTGATACCTAATTCTTCTCCTGATCGATTCCAAGCGATTTCTCTCACAAAACCCGAATATTACAAAAGAAACATGCAAATCCCGAGGCATATCAGCTCAGCTGAAATAGCCACGATCTGCTATACGTAGCCGCAATGTCATGTGCATGGACTTTAGCCGATTGACAGATTTAAATATCGGCCTAGAACCTGCGCGTCGCATAATCAGCGCAGAGCCAAGCCAAACTGGAGACAAACGCAAGGAGACCAAGACCTTGGCGCTCACGAACCCAATTTTTCTTTTTCGCGACGATATCTCCACTCAATAAGACTTGTCCTGAGCTTAGGAACCGAGGGCCGAAATTCCCCATGCCTAGATATCCACTGTTTTTCAGTTGAGCGTGACTGATCTGACGGACTGAATTGACTCCGCCGAGGGATAGGACGTTCAGCTTGCGATGTCGCCGGCTTCCGATCGTATTGTGTCAGGGCGTACAGACGAAGAGTAGATTCTGCCTCTGTTCAGCGATTGCAATGGCTACAATTGGTACCAAGCCTGCTCGCACACTGCTAAGGCTGACTTTGGTATCCAAGAGAAAAGAAAAGTGAGATGGAATGTAGAAGAGTAGCGACCCTGGTATACCCAGAACACATGACAACAAAAACAAACTCAGTTTGTTAGTGAGATAACTGCTTCTTAATTGCTGTAGTAATTCTATAGGGTAGTAATCAGCCTCGTAAAATAATACTGCCTTCCAATACTTCGAAACCTAGGGTAGGTATATTTCTGACGCGTTTAAACGCGTGGAGGGGCTACGCGCATATCCACTCCAGAGAATGGGTCTTCCAACAATCTCTACTGAGACATATTAATTTATCCATCATGAGCCACTGCCACGGTTCTCGATGCTTAATGATTCCCTACGCGTGGCAATCAGCTGTACAAGAAGTCGACTTGAACGGGGTAATTAGCCTAAATCCACCCAACATTTCGTCCATCCCTTATCGATAGCATCAGGTATTCTTCTCCGTCCAAGGTCTCAGCCCATCCAGAAATTTAGTATGAACATCTCCATCTCCGGTTATTCTCAACACCTCCTTGTACTCCTCCTCACCAAGGCACTGGAAAAACAGCAGAATACCCGCCCAGATAAAATCAGCATAGCTCACCACATCACCCAGCAAAAACGGCCCAGATGCATTCTCCTCCAGCAGGACCGTAATCTCACGCGCGAACGGCTCCGCTCTGTCAAAAGCGCCAGGAGAGTTCTTTTCTCCGTACTCGTAGAGAGGCATGCCCACGTCTTGTAAACGCGTTTCGAGGAAGAAGTCAATGCTCTTTTCGCCGATGATGTTTTTGGCGACGCCGGGGACGTAGATTGGTACCATCTCTGTCATGAATTTTATCATTGATGCGCGGAGGCGGTCTTGCATTGGGTTGTTGAGGTGTACGCTTGGCTCTGGGTACTTTTCCTCGATGACGTCGGCGATCTTGTAAGAGTCCATTATGTATGAGTCGTCTGGCATTTGAACGGCTGGACATGTGAAGGGTGCGCCTCGGTCATTTGGGGATACACTGAGTAAAAGCCTGTTACTGAAAGCTCAAGTAATATGAATGGTTACACGTACTGCTCGCTGAGGCGTTCCTTGATCTCTGGATACTCGAGCTACTCAAGTCAGTGGAATTGCCTTTGATAGCTTCGAGAACATACCCATTCCGTTTTGTAATCAAGGCCTTTATAATTGAGAAGCAATCTCGCTGCAACTCATGTTAGTGCTGGATGCAACTTGTTAATTATGGAGACTGACTTCTCCAGGTGTTCATCGACCAGCAAACCTGAGGCGACTTGCTGGGAATATCGAAGAACGTAATTTTGTTTTCGGCCATGCTGCTGTTGGCTTTTGCTTCCAGTATGAGATGTGATAATGGCCTGTCTGTTCAATGCTCATGTAGCCTCACGGGGATAATTGAGGGAATTGGCTGGCTGATAAGGACCCTCAAGATATAAATAGTAACTGGAACGTTATCGTGTGATTAATCAGCACGCCAAGTGCTGGCCAATAACACAATAGCATTATATCTTCCCCTCACAAGATGGATGTTAGAGCAATCCTTCAATGCCAAAAGCAGAAGGTAAGAATTCGGCGATGGTGAAAATAGACACTAAGATCGTCTCTTATTGAGCATCTATTTATAGAGGTATTTAGATTGCAGCAATAGAGCTATTTGTATACGATTGCTTTTTCTCATCAGCTCTTTTACCATATGCCATGTCCCATACAGCCATGATGGACATTGATGTCAAAGTCGAAGGTTGCACGAAAAGAAACTGGTTTCTATCATCGATATCTGGTATATCAGGGTTTGATTTTTCGGTCTTAAGCATGAACCCGATCACCACTTCATGAACAAACTCTACTGCATTAGATAGAGTCGTCATGTAATTCTATTGCTATGCTGCTAATTTGAGCGCATCTCGCATCACGATAGAGCCGCCGGTCGAGACCTGTCTGTTTGGATCTGCCTGGTCAGTTGCCAAACGAAGTCTGGGCGCTGGAGTATGAGATTTCTGATTCAGGGTCATCAATCCCGGTGTACTTCCTCGATTGATAACTCAGAACTACGGACTTGGGGGAGCCAGAGCGAGCCAGCCAATCCTCAGTATAGCAGCTTGACATTATTAGGTTTAGTAAAATGATATATTTATAGAATAGACCACATTGAACAGTCTGGAACAAGAGGAATGGAGAATGGAATATTGTAAGGGTGTTTTACTATATGAATATTTAACCAATGATGGGTCTTCATTCAAACAACCAGAAGTAAGCAAGGTTATCTTGCGCTTTGGTCTCAGCAGAAAGATTTCTGACCATATAACTAACCACTAAAGTAATTAACATAAGACAAAGTAGGCTAATGAGAATTCATATAAATCTTTCTATTGTAAAGCATTCACTTTATAATTTTTTTCGCTTGCTAAACAGCGCTATCCCGCGGCCTGGCGATGGCTGCCCACGCGCTCTGACCCCTGCAGATCAGATCATGTCTCCATACTTTTGACGCTGTGATACAATAACAAAGCAATCAGAGGCCGCCAAAACCACCAGACCCCGGTAAAGGTGCCTGGAGCACAGCCAGTTGCGCGCATTCTGTTACCGCCCTGCTGCGGGTACCCGCGTTGTTGGCAAAATCTCCTAGCTGAATGGCGCCGGCAGTTACTCAAGTTATTTATCATATAGACGCATCTTTATGTTATAGATAGGAATGAGGACGATATATTAATGTAGGACTTTGACACTAAAATGAAGTGCAATGGCATCGTAGAACTACTATTCAACCTGTGCCCATTGACTTGATTGAGAGGCAGGCAGCCTAGGCATAGCCACGCCTTTGCCGCAGGTCTGAGACATTTGTACATGGGGCTGCAGGTAGCCTTTTTTGACACCCATGAAGAAAGTGACGTGTGCGTGTTGGTCGTGACCTTGCAGAAGAGATAAGTAACCCAGCACAGACTGTTGGTTCAGTCAATTCTCTTTCCCAATTGATCTCTCTAATCTGCGATCTGAGTATCCGCTGCTCTCTGCGACACCCATGACATCTAACGGGACCGAATTCGTCGGCTGGACACCATCACCAGACGGAAGAGGTACCTACGATATTATAGTGACATGCCTAGTCACGACATTTTTATGCTGTTGGACCTCTGTTTATCCCAACATCCCAGCGGCCGGAGATGGCTTTTGGAGCTCGATTCGGGATAAACTGGGACTCGCATGCTTGGGATTGCTGGGTCCCGAATTTATTATAGTGTTGGCCATTGGGCAAAAGTCTTCGGCTCGGAGATCTGTCGTTGTATGTTGCGCTTTCATGACTAATTGGTTTTCAATACCAGGGAGCTGATTTGATGCAGAAATTCAAGCAGGCAGGATTTACACAATGGACCATCACGCATGGTTTCTTCGCCGACATGGGTGGATTTGTCCTGGCAGCTGATGATCTCGATCGACCGATACCGCTCAACGCCGAACAGCTGTTTTACCTTGTTAGCAACTCGTATGTTGAGTATCCTGAAACCAGTGATCGGGAGCTCAAGGATAGGAACAAGTCAGATGGGTTAGCAAGGTTAGTGCATTAGTACTTGATATCTAGGAACAGCCACTGATACCTCTAGACTTATTACCCTTTGGCAAGGTACTTGGTTCGTCATAACCTTTATCGCGCGGCTGATCCAAAGACTCCATGTAACAACCATGGAGCTCACAGCAGTTTCATTCGTGATCATTCTATTTGGAACTGCATGGTGTTGGAAAGATAAGCCATCTGATGTGGGGACGACTATTACTGTTCGCTGCCTTACTTCGATGGAAGACATATTGACTCGTGTAAGCAATAGACGCGCTGTGTATGTAGCTAATGATTAAGACTGACATCAATACAGGAAGGACGTCTGCCAGATCAGCCATACTATCAAACCCCCCTAGACTTCATCAGCAGAGACGAAACTGCGCTGAACCTCGCTTGGCAATACTACAACGAACTCTCACGCAAGATCCTCTTCTCTCCCTTCTCACGACGCGTCAAAGAAATCCCATGGGACAGAAATCCCGGCGACATCTTCCTCCGAATGGACTTTGATCTAGAACTAGTCGGCGTCGTATTCATCTTCGTCTTCAGCGCCGTCTTCCTCGGAGCCTGGAACTTCTCATTCCCCAGCGCTGTAGAACGAGACTTTTGGCGCGTAGCTAGTGTTTACATGCTAGCTTACGGCATGTTTGGTGCGCTGTGGATGGAGTTGTGCATGTGGATCTTCATACCGCAATATCGGCTTGCTGAAGGTCTTGAACTGAGCCTTGTTGAGCAGGCTCTTGATCAACGACCGCATCCTGTGAGGAACTGGCACCATAGGTTTCAGAATTGGAGAAGGAGTCGGTTTAGCAAGATTAGAGGTACTGGAGATTCTGAAGGAGAACGACTGACAACGCGACGACCGAAGAAGGGCATTTTTGCTTTTCTGAGCAGGACATACAACATATCACACGGCAAAGATCCTCATTTGGGCGTTCAGGTCGGATTCTTGATCGTTACGTCTTTCCTGTGCGCCTCTTACTGTGTGTTTCGGGTATTCATCTTTGTCGAGGACTTTATTGGACTAAGAGCTTTACCGCCGAGTGCATACCAGACGGTGGAATGGGCAGAGTTTATTCCTCATATCTAGAAGCGACCCCGCCAGAAATAGATACCTATCAATGTGATAAATGGACATCTGATTGCTCTAGATAGCAGAAGTACTTGTTAGAAACACTATATTTTACTCTAGTAAAGTCTGTTAGGAGGACAACTATAGTCTGAACCATTCATGTCTGAGAACCTCCTCCGCGCTAATCCGTTCTCGAGGATCATACTTGAACAGCCGATACAGTAGATCCGCCATCAACTTCTGTTCCGCTTGAGGAGTTTGCAATGACTTCTTAGGCCCTTCTTTGTACTTCTCGCCTGATTCGAAGATCTCGATTGGCTTGCTCAGCGCCACTTCGAGGGACCAGTCCTCCTCATCACGAAGCCATTTCCCATAGGCGTCAAAATACTCTTCACGTGCCTCCCATTTGGTCCACCAATCTTCGGGAAGCTTGCCGAAGAATCTCACCATCTCTGCTAATAGTTCATCTTTGTCGTAGATCATGTAAAATAGCGGGAGTTGCTCCCTTATCTCGAATAGAGTGCAGCCAAGAGCCCAAAGGTCACAGGCTGGGCCAATCACATCAGGCTCCTCAAGAAGAATCTCTGGTGGTAGGTAGTTCTCTGGAATACCGAGATCCTCTGGTGGCGATGAGAACTTGAATGACTCGCCAAAGTCAATGACACAAATCTCCTCTGTTAGGAACTCGTTTCCGAGTCGGGAGATGTCCGCAGCCGGTACGAGGTATCTGGGGCTAGATGCTGGGAGGTCTTCTCCTGACTCCATCTGCACTTGGATTTCCTCTGGGCGCCCTAGTAGGGAAAAGAGCTCATCCTCGGAGAGGTGATCCAGGTTGCACAACTTGACTAAAATATTAGATGGGCGAAAGTCTAGGAAATGCAGCTTAGTATCCGTACTGAAGCTAGACTCAACATGTCAACTCGGGAGAGAGCATACCTCCATGACAGATCTGATTCTTATGCAAGAATGCTAACGCTTGCGTAGTCTGATAGGCGAATTTCCGCAATACGGTAGCAGGGTCTTTCTCCAGTCGCATCCATAATCGGGGGGACACGCAAGGCCCAAGTGGTGGCAGTGTCAGGCACTGATGGGTTCCATTCGGTCCCTTAATGGAGAAAGAATCGATCGGAGACGCGATGAACTGGGCACCAGGCATGGACTGATCCAGCTCAGCCAAGCCAAAGTCAAGAATTTCGTCGGACTTTAGATCACTGACCATGACCTTGAGGGCAACATAACGGGCTTCTAGTAAGTCCCGACAAAGCCACACAGTGCCAAAGCCTCCATGGCCAAGCTTATGGATAACTCGGTACCGATCTGACGGACCAAGCACATCACCAATGTGGACTGGATGATAGCCACCTTCCTGGTATTCTTCTAAGGGTTCCACGCCCTCCTTTGAGCCCTTGAGGAAAGTGCCTTGAGAGGTGGCTGGGGCATGTTCGAGGTCATGGTAATCGAGTACAATATCATCGCCGAGTCGGCCTTCAGTGGATAAAGGGCTGTGCGACCCCATTGACGCCATGTCTTGAATGATAAGCGACGGGCAGAGATGGGGCCCGAGGGGCTAGAGACCTCTCAGTACAACGCAGTGACTGAGAAACACGTTGCAATATAGTGCATGATGGCGAGTCTCTTTGCCATTACATAAGTGAAACGCAGACTGCAACTATGTTGTCAAGCTCTTTTGGCCACTCAGGAACTCGAACACATGTGAATTACAGTACAGTCATGGAGGATACGTTGATCACTGAGGGGTCGATGTTTTCAGTGGAGTGAGACGGGCGAAGCCATTGGATAGTGGTTGACCCGCCCTGTAACACCTTGACAACTGTAACCCCGCCTTTTCGGAGTCCGCCGAAGATTGCTTGCTATCTGTCATATCTTATCAGAAGCATTTAAACCAACAACACAAAGCACAACATCACAAAACAAACACCCAAAACTTCCATCATTAAGAAATTACTCCAAAATGGATAACGATCTCAAGTACCTCCTCTCCCTTCAAGCCGTCCGAGACCAAGCGTCCAAGGTCTTCGAATCAGCAAAGCAAAGGAACCTGAAGCACTTTGACTATGACGAGGGCCGCATGGGAGCGGTCGCTGATTACGTCTCCAAAGTCATCGATGTGAGTAATACCATGATACTGAAAATTACCTCTAAAGGTGATACTCATAATAATCAGCGCGATTTCGGCCCTGACAAGTACGACACTATTCCCCCTCACGGTCGCTGGCAGCATTTCGAGGTTGGTGACGTCGCACGCGTTGATGCCCTCGTGAAGCGATGGGCAAGCGAAGATGGCGTCGACCAGACCGAGATCACTCGACGCTTGGTCGACTTGTTCTTTGTGTCGGTTCTTCTCGATGCCGGAGCAGGCGATGTCTGGCGCTTCAAAGAACCGAGCACTGGACAGGTCGTTGTTCGAAGCGAGGGTATCGCTGTGGCGTCACTCCACATGTTTACAGCTGGGTCTTTCAGTTCTGATAGTTCTCTGAAAGAGAAGGTCGATGGTATGTTATGTTTCATGCGAGGCCCTTTCCTCCTTGGGCTAATTGGCTGTTGTAGCGAAGGGCTTGGTTGGGCTGCAAAATAGCAGCTTTGAACAGCACTTTCAGGTATCTTCAGAGAATCCTATGGTTGGAGTTTCATCCCGCGTCAAGCTACTTCAAGCTGTTGGCTCCAACTTGTTGAAGCACCCTGCAGTCTTTGGTGCGCTCGGCCGCCCAGGAAACCTAGTTGGTAAGTGATCACAAATAGCGGTGAGAGTATGCAAGGCTGACGCAGTGCTTTAGACTACCTCGCATCAAAGGCCTCTGGATCCAAGACTCTTGACTACGAACAGCTTTGGTTCTGTTTACAGGACCTCCTCATCCCTTCATGGCCCGGAAACCGCACCGTCTTCAATGGCCATCCCATCGGAGATGCTTGGCCTCTCGAGCTACTATCCGAAATCGCTGATAGCAAAGGCGATAAAGACCCCAAGAGCAAAATCCAGCCATTCCACAAGCTCACCCAATGGCTGGCCTACTCACTCTCCGTTATCTTTGAGAGACAGTTGGGTTTCACTTGGAAGAACATGCATCTCGGCACCGGACTGCCCGAATACCGAAACGGCGGGTTGTTTGTTGATCTTGGGGTCCTGAAGCTGAAGTCTGACGCCTTGAAAGCTGGTAAGGAAAGCTCGGGACAAGAGCTTCCGAAGTTTGAGGCCTCTGACGATGTTATCGTGGAGTGGCGTGCTCTGACTGTCGCGCTGCTGGATGAACTGCATAAGATGCTGAAGGAGAAGTACGAGCCTCGTGGAGTCAACTTGAGTCTCCTTCAGATGTTGGAGGCGGGAAGTTGGAAGTCTGGACGGCTTTTGGCTGCTGAGCTGCGACCTGAGACTAAGTGTAGTCCGATTCTGGTCATTAGTGATGGTACGTTGTACTAGTGGTGGTCATTTCAAGACAGTCTGCAAGGTTGAACTTTGAGTAGCGAGTGCATAAATTGTCTCGCGATGCAAAACAGTTCGCAGCTGTAGATGGCTATTTATGCAGTTGTTCAGAAGCTACGATAAATCAGAGCGGAGGGATCCGTTTGACGTTGCCGGGACCCGCTCATCGCCACTAAGGAAACTTTCGCAAGGGACAAAGGATAACAAGACGAATCCATCCTGCGCTAGACATTACAATAAGGAATACGGCGACTCTAACTCCTCTACATGTACTGAATAGCTTACATAGAAGTATGACGACTATAGTGGCGAGAGCTAGGGCTCTTCAGATCAATGTGAGCTGTGACCAATTGCTTTGATAATGTTCTTGTGAAAGAAGGTGTCTTGATACAAATACACGCAAGATGTTCTGGCTTCCATAGAATCTTAACCCATGATCCCGCAAAGTCAAAGGCTTAGCCAAGGATGACATGACACGTCCTGGACGACAGGTCACCACATATCTAGGGACGGGCCCGAGCGAGTCGACTGACCTTCTGGTATAGACGCTTAATTCATAATAGAGAATCACTTTCTATTCATTTATTTGACAATATTGAGTCAACTATCCATATTAAAAGTAAGTTACGCCCATGGCGCAGTGCCCAATCACAGCCTCGACAGCCGAGAGGAGGAACTCTATAACAGACTTTAAGGTTATTTCACCCCGTCATCAAACCAAGTATGAGTCAAACCATCCTGCTTTACTAAAATGAGTCATGAAATGTACTTTTTATAAGGCTGCGACAACACGACGAAAGATGCTTCTCAACCCTGCCGGCTTTCTTCCATCCCATTCAAGATGCCACCTCAACAAGAGACCACTCCCCGGGTCCACGACTGCTTCGGCAGTCCCCCGCCAGAGATAAACGTCTACATTATGGAGTCACTTACTCTCAGTGACCTGCTCTCTCTCACTCGAGCTTCTCCTGCAGCCTGGCGGTATTTTCAAAAAGACTACGCCTTTATTACCCGGTCGCACATCGCACGGTTCTATGATCATTATGCTGATCCGGCAGCTATCCCACTACTTGGACTTCTCGCTCGTCTTCGATTCCTACGGTCACACGTCAAGGGGAAATCCAGAGACGTGGTTGAGAATCACCTCAGGCCTGTCTTTGACTCGATCCTTTCTTTGCGATTTACAGAGATACCGCCAAGATGGGAGTCAAACCTCCCTTTACTAGTAGCGGCGACGGATATGATTCCAGAATTAAGGGAATGCTTTTTTAGGTGGCACGGGAACAATTCTCCAAATGAGCTTGACAAAGCACCTTACTGGGGAATATGGAGATTCGCCGAATCCTTCCTACGGTTCGAATGCTTCTGCTGCATCTTTTACCATCCTGACGGATTTCTGTCTCAAGACATGTGGAACTTGAGAACTATCTTTCTCAGGCCCTTGATCGCGGGTGAAGCTCTGATTCCAAACGATGTTGGACCGTGGTGCAAACGAACGGTTCACTACCATTGGCCATTTAGGTGGACGACCTGGCATCCATATGGACCCGAAGAGTTCGACTTCAGGGCTCCGTATGAATTCAAGCATGAGTTCAATCAGATCATCACGTCTGTGGACATATCACTTCGTATAAGGCAAACGAGGACCACAAGACGCCGCAAGTGGCCACCTCTTACCACAGAACAGTCTGAAATCTGTAACTTTCTAAACAGGAAGGGGAGTGAGCATAAACACTTTTGCTTTCATCTTACTTTGCAAGGCAATATGCTCCTGACTCACCTGTTGTCTCTCAATATCGAAGGCTTGGAGAATTACGTTGTTGATGCATATGCCTCTGTGGTCGCCTCTCAGCCTGACCGCAAAATAACATACCATCCTGACTTGGATGAAATGTTACTGATTGGACGGGAGTGGAGGTTTCAGTGATTCTTTTTCTGTAGGGTGCTGATCATTGAAAATGTAGTTCCCATTTGCCTGGAAGCCTAAGACTCCAGACATCCTGGTTCTACTTTATTTATCACACTCAGGGCAATGTGTATGCCTCAACTCAATGCAGCACTGGGACTGGGATATACGGCGTTCGAAATGCTGAATATCCTATTCAATTAATCGACTGGTTTTATCTCATATAACTAACAGTACACCGACAAGGAAAGAGGCTATGTAGTTTAGGTTCCATCTCCAGCTGCAGAGAATTGACATGCACTAAATGTACATATTCCGTAGATAAAAGATTAAGTTTTGGTCTGCTTGATAGTGATCTTCACGCCGCAAGATACAGTGAACTTGTCACGAATCATAATAGCCTTTGCGGCTGAGAGGAGAAACTTAATAGCAGTCTTTAAGGTTCTTGCATCGCGTCATCCACTCAAGTATGAGTCAAGTGAAGTCTATTTCTCTATGTGAGTCTTACAATAAATTATATATAAAACTCCTGAAGTGTGCCGTTTCTCTGCTGTTCACCATCCTTTGTTCCCTCATCGCCACCCACCACCCATAATGTCAGAGCCAAGAGACCCCACTCCCCAGGGGTTTGACCCTTTCGGACGACTCCCAATAGAGATGAGCGTTAAGATCATGCTCTTGCTTGGTACAGACGAGTTATTGTCGCTGACGCGAGCTTCGCCCACGGCATGGCAGCACTTCCGAGCGGATCACGAGTTCATTCTAAGGTCACACCTTCCACGAATCTACAATCATTACGGTCATCCAGCTGCCATTCCGTGGCTCATGCTTCTTACTCGTCTTCGGGAGTTGCGCGTCCAGCTCAAAGGGAACACAAACAGGGAGATGGAGGACAGACTTGACCCATTCCTTAGCTCTATTCTCTCTCGAAATTTCATGGAGATGCCGTCTGAATGGGAGTCGAACCTTCCAATCTTGGCAGCTGCGACAGGATTGCTACCAGAGATACGTCACGTCTTCAATGAATGGGCAATGTCGAACAAGAATCTCGACGAAATCTTTCAACGGGATACCTGGATATTTATTGAATCCTTTCTACGATACGAGTGCTTTTGCAACATAGCCTACGGGCCAGAAGGGTTCCTATTCCGGAATATATTTGACTTGAAACATGTCTTCTTTAAGCCTCTGTCAATTGTTGACAGCCCTAGCTTGGGCGACTTGCCCCATTGGGATCAAGTTGGACCTATTATCAGTAACCACGACAATAAGATCTTCAGGGAGCATATGCGATCATATGGGCATACATTCAACGCTCCATTCTACCTTGAATGGCACTATGAGCGGCAAATTTTCAACACTGTAGAAAGGACACTACGGTCAAAATTGCCCATAACAGAAAAGGCTCGTAGAGAGCTATCACGGGCGACGAAAGAACTTGAGATACTGGACGTTCTGGAGAAAAAAGGAACAGAACAAAAGTATTTTGGCTATCATCTTTGTCTGCAGGGAAACTCCCTCCTAACTCGCCTCTTGGAACTCAGTCCTAGAGCGCTGTGTGGTTTTATTACGAGAGAATATTCTTCATTTATCGCGTCCCGGACTGAGTCTGACTCCAATTACCATTCAGATTTCGAGGAAATGAAATATATTATAGACGTCTGTGAGGGTCTAACATAATATCAGTGGACCCAACCAACTCGTCTTGCTCTGATAGAGATCGAGATGATTATATATATCCCTTAAATGCTCAAGATTGGTTTTTTAAAAGCTTGCAGCTGCTCGAATACCTAGTCTCTCAAAATGCCATACTTGATTCGGTGCATATCATGGCTGGCTGTGAATAAGAAGCCGTGAACCGAAAATCAATATGAGAAATCAGCCCAAGACAGTGGACCCAATTGAGAATGTTGTTCCTACACGGCTTCTAACTAGAGTATTATGCGAAATTCTTCTTCTTCAAGACGCTATGCGCAAGAGAGGTATCAAACTCAAAGCTCATGACCTCCTAATTCTCAATACTCTAATAAAAATATAAATACGACTGTCCTTCAAGTATACCTCAATATCTCGAATTCCAATTTGAAGTGTATTGTTAACACTTATAGATTAAGCACGAGTCTGCTTGATAGTGATCTTCTGCCCACAGGGCACAGTGAACTTAACACCCTGAACAACTTTTCCGTTCACCTTGATTACACTCTTCTCAACAGGAGTAGGTAGAGGTCTAGGAAGGTAGACAGTTCCCTCGGTGTTACCATTCTTGGGTCCACGAACAGTCATCTGCAAAAGACCAGACTTGAACTTCCAATCGACCTCAACATTTCCATGCTCAGTAGGAACACGACCCTTAGCCCACTCCAGACCCAACGTCAGAGGCTTGACATCCCACTTCTTGTACCCAGGTTCAACAGCTTGGACACCGAGGACATGTCGGCTCAACTCAGCAGTAGGTCCAGAAGCCCAGCCATGGCAGAGAGAGGTGATTATTCCCAGACCAGGTGTACCATCAGGGTCAAGAGTCTCCCAGAAGCAGTTGGTATAGTTGGCATGGGCAGGATTAGCCATGGGTGCCCAAAGACTCTTCAACAAACGCTTGACGATAACATCGTCGTCGGACTCAAAGGCTGCTCGGAGATGATACGCAGAAGCGTAAGGACTGATCTTCTGAGCAAAACCAGATTTCGCTATGGCGTTGCTGAAGGCCAGAGGTCCAGCCTTGAGTTGGAGCTCCTTGTTCATAGTAGAAAGCAGAGATGTAGCAGAGATGTTGTGGCTCTGGGGAATGCCGGCGAGGATGGCGAGGGCGTTGGCGTCCTGAGCGAAACCAGTGGTGATCTCGTTGGACAGAACGTAAGCCTGGAGGGTATCGTTCCAGAGGTTAGAGTGAATAGCTTTGCGCAGGTTGTCGAGACGAGTCTGGTAAATAGTGGTGTTGACGCCAGCGGCTTTAAGGAGGTCCTGAGTCTGCTGTAAGCTGTAGGCGTAGAGCGCGTTGAACTTGGAGCTCGCGCCGGTCTGGGGAGGATCGTAGTAGTTCCAGTCTCCAGTGAATGCAGGGTTGTCGAGAGTAAAAAGACCGTTCTTCAACTGGGAATGGGCCCAGTCCAGCATTGCCGTAGTGCGCGGAGCCCACTCTTTCGCAAACCCCTTGTCGCCTAAAACCTCGTAGTTCTTAGCAAGGGCATTGAGAAAGTTGAACGAGTAGCCAATAAGACCAGTGATGTTGACGTCGAGAAGTTCCTTGAGAGGCTCCTGCTGGATCTTGGCAGTTGGGATGAAGAATCCGGGTGTTGCCTGATAGGAGCCCAAGAGGTCGAGAGAGCCCTCAACGAAAGACTTTCCGTAGGTGCTGGCATAGGTCGAGCCAAGTGCGACGTCGAGATCACCAGTGTAAGCAATGCGGTCACGCCTCGAGCCATCAACGATAGTATCGGCGGGGTTCATTCCCATGAAAAAGTCCTTCAGGAAGCTAGGGTCCGTCAAGTTGTTCTTGTAGATCTCAGTACCATCAGGAGTCGCAGCCTTGAGGTTACGGAAGTAAGCGGAGTGACCAAGAGGAGCACCGAGGCCAAACGAGCCGTAGAACTTGTCGGTCTGGCTGAAGTCGAGAACAGTCTTGTTGTTGACAAGGATAGAGATCTCGGCCATGTTCACCTTGGCATGCACAGACATCCACTCGCCGACCTTGACATCAGCAGAAGAAGGGATAGAGCCAGCCTTTGAAGCGCCCGTAGCTGTGACCTTGCCAGTCTTTACATCGCAGGTAACAATAATGGCTTCGTTGAGAGTGTCCGACAGAACAGAGAAGCTGAACTCGCCAGTGATAGACTTGACCTGGAAGTCGAGCTGGTATGTAGTCAACTGAGCAGCAGCAGCACTACCAAGCGCTTGAGGCGCAGAGCTCTCAACAAGAGATCCTTCTTTAGACACCTGCCAGAAGTCGGGGATAGTGTCCTTGGGAATCTCAGTAAGCTGAGCGGTTCTGGCGCCCGTAAGCCAGATGCGGTTGAAGTCCTCATCGGAGCATTCGAATCCTCCGGGAAGCTTGGTGAGGGGCGTAGTGTGAACAGTTGGTTTCACACCAATATTTCTGAGACGCAGTTCTCCATGTGAAGAGAGGTTCAGTTTCTGGTAGCGGAAAGCTCCTTGGACAAGACGATTACTAAAAGTCTCGCGCTTTGTGATGTTGTATCGATTCACACGGTAAGTGTCCATGGCAGCAGCCAGAGGAAGGGGTCCATCACTCTAAGGCGAGTGTTAGATTGTTGGTAAAATACCTAAGCGCCGCGTTTACATACCTGGTAGTTACTAAAAGCATACTTGGACTCTGCGTAGGTGAGCTCAAAGGCTGAGGTATCACCAGAGGCAGAGAGAACCTCAAAGGTAGGATGGCCCTCGAAATTCTCGCCATAATCGAGGATCATGATGTGAGATTTCTTTCCGTCAGATGAAAGAGGCACAGTTCCTTTCGAACCGTAGACAACAGCATTCTTGTCCGCCCTTGCAACCGGTCCAGCGAGAGCTGAGCTGGCTACAAGCAGCAGCGAAGCTGGAGCTTGGAGAAGCATTAGGATGTATAAGTAGTATAAAAAAAATAGTAAAAAGAGAGATAGTTGTTGAGATAGTAAGAAAAAAGATATTAATGAGTGGTGTTGTATTAAATCTATTAACATGAGAAACTATCACTGCTTATAACTACAGTCACATCCGTAGGTCGGTGTTACATCTTCCATCTCGATATTTTTTGCATGATGTAATGTGCCACTGTACGGAGTGAACCGGGCCCTTTCATTTAAGCTCTGACCGTTTTGGTGGAGGGCCAAGAAACTTCTCTCGTGAACGAGGCTTTGGCAAAGAGCGAGGTTCGTTGCTGAAATCTTGAACGAGGAACGAGGTTCGCTCCCTCAGTCGAAACCTAAACAAAGTGGGGTCCGCAGAGATTTAACATCTCGAGTCAGTTTTCATTTATAAGAGCTTGTGACTGACTTTCTCGTTAGTGACTTAATTAGACATGAATGTCTAGTATGCGAATGCGAAATTCTAGTAATTTACACTGCCGAGAATATTCGTAAGTTGGACCCTTATTTCACATGATGATTGCTTTCGGCACTGTCAATGAACCTTGTACTCAATCGGTCTTTAGCTTTGTGGCTGTGAGCTTACATCGGTCTCTAGCTCAGATCAGGCAGCACTAGCTTCAATGTCTCCAGCTTCTAAGCCACAGTTTCTTACAAGGACAGGATGCGTTATGGATTTTCTCGGTCTTTTCAAGCTCCGCCTCCTCATGATTCGTTACAAAGAGCGAGGTGCCTGCCAAGCTGCCATGCGTTGCGTTGCGCATCGTGACTGATGTCGGTGTTTTAGCTTTGACCGCCGTCTTCAGACACTGCTCGCTCCAAATTAGTCTGCGCTAAACTAGCCCCTTGGCCCTCTGCCGAAGCCCGTAGCTAGCTCCCTCCCCGCTCGTCATATATTACCTACCCGTACATCTTCATCTACCGAGTTTTAATACTAAATCTAATCAAACCATGTCGAAATCAAGATCTCAATCTCCATCCAAGGGCAAGGAAGCGCAAGATGCTGACAGTGTCTTGGACGTTCCTTGGGACGCGCCGCCTCCGTATGAGCTGCATTCCTCAGGATCAGTCTTAGCCAGCACGTCGCGCGTCAACGGTGCGATCCACTCACCCTTATGTGCTTTTTGAAGCTATCGTGATGCTGACTGCGCCAAGACCATGGAGGGGTCGATATTGAGTTCTCGTCGCTACAGCCCGACGAAGTCAATCGCCTTCTTCCTCCCGACAAAGCCCAAGACGTTGAACCAACCAGCAGCATCCCCGCGACTGCCTCCGGGCCGTGTCCAGCTCTCAATGTCGTCATCCAAGTTGTCGGTAGTCGAGGTAGAGTCTAACGACCATCTCGTTTCCTTCCAGAACTAATCAGTTTAGGCGATGTTCAACCCTTCATTGCCCTCGGCGTCGCTCTCCAACGATACGGCCACCGCGTACGATTAGCCACTCATGATACCTTTACAGATTTTGTCCGTTCGTCAGGCCTGGAGTTTTATCCCGTCGGGGGAGACCCTGAAGATCTCATGGCTGTAAGGCTACCGACCTATCCCGCAATCCCCAGTACGCCGATACTAATTGCATGGCTATAGTACATGGTCAAGAATCCCGGATTGATTCCTTCCATGGAAAGTCTTCGAGGAGGTGATATCGGTCGAAAGCGCGTCATGATCCACGATATGCTGAGAGGCTTTTGGAGCTCTTGTGTCAAACCCGACCTCGTATCAAATCGTCCCTTCGTCGCCGATGCTATAATCGCAAACCCGCCTAGTTTCGCTCACGTCCACTGCGCCCAGGCATTGGGTATTCCACTTCACATGATGTTCACGATGCCTTGGACGGCGACGAGATCATTCCCTCATCCTCTAGCGAATATTCAGTCCAAGAATATGGATCCCAGGGCTTCCAACTATCTCAGTTACGGTGTTGTTGATCTAATGACTTGGCAAGGGTTGGTCCCATAACCATGTTTCTTTAATCGTGCTCATGCTAACCGCCACAGACTTGGAGATGTCATCAACGCTTGGAGAGTTAAAGACTTACACCTGGATCCATTGGCAGCCGCTGTTGGTCCCGATATTGTTGGCCTCATGAAAGTGCCCTACACTTATTGCTGGTCACCGGCTCTAGTCCCCAAGCCAAGTGACTGGGGAGACAGCATTGGTAAGAGTCGACCAAGTCGCAGTTGATGAGTACTGAGGATTAACTGAACTCACTAGATATTTGTGGATTCTTCATGCGAGACGAACCCTCTTATACACCTCCCCAAGATCTCGCAAACTTCCTAGCAAGCGGGCCACCGCCAGTATACATAGGGTTTGGTAGTATTGTTATCGAAGACCCCACGGCCCTAACAAATATCATTAAAGAGTCGTGCAGGGTTGCAGGAGCCAGAGTAATTATTTCTCGGGGCTGGAGCAAGCTCGGTGGAACTGACCCCAGCACTGACTCTGTCTTCTACCTGGGTGATTGCCCTCACGGTATGTAGTTGGTTATTTCCAAGTCATCCGTCTATTATCTGACCTTTTGGCAGAATGGTTGTTCAAGCGCGTTGCTGCTGTTGTCCATCACGGTGGCGCAGGTACCACGGCTTGCGGTCTTGTCAATGGTAGACCGACTACCATTGTACCATTCTTCGGCGAGTAAGTTTCTTCTCACGCATCTCTCCAGATAGCCGTAGTAACATCTTCGCAGCCAGCCTTTTTGGGGAAGTGTTGTTGCGTCTAACGGAGCAGGTCCGCCACCCATCGCCTACAAGAGCATTTCCGTGGACAAACTCAGTTCGGCAATTAAGTTCTGCCTAAGTCCGGAGGCCCAGGCCGCTGCCAACAGGATCGCGACGCAGATGAAACAGGAGAGCGGTGTTAATACAGCAGTTAACTCTTTCCATCGGCATCTCCCTATAGCTAACCTCACCTGCGATCTCATTCCCCACAACGCTGCCAAATGGGAGCACGTGGGCAAGTCGAAGAAGGGTAGCAAGGACCATGTCATTGTATCGAACACAGCCTTGAAAGTTCTTTTAGACTCCAAGAAGGCCAATTTAGCAGACTTTGAGCCGTGAGTTATTGTCAGACCATGTTCCCACTACACTGACTTACGTATATAGACTCCGACCGAAGGAATACCTCGTTGAGAACGAACGCTGGGATCCTTTGACGGCTGGAGCCTCATCGGTTCTAGGCACCATGACAGACTTTACTTCTGCCCTAGGCGGTGCATTCATCGACCCCTTCAAAGACGTAAAGCGTGTCCGGCCAGATGGTACTCGTCGCTCAGCCGGTACAGCGACAGCAGTTGCAAGCGGAAAGGCTCTGCAGGGCATGACGACCGCTGTGGTGAAAGGATCGCTCGTAGATGTCCCCTTAGCATTCGCTGAAGGATTCCGCAACACACCGCGACTATACGGGGAAAAGGTCCAAGATTATGGTCCAGTCACAGATTGGAAGAGCGGTAGCACAGTTGCAGCAAAGGTACGTTTTCAGCCTATTGTCACCAACACTGGAGATGTATATTCACACGGGTTAGAACTTTGGAGTTGGCTTTTACGAAGGCTTAACTGATATCGTTACGAAGCCAGTGAAGGGGGCTAAAGAAGAGGGCGCTTTAGGCTTTTTTAAAGGCGTTGGGAAGGGGACTCTCAACATGGTCGCAAAACCAGGCAGTGGTAAGTTTGGAATGCGTACTTGGAGATCTTTGTGACCTGTCAGCTAACATCATTTTAGCGATGTTTGGGTTGCTTGCGTATCCGGCCCAGGGGGTGTATAAGAGCGTTCAGTCGATGAAAACGAACAAGGCGAGGGAGGCGGTGGCAGCTGGACGGGTTGAGTCCTTGTCCGACGGAGAGCAGACATCAATGACGTCAGATGCTGGGCAAGTTGTGAGACGATTTCAGGAATTAACAGGGTAGATAGATTAACATTATGTTTTCTCGACTTCAGAGGACAAGCGTTGGAAGTATTTGAGTTTTAAATCATCAGCTTTTTGATAATGGAATTTGCTGTTTTTCCAGTCATGGTTTAGTCGTCAAATTATGATGTTGATGTTACACATAGTTGAGGTTGCAAAGCGACAGTTGATATCGAGACAGTGAACTGGAGCCTCTTCAAAATAAGTTCTTTATATATATATCTATCTATATCTAAACTCATAGCTTTCCATATAGTGAGAAGATAATGTCCCGATTGTGTTTGCTTCCGATATAGGGTGAGCTATTACCCACTCAAGCCCTTGAGGCTCTTGAACGAGATTCCTCGTTTATCGTTTAAGGTGAACGACATAGTGGGTCTTGTCGATCCACTAACGTTAGTTAGTGAGATCCACAAGTATTTAGTTCCGCCGCCAATGCCAAAAGAGGGCGACACTTTCAACATTGGCGTTACAAATATCAGTCATTTCTTCAAAATGCGAGATTCGAGCATAAGAACAAGAGAATCAATTTCAATATCATCTCTGTCTATCATAACTTGTCACTCCACATCATTATCCAGTCAGCATTACCACGAAGTCCCTCGTCGACATTTGCGACGTGGCTGTATGACTTCATTATACCTCTGACCCAGAAGAAATACACAGTTCCAGCAGAAAGCATGCTAAACAGATTCCTTGCCATCTGTGTGCTCAACAATGGCGGAGTTCTTGCCTTCGACTCGAGCCGAATGCATGTCAACTCCACTATTGGGGCCATCAAAGATCCAGGCAATCTCCTCCAATGAAGGGCCCTTTGTCTCCGGGAAGACGAGATAGACTCCAACAAATTCAACCATGACCCAGCCTACAAAGATAATGTAGAACTTCCAGGTAATATCCCCGAGACCAATAGGCACGACAAAGGTCGAAAGCATCATGAAGCAGAACTGGACGAAGTAGAAGAATGACAGTCCCTTGGTTCGCATGCGATAAGGAAGAATCTCGGGGATGTAAAGGCCAAGGTTACCGTTGAAACCGAGGTTATAGGCGGGGGAGAAGAGGTAGAGGAACGCAACGACTGTATAGGCGGCAGCTTTGTTAGTGTTGTCCTTGGCGAAAACCGCACTTCCTGCGGTGATGCAGATATCGATGACCCAGATGGCAGCCAACGACCAGAGGAAAAGCTTGCGACGGCCGACCTTGGCTGGCAACGTGGCGAAGTAAATGGCACTGAACCAAGAGAGCATCTGGTTGGTAGCGTTGATGAGAGTCTGCTGAAGGTCCGAGTTGAGTCCGACAGAGTGCAGGATGGGCGAGAGATAATACGAGACAAAGGCGTTACCGGACATCTGCGAGCAGATAGCTGCCCAGACCATGATGAACATACGTCTGCGGTTACCAGGAGTGCTTCCCAGGTCCTTCAGGAAGACAACGATGTTGTTATGCTCAGACGCCTCTGCACTCAGCGTCTCAAGGATCTCATTATACTCAAACTGAACAACAGGATCAGAGGAGTCGCCTTCACCGTGGTACTTGGCAAGCATCTGAAGAGCTTCATCGTTGCGGCCCTTGCTGACGAGCCAACGGGGCGACTCTGGGACGAACCAGACAAAGAGAAGCTGGATGACAGAGGGAAGACCCTGCAGCGCTGAAGGAATACGCCAAGATGCAGTGCTGTCAATGCGGAAAGTGCCAAAAGTGCACCAACCGGCGATGATGGATCCGACAGAGTAAAAGGTGAGGAACAGAGCTGTAGCTGTACTTCGCTGAGCCGGGTGGGCAATCTCGGTGATGTAGGGAGCGCCAACTCCAGCAACGACGACGCTGCCTGCACCGATGATGACTCGTGAGATGATGAACATGGCGATATTCATAGCAGCGCCCTGGATAGCTGCACCAATACAGCAAAGCGCAGCGCCAGTGGCTAAACCCCATCTCCGTCCAAAGGTATCGGCCGCGGGGGAGATGAGAAACGTGCCCAGGATACCGCCGAGGGGATAAGCAGCGTTGAAGAAGCCGAGCATAGCGCCTGTTGGAGTGCCGAAGTACGTCTGCCAGTGGGACACGGACTGCAGACCGTTCATCATACTCCCATCGAAACTATATATCATATTAGCTTTAAAGTGAATGAATATGGGATAGTCGACTGACCCTTGGGAAAAAATGGACAGAAGAGGGATCATCATGAGAAAGTTGAGGGTGCGTAAATTGGGCGACTTCCACCAACGCTTGGTGTCAACAGGCGATGGCGGGAGAGCCATAGTGTTAGTTACTTCAGATGAAGCCATTGCGCATACAAGACGTATCAAAATAGACAGTAAAAGGCAGGCAAGGTCAAGATTGAGCGACTGGGATGAGAGTAAGACTTTGATGCTGGCTCAGCCCATGGCTATATACATCCTTCTGACTCGCCATGCCCTGTACTCGGGACCACTTTGACCGAGACCAGCCTCCCCTTCTCCCTCGACCCATTCCCACGGGGTCGTCCATTGGGGAAAATCTGGGGTACGCTAGCAGAAAAGCTCAAGGGGGGGAGATTCTGGACCATCACGTGGGAAGACGAATCCGAATACTGGGCCGGCATTTAAGGGCCAACATGCCCCGAAGTTTCTGCACGTAAAATGCAACCTTGACGGCGAAACATAGACCGAAGAACAACCATGGCCTCGTATGTTTATCCTTTTTTTATTAATATTTTCCCCGGAAATAGATAATGTGGAGAAGGTTATTAACTGATCGTGCAGATGTGAGAGGTGCAAGCAGCGCAAGGCAAAGTGCGACCGCCGATTACCGACGTGTCAGCGCTGTGAGAAGGCAAAGGCTGAGTGTGAGTACGGGGGGAGACGGAAGCCGGGGTTTCCAGCTGGACATCGCCAGATGCTGGAAGACAAGATCGGTAAGCCTCGACTTATTCTTTGCCCCATCCTATGGTTCTGCGAGGTAAGGTGACTGTCGGCTAACTGTTGGTTCTAGAGAAGCTAGAGTCCGAACTACGCGCCATTCGCAACACGCCGCGAACGAGCACATCAACTGATCAGGCACCTCCACAAGACACCATCGAAGTCGAGACAAAATCATCCAATGACCAAGCGATCCGTTCGATGCCCGTCGGTGAAGCATCACCTACCTTTGAGCGCACCCGCAGAGTCACTGAGCGCAGACCCCCAACCGACCTCGTCGTTTCCCTCGCCTCTCTTTACTTTCGCCACATCCACCCATGGTTTCCCTTCCTAGATGTCCAGCGCGTCTGCGCCGACATGGGCTCTATGGATGAACCTGCACTGCTGTACTATGCTCTCTTTGGGGTCACGCTGCCGTACTCGTTTGACTCGCGTCTTGATCAAGCGTCGAGCGACTCGTTTTGGAAGTACTCTAAGCGCAGCATATTTGTTGATGTGTTGGAGGAGCCTTCTTACAGCTCGTTGGAGGTTCTGACGGTGCTGGTTTTGGATCTTTCGGGCATGACGCATGGACCTCAGGTCTGGGGTCCGTTGGCGGTGGCTACGAAGCTTGCGGTGCAGCTTAAGAATACAGATGGGCTTGTCTTTCGAACGTCGATAGAGGCTGAGAGCAGTGAATCGCTGAGCAAGAGTGATGGTATTTTCCGACAGCGGTTGTTCTGGGCTATTTACGCTCTCGACTGTACGATCTGCATCACCACCAACCATCATTCGACCTTAGGTGACGATCATGTTCATCATTTTCTACCTGCGCGACAGCAAGTCTGGAGGGAGAACTTGTCAGAGGTAGACGATGCATCGCTTACTCCTGCGTCTGTGTTCAGCTACCAACTGGAGCTATTCGACCTTTCTCGAAGAATTCACAGGGTTGGAATGGAATACAGCGCACTGTATAACAACCAAGAGCTGGAGTCGACTTGGCTGAGCGAGTTTCATAATATCGCAGCTGAACTCAATTCGTGGATGGAGACACTGCCTTCTCGACTATTCTGGCATAACCATAATATTGTCGAGGACCGTGTCCCAGGCGCTATCCGCCCAGCAACCTTTATGCTATATGGGTACTATTACGCTTTGGATATCTACTTAAATGGCTTTCTCGCTATACCATGCCATTTCAACTTCCAGTCCGAATCCCATCTCGAGATCCGTCGCCAATGTCTAGAGCGATGCCTCACCAGCGTACAGGCCTTAGCCCAGATCGTCACAAAGGTCGCTGACCAAACAGTCGACAAGCTGGGCTGGCCATTTGCCTGGTCCGTCTGGGTAGCAGCTCGCTTCCTAACAGTACAGAGATACTTCACAGGAGAAACTGATCCCGAGACTATAGCAAAGGTCTCACTGTTCACAACCTTTCTCAGTACCATGGGTCGTTTCTGGCAGATCAGCGCCAGTTACGCGAGAATACTGCGTCGAGCGACTTCTGATCTTGATGCAGGGATTGAACCAGGGCAAGGAACGATTCTCCAGCTCATGGCTGATCTTCGAATCCCGACGTCTCATATTGAGGATCAGTTTAGGCCGGACTCTATGCTGCATGGAGTGATTAGTCCGGGGCAGTCTGTTTCGACGTATGATAATCCGACCTACATGGATGTTGAGAGATTGGATACTCTGCTTCCTGTGTTCGCTGACGATGCGTGCTTTGATATGTCCCAAGATCCGGATAATTGGTTTCGCATGCCGTTATTTGCATCATCAGCATATCAACAATTCAACGCCCCAGAACAGGAATGACACTTAGTTCTAAGCTCAATATTCACTTTTTGTTGTCTCGAATAATAGTCTACTGTCTAAGATCTTGTCCATGTAAAACTCATGTTCTGCGAGCTCTTCTCAATCATCCCCGGCCAACCTGGCAATTTGACATGCACAGAGATTGACTCGTCCAATCCCTCAAACCCCAACGTGACTCGCGTCTCTCCATCTAAAGAGCTCCAACCAACCTTTGCCAACACCATCTTCCCTTCTCTATAGAACGGAACGGTCGCTTCGAGAGATGTATAAAGACCCAACCGCGGTGCAAACTCTATCTCTTGCCATCCTGCCTTTGCAGGCCGTATCCCCGCAACCTCGGCCAAGAACTCATAGATGGGAGCGCTGCCCCAAGCGTGGCAGTCTGAGCGGTGTGAAATATCGTCTTCTTCCCAGGTCGTTAGACCGAGTGATAATTGGTGACGCCATGGCTGCCATAGAACATGGAATAGGTCGTCATACAAAGACCCTCCTGCCGCACTGATGGCACGAAGTGTATAGAAAGACATGGAGATTGACGTCTTGACGAGTGGCGAACCAGTTTGAGAACTTCCCAGAGCGCGCTTTAGTAATGCCTGAGCGCTGTCACCGCATACAGCACCGCTGAGAACTGCCCAGACCTGATTGTGCTGGCTACGGTCAACTTGAGGATCCGAGCAAGCAGCAATACTGTCTGTAAAGTATTGCCCATCAAAACACTGGCGTTTAACCGCATCAACAATTAGCCCAGCCCGATGAGAATATTCTTCTGCGACGGATAATCGGCCTGCACACTCTCCCTGCAACCTGGCCGCTAGCTTTAGTGTATAGGCATATAAGCTGTTTGTGTATGTGGAAACCCCGGATTTCTCTGCTGACGGCGGAATGCCATAGGGCCTCCACTGCTCCGCCCAGTCATGAAAGTTCCAAACGCCCTTCTCATTACCTAGGCTCACGAGATTGAGACGCTGATCAATGCGTTCGTGGAAATAGCCCAATACAGCGTCCACAACAGGTAAAAGAGGCCGAACAAATGCCTTATCTGCATAGTAGAGGAAGTGGTCGTGTAACATGCAGATCCAGTAGAGGGAGAAGTGAGGAATGATCTGTAATTGAGTTGACGGTGCTCTACTGGCCGTGAGTCCAACGCGAGGCTGGAATGAGCTATGAAGCTGCACAATTGCCTGTCTGGCCAAACGGTCATCGCCAGATACATGGTAAGTGAAGAGACAAGAGCTGCGTGTGTCCATGGCGTATTGTAGCTGTTCATAAAAAGGGCAGTCCTCGTAGCAATCATGCATGCAGTTTTGTAGTGTTCGGATACTCGTCTCATACAGCGCCCCCAAAGTCCCGTCATCTGAAGTCGTGCTGATCTTTGACAGTACGTCCAACGGGTAGTTCATAACGTTAACATCGATGCCGCGCATGATCAGATCAGATAACCCAGTCTCAATGTTCAGTCTCATGAAGCGAAAGGTGCGCCAGTGAAAAGGCATGTATACTTCTTCTGTATCTTCCTCGTCGTAGTAGCCCAGACGTGGATTCCCATCCTTTCCCTGGAAAGTATAAATATCCTTGGGTCCGATGAGGAACTTGCTTGTATCGCATCTATTCCCCTTGCAACGGAGATACGGAATCAGCACTGGAGTGTCCTCATAACTTTCAGAATATGTTATTGTAAGACAAGCGCCTCCAACTTCCGGTCGAACAAAGCGGAAGCGGATAAAAGCTGTTGTGTGGACGGGAGTCTCAAGGTCAAGTTGATGGCTTGATCCAGCGGGAAGAAGGATGTGACTCTGTCCGGACTGTACACCCAGCAGTCCTGCACTCCAGGTCCCACTGGACAAGCCGCTTTGAACATTGTGAATAGCGCTGAACGAAGATTTCTGGCCCCTCATCGGCGGGATGAGGCGCGGCGATAGTTTCCACGGCGCCGTGACACCAGTAGAGTTCTGAAAATGGAGGAGTGTCGCTGGAATCCACTCCAATGGCGTGTCGCGGGATGCAGAAACCAATTCGTATACGTGAAGGAAGTCATCTTCCTCCTCGTCGATGCGGAGAGTCACATTGTGACCTATCGCCGTTTGCCAAAGCTCACTACTTCGAATTTGCGGTGCCCAGACCTCATCGTCATGAGTAGCTGCGATCCTGAGACCACCTGTTCCCAGACGTGGAAAGCTAGTCCCGTACGAAGTCCCATGGAAGAGTCGAAGGACATGAATAGCGACGTGATTCTCGCCTAAGCGCAAGTATGGGCTGATGTCGACCTCGTCGTAGAACCAGAGACTCGCATCTCCCTTGACAGGTCCAAAAGCGACCAATTGTTTATTGATGTATAGCTTGTACCGCGTATCGGCTGTGATCTGAATGGGAAGCGACGTCGGTATCTCCGAGTTGACGAAGAATGTCTTGCGGAAATGTACGAAGCGACCGGCAGTAGACGTGGCTTTTTCGATGAAAGCGGGATTCCACATCCAAGATGTGTCGAATTGTTCGGCTGCCATGATGAGAATACTCTCGACAACAACGAGGGAAGAACTAAGGTTTGGGGGGGTAAACAGACATTTCCAGTCATTGTTAAGCGTGATTTCAATGTGGTGGCACTCGTTTGACCCACGTTGAGCCGGGGCGCCCTTCGGATGTTGTAAGACCGAGACATACCTCGTTTAACGGGAGCGCGCGGGTTGACATGCACCGACCAGTCCGACCCATTCTATATCCATGCGAATTAATTGCTATCTCGGGGATATGCTCAGCGGGGCCCTGCAGTCAAAACTTTGTGGTTCGATTCTTTAGCGATTGTTTATCGGAAAATTTGGACCATTGATGTAGCAACTCATCCTGGGACAACATCATACTGAGTCCCTGCAAAGAAATCTTGACATGCTGTAGTCAAGACACCAGAAGGATATCTGTCACGCCATTTCTAACAAATTGTGCTTGCTACACTGACATTTGTAAAACCATGGAGATCCTTTTATATATATATATATATATGGGTTAGCGCACGTATCTTGTGTTGCTCGTCATAGCATCCACTTGCAATAACCATAGAAGGGCATAGAACAATGCATCCATCAAGTTCAGGCAACATCTTCAGCTGATTCGAGATGAGCGAACGTTTCAGACACAGTATCCCGTAGTTGCTCTTGCTGTTTATGGATCCGTCGTTGGAAGTGCATTATCTTAGCGTAGTGCCAGACCGATGTATAGAGCTGATTGATGAAGCTGATCTTTTCACTGCGAAGTTGATTGTATTGGGTAGTTGGGCCGACTCGAAGATAGATCTGAAGTTCTAGCTGGTCGATCGGACCGAGGTCTCTTGCAGAATCTTGTTTCGAGAATATGTTGATTTCAGATATGATACAGACGAGATATTTTGTGACACTGTGATGTTTTGAGACATAGTTCTCGGTGGCGGGGAGCTGAGGTATCATCCCTGCAAGATCATATTGCGTATCAACATCGTCTAGCACAACGAGACAAAGACACAGCAGAATCACAACGTGCAGGTCAGCTCCCGGGTCTAGGCCTTGAAGGAGTTTCCCTTGTACTATTATCCTTAACGCAGCTTATGTATGAGCTCTCCAGCGAAGACCGAGTCAGCAGATAACTTTACAACATAAAGGCGAAGACAGAAATGGCTACAAAGTCAAGGATAGATCATCGTGAAAGCTTATGGGTAAAAGCTTATATCGGGGGAAAAAAAATATCGTGTTGTCATTCATTATCTGTGTTCGCAGCCTAAAGCTTAACCTTATAGGCCGCACTTATCCCATAGTTCAAGGATAGATGAAGCAATTCGTCTACAAGAACCACGAAAGACATCTTAGCTTGGCCAATCACAAAGGTATCAAGACGTTCGCAACATACATCAAGGGTAATATGCTCATATAGGTACCTGATCAGGGTCCTCTACTCTATAACCCTATCAAGGCACGGGGATTACCACCGCTCTCGGAAAAGGATTTAGTGATTCTGGCTAATATCACAGCCTAGTTCAACAAGATGGCAGGTAGTGCCGGCATAGATCAGCCCTAGACACACCCAAAGGCAAAAAAATGGGATCGTCTCACGCTGCTCTTGTAGCTAGATGGCTTTACGCGTAACGGTGTAGCGCAAGGCGTGATTAATATGACGAGCAGAGCTGCCATGTAAGCAGAAGAAGAGATTGTTTCACTATTGGGCGCTATCATTAATACTGTGCGGACTGGAGAACCAGAAAAGAAGGTCGAATGGAGATGTTGATCAATGTCAAGAATAGATCTCTTGAAGAGAGGATCGAAGGCGGATTGCAGAACATCGCTATCAGATTGGCTGAACGCCTTGATACTGACAGAGTCCGCCTTCGGGCACCTGTTCGACAAATCCCCCAGAGCGGCGTTGGATATCTCGCTCAAGGCGTTTTATTTCGCGTCCAAGCAGACAAAGTCTTCATCGCCAACCCCCCTTCCCCACCGCTCGAGACCAGCTCTGCCAGCGCGTCCCCGTGGGTTGAATCGGAAAACTGATCCCAACAAGACCCCATTCAGGCGTGACCAAGGTCTTTGCTGCGAAGCTTTCAGTCTCGAGGGTGTGTCCCAATCCACATTCAACAGTTCCCCTCCTGATGCGAGCTTTGGCGTTATGATGCGTTTTCTCGAAGCGAACGAGATGCGAAGACTCGATGATGCCTCGAAGGAGGAATAGTTTTCTGTTGTCACAAAGGACTTTGTCAAATAATTTGGTCCCCAAGGCGGGAGAGGTTCAGTCGTGAATGCTGCCGAGATGGGATGATGAGGAGTTTCGGAGAGGCGGTCATACGAGATTGTTCTCGCCGAATGTGTGGACTCAATTTGGACTAGCGCTGACGAACTCCGTTGGGGGTAGGACTGAGGCGTCGAGCTATTGAGCGGGGTTCATGGAGGGTGCTGTTGCTGCTGGTTAGGCAACGGGTACGGAGATACTGAGCAGCTCTGGGGAGGGCTATGGATGCTTTATTTTGGAGAATTTGAAGAATGTACGGCTTTCTATGATTGAAAATTTCTTATTCTTAGGCGTCGACATGGCTGGACTTTATGAAGGGACTACGAACGAGGTCGTGAAACTAATGTAACCATAACCATGTTCACATATTTTTCGCAATCAGACATCGATTAGAAGAGGACGTTGAGAACGAGGTGAGTGAATCTCAATATTCAATTACATGCATTCTCTGGTAATTCAGATCTGCATAAAGAAAGATACATTGCCGCCAGCCCCCATTCTTCTGATAACATTACTACATCGTCTCATTGCATCCTCTGGAGATGACGTAGCGACGCGTTTAATCCTTGTGGTCAACAGCTGGTCCAACCTTCTCCTCCGATACATAGTCACTCTCAAGTGCGAATTCTAACAGTAACATTAGCAAGCACGCTCCGGAAACAGATGAACAATGGGAATACTTACGGTCTGCTTTGGTATGCTTGAACTTTCGTGCAGGCACTTTGTTCTCAAAGAGAATGTCGATCTCACCAAAAGTACGGTCCTTAGTTTCAGGAAGACGGAACCAGCACCAGAGGAGACAAAGAGCATTTGTTCCGGCATAGAAAAGACCTGTCTTGGCACCCCAACCCCAGCCTGGACTTATCGTTAGCATCTCTCCTATGGCTATCATCACTCCTTGCAGATGGACTTACCAGACGCCGCAATCATCCTTGGTGTAACGGAGTTGTTAAAGATGGCAGTAAGGTTGTACACAAACCGACCGATAACAATAGTCTTATACCTGAGCCTTCCTGAAGGAGTCTCAGCGACAATAGGATAACACACCGGCCCAATAGTAATCATGTTGCACAGGGTTGATACCACAAAGAGCAGGCCAATGGCAAGGTAAGCGTCTTTGCTGGTCGACCATCCGAGAGCCCCGATGGCAATAAGGCAGCAGAACATGAACACCAAACCACTCATATAGATAGTCGCGCGTCCGAATCGAGGGAAGAGAACCCAGCAGATCATGCCGCCGATAATGTAGCATGCTGAGAGGGAGATGTTGAGGTTGAAAGACTGGACTGTGGACCAGCCGGCGGCTTGGAGGAAGACGACGACGAAGCCGAGAATGGCGTTTCCGCAAAGGATTTGGGCGGCCCAGACAACGCAGTTCTGCACACAGGTTAGAGTCAAGTGACAAAGAAGGAACAAAGAGCGGTCTCACAATTTCGGTTCGGCGCAAGTTGGTACCTCTGAAGCACTCAAGAATAGAAGCTCCTCCAGTCTCGGCCTTTTCCAAAGCAGTGGTATGCTGAATATACGCCAAGCTCGCCTCAATCTCTGTCTCGCTATTTCCATCGTTCGAGGCAAGTCTTCGCAGGGATGTCCTAGCAAGCTCGATCTTACCGCGACGGACGGCGTTCCATGGAGATTCGGGAGCAAAGTACGCCACGAAGAACAACGGGACTGGCCAGACCCACTGAAGGTAGAAGGGAAGCTTCCAGGCCAAGTTGCCATCGATGTTTAGGCATGCGCGGACGACGAGGGATGAGATCAGAATGCCGAGACCCCAGCACATGCAGACCCAGGCGGTGACGTATGGACGGAGGATCGTGGGGACGACTTCGCAAGCGTAGGTGGTAGATAGTGTCTAACGTAGTTGTTCATCAGTAGAGCTTCATGAGGTGGAAATGCTTGTCACTTACCTGGAAAACACCCCAAGCGACACCGCACAGCGCCTCGCCGAATGCCAGGACGGACAGCGACGGCGCAAAAGCAAGAATGAAGATGGTGCAGACAAGATAGGCCATGAAGACCATCATTGTCATTCGAGCACCGAACCTATCTTGTGCCCATGCGTTGATCAAAAGACCAGCCAATTGTCCTACTTGCGACGAGTTGGAGAGGCCAGATTGCCAAGCCGGGGTGATGACCTTCTTGCCATCTGCGGCGCTGTACTCGCCGAAGTGGTCTTGGAATTGTCCTAGGCCGTAGTAGGATCCGAGCTGTCACGATTGAAGTTAGCCAACTTGTAGGAGTTGAGCGTAGGCCTGTTGCGTACCATCACCAGATCATAGCCCTCCATGACCAAGCTCATTGACAGGATCAAAGACCAAAACACAGCTTTTTTGTACTTCTTGAGGGCTTGGCGAATGGTGAGGTCTTTGTCAGCGGCTTGTCCATCTTGAGCGCGCTGAATGAGCTCGATGGTGCGAGGATCGGCGAGGTCAAGACCCTCGAGCGTGTGCTTGTTCACAACGGTGTTGTCTGCACCCATGATTGCGATGCGAAGATGCCAATTGATAGTATGTCGACCGCTATTGTAGATCTCTAAATGTCGAGGATCGCTGCTGCTGATTCTTCGTGTTCATCATGAGGGGTCGGCATCTCCCTTTTAAGTCATGCTCTTGCCCGTGTCAACCCCGTGGGGAACTGAACTCTGCTTTGACCCCAAAGTACGTAGTGCGGAGAACCATGAGCCTGGACCTCACTTGACTGAATGTGGCGCCACAACTGGTGAAGATACCGGATCTAGCAATAGCAGAACCAATGGGCGTCGTTCAAAGGCGAAGCCTCATGGCGGATCCCACCGGAATTCCGACACGAGATGTCATCCCACCGCGAACTTTATTCTAAGACATCCATCCCACCGGAGACGCGTCTACTCGTGAGCTCCAGCTGTAGGGTTGTTTAAGCAAATCTATTCAGCTACGATATAGTAGCTATTGCGAGCTTTGTAAGTCACACGACTTCTGTAATAATGTCGAGCAATGCTGCAACTTGCGCCTCCAAATCAACATTCTCATCATCTGATGCTGGGGCTGCTGTCGCCACCTCCTTTTCGTTTTTCTGGGAATAACAGAAGCCGGTGGGTCAATTCTACAGGGAAAGAAACGGCAGGCTGATGGTAAGGAGGCGCTCTTGGCAAAGCCATCTTGAGTATGGACTGAAAGGCGATTGGTGTGGCAGTATGTTTGTCAACATTTATTTGAGTAGTAGGCTAGAATCTACAGCGAGTACATTGGGGATTCTTATGGCAGTCTGTTTGCCAATATTTATTGAAGTACTCCGTAGTAGGCAGTAGAAACCACAGCCAATATATTGGCGATTAGTGCGGCGATCCGTTCGCCAATATTTACTCGAGTAGTAGACAGTAGCAATTACAGCTAGACATTGACGATCGTCCGATAAACCACAAACTGTGCAGCTACTTCTAAGATTCATCATCCTAGAAAAAGGCCAGACTATAATGGGTTGAGATGTTATAGATCCAGTTACTTAGCCTCAACTAATCTTCCTCTAACTTCTTCTGCTTCAAGGCTTGCGATTCATGCTCAACCATGCTCAACCTCCGTGGTATGACGGTCGAACGCAGCAGTAAGAGCTTCAAAACTTGGGCACTTTGTGTCGACAAAAATCCTCCAAAACACAGTAAGCTCGATAGCAAGCCAGGCCAAGCAAACAACGTACAACTTCCACGCCAGTGCCTGGAGACCGATAGGGTTGGCCATGGTGCTGATAAAGTTACTCGCCTTTCCGAAGAATATGAGGAGCGAGGAACCCTTGGTACGAATGATATGAGGAAGGATCTGATCGGGTTGAAGGCCAAGTTGTAGAAGAAGTAGAAGGGGAAGAGCATAGCGATGATTGCTTTTCCTGCGGCCGTGTTATGATCTTCGTTGAAGAGACTATCGCAATGGGAGGTTAGCAAGTAGAAGATCATGAGGCAGCCGTTGAGAATGTTGCGGTCTCAAGCATCGCTGACACCAACAGTTTCGAGCACGCGAACAAGGTATCAAGAAACGAGTCCTTTGCCCAATCACTGATTGAAGTAGCCAAGGCAAACCAGAATAAACAGTCGCTCCCGACTCCGAGGTGGCGTCAGGAGGTCCTCCCAACCAGTCTTATTGCTGACCTCTGCTTCAATGTTCAAATCTGGATGGACTCAAACTTGACAAGTTCATTGTCCTCGCTCCCATTAGAATGCCACTCGGTCAGCAGATTCGTTGCTTCTTCACTACGCCCATTCGCGCTGAGCCATCGAGGAGACTCGGGAAGGAGAAAGACGCATGTGATGGGAAGCAGAGCAGGGGCAGCCTGTAGAAGAGACGGGATTCTTCACGCCCATTCACTCGGAATGCTAAAGGTTTTGAAGACTATTGAAGCAGCGATAATAGTACCGATATACCAAGGTGTATGATAAAGAGATGTGATGACTTGTTATTCTTTCGGGTGGGTGAGTTCATCGATGAGCACTGGGGCGTAGGCGTTTGCGAAGGCGAAGTTGAAGGCGGTTATGGGGAGAGAGATGAGGAACATGGCGACTAAACAGGAATCAGATGAATCAGGTGGTGATTTGAGGAGAAATACTTACAGTGAAAGAGGCACCTTGGATGACTTCGCCGATGATTATGATCACAGCGCCAACGGCACAGACAGCTTACAGCGCGTCAAAGCGCTAGGGTCTGTTGGCTGCTTGTAGCCAATCAGCGGATTGTTCACTGTGGATTGGTGTGCTACGAGAGTTATGATTGATCCGGACTAAATAAAGCCCGATTTTCCCTGCCTCAAAGGTTGAGCAACTAAAGATGTAAGTGGGGGACGAAATTGACGGCTTGGGTTATATCAAATTGTGCGGGGCGGATACCCTAGATCAAGCTAATAAGACTCCATTCAGGTGATCACAGCGATCACCGACCAAGCTGGTCTAGGGCGTCGCGACAACGCATCCGAGAGTGAGATGGCAGACATGATACCAAGCAGTACGAAGTTAACCAAAGTAATAGCAACTGCTCAACAAGTCGACATGATGGGGAGACAGAGACTAGAGAAGATTCTTATTCTAGTAAAATGGAGGCGCGACGGCAACGGGTTCCTGAATTCTACAGTCTAGGGTAAGGATCTACTCGTCAAAGACACGGCCTGCATTCTTCGCCACAGCCACGTCCGTTTTGCCTTCAAGACTACCTATCATTGCCCATGTTGTTGTGATCAGTGTAATCAATGGGACAGAGGGTGAGTGGTGTTTTATGGAGGGACTGACAATGATCGAAGCGATGATGTGCAATACCTTGACTTTTGATACACATACCTACCTACTCTCTCACCGTTCGTTACTCCGCACAACATCATGGGCCTCCAACCCCCTCCCTGGGAGTAGCATTGACTGTGTTGTGTTGCGGGGTCCCCGCGAAAGTCTGCTTGACTCAACGACCCCCCATGGGGCTGGATCTAATGCCACGTCATCTCCACAGCCCGGGAAGCGAAGCCTTGGAGAGTAGCGAGTTTTCGGATGATGCCGTTGGCAAATGACTCGAGCAACGAACGAAGGCTTCCCGTGTGCCCAAATTTCCCCTCCAACCAAAAGACCTGCGATTACAAACCGAAGCCCGAAATACGCTACCTAACTAAGCCTATTCCCTTTTATTATGCCAGTACCAATCATACTGTCATTACCTAACCCGGACTTGACATCTGATCAATATCACCTGCTCAACGCAGTGGCAACTCGCAATCCTCGCACCATCGTCATCAAAGTTTCAGCATCTCCCGTCACAGTATCTCCCTTTCATCGGCCAGGTTCTGAGCTTTCTCCAAGCTTGGATCGCAGGTCAAGAGTGCGATCATGCCATCGCCCGCGTTCTACTCAGACAGGCGAACCGCTCGGGTCGACTGCCAATGTCATAGTTGACATTATACGAGTAGTAGTTACGATAGTCAAGCTAATCCACCAGGCAGAGGAAATATGAACTCGTCTCCGAATCCAAGACCCCCATACGTTGGCATACCGCCGTCAAGGCTCCAGTCCCAATTATCGTGAAACAATGATGCCATGAAATCACCGGGCTCTGGCTGCCCCTCTGTCGCTTGAGCGGCGGGTCCATCGCGGCTCTCACCTACAGGGCTGGCAGGCGGTCTAGGAGATGATGCTCGAGACGGAACTACAGAGTTGCGCATGGCTGCATAGGTATCAGCGACAGTGTCCTGGTAGTTGAGATGCAGCATTACGTACAGAAGTGAGCAGACCGTGCTTGGTCTTTCAAAAGTACGAGGTGGTCCAAGTATCCCCTCGCTCGGCCATTTTCCCTGCCAATATCCCGAAGAAGTACCGTGGTGTTCTCCCAAGTGGCGTCGAGCTGTTGCTGATTGAAATGCGTGCTTCCTCCAGCTTGGGCACACTCGGCGAGGATGATTATGCCGCCGCAGGTCATAAGATCTAGAAGAGTAACATGTCAGCAGTGCAGCCGTAACGACGGCGGAAAACTCCCATACAGAAGAATCTAAACCACCATGCTCCTGTCGCCTCCACTTCCGACGCGGCTCGCAGGGATGCCGATAGCTCGTAGGCAACCTGAACACACGTAGTGGCACATTGAGCCTGAAAGACATCCTGCAAAGTGCTGGCATCGATGCCGGCCTCATCCAAGCCGGAGCCCGCACCCCGACGTTGTCGTGGTCGTCTCGCTGCAGCGCAGAATGAACTGAAACTAGGCCTGTACAACAAAACTCTCAGGTGGAGGAACCTGGCATGCAGCACATTCGTCTGCCGCCTCAGGATATGGCCTCTGGCTCCTTGCTGCTTCGCTTTGTCGACACCCCACCATCTTAGATCGCTCACCAGAGAACCTTTAAAATCTTCGAGCAGACCGTCTAGACGCACAAGGGCGCTAAAGTCGGAGGATGGACTGGGCCAGTAGATCGAAGACAGAATCTTGCCGAGAATCTTCGCTAGTCGGATATTCTCGACTACGAAAAGGTTTTGTGATACTATTCCTTCTGGTTGGCGGCATGAGGTGTTATCAGGGCAAATGAACTCGTCGTCCACTGCAGCGGGAACGCAAACGCCCTCTGTTACTTGCAGAACAGGTGGTCTCCCCAAGGTCATGCAGACTGCCCTGAGATAGTGTTAGTCAGTAATTAGTACGTGACTTGATCGACCATGACTAACATCTCCAGGTGTACACATCCATACCAAACCCTTCGACGCACTTCATTCTCCATGGCAGATCTCTGATCAGCATGCTTGTCTGTGTGTAGACCCAGTCCCACAGCGATACGACACGCCAGGCCGACGGTGTTGTAACACCTGATGGGGTGCTCACTCGAGTGCGCGTAGTCGCCTGCCAAGAGCAACGCCTGCACATGTGCCAGGTCGCCCTTATCAAGGACATCCATCTGCAACAAGCTTCTCATTCTTGAGCTGAACATGGCCTAGGCAGATTCCTTCTCCGGCAGGTCCGAAAGCTCGCATCCCAGGGCAAACATGGCGTTTAGAGCGCAAAAGAAGGTGGTTTCAGGACACTGGTCTCCTCCTAGGCCAATATCGCCTGTCTGGCCCGTCTCCGCCCCCGGATATCCACCTGGCGTCCATAAGGACTCGTACCGTTTCTTGAACCAAGTAGAATGCGTCCAAGGATAGAAGATATGAACATTATCGAAGTACAGATCCAGGAATTTATCGGCTACTTGTCTTGGTGGCAACGCAAATTCGGCTGTTAGAAGTGACGTCGCGGAACTCTTGTCCCGATTCCGAGGTGGGGCCGTTGAGCGGCGGCTGCGGCGGTCGGGGTGAGGAACCTCGCGGAGAAGGGAGTGGACCGAGGATTGACCAAAAAACTCATCTTCCTGACGGTCCAGGGTGAGCGTTGTAGCGCCCATTGTGCTCACCGGGCTTGGGCCGTTTGTTGTGGCGTGGATTGTACCGGGTCTGGGGCTTTTGGGGATGAGTTCTGCATCTTGGCGGAGCTGGTCGATTACCAATTGCATGTCCTGCACTTGTTTCTGCAGTGATGTAATGTACCTAAACCATCCATTACCCAAAAAACAGTACCTCAGTTAGATGAAGGACTTACTCTTGTTCACTAAGCTGTTTTGCCGTGCCCGCAATGACAGTGTAAACGCATCGAGCAGCTGGTTCCCCTCTCTTCCTGCAGGGATTACAAACTGGCTTCGACCCATCACATTTGATCTTCCGTTCGCGACAGGTGTCACATGCCAATGCTACTCTTTTTCGTTTGGCCGGACGTGCTACTATTTCTTCTTCCTGTGCTTGCGGAATGTCCATTGCGAAGAAAAGAGTGGGGGAATTGATGAAGCCGAGATTGAGGGGAGGGTCTTCCATTTTTACGGGCTGTACCCGGTGTTTCTCGGGTGGAATGGTATGGGGAACGGGAAATGTCCGTGGAGGACTATCCGTGTTTGGGTTAGAGGGTTGATGAGGGAGAGGCTACCCGGGACTTATAATCGGCTCATGGGTTCTTTTTATGTTCGAGGCCCCAAATATCATGAAAAGTCTCGCCAGGTGACTGAAGGTGCTGATCCATATTTGCCAATCCCTCTATTCCAATTTCATTATGCTCAAGACACCATATCGTGCCCTGCTGGGGTGTTTAAAAAGACCTTCATCACAATGTGTAGTGGGTCTAGCAGCGAAGCGCGTTTCTCAATTTGCCCGACATACCACTGATGGCAAATCAGAGTCCAATGATCAGAGTCGGACGCAAGAACAGCGAAAGAGACCAGTCTTTCTTGCCTCGGCATTATCTGCAACAACAACAACCATCGGAGGAACACTGCTATACACTATAGTCAGCCATGACGAGCAGAAAGATGATGATTCCCATTATGCAAGTCGAGCAGAGATGGAGTTGGTAAGTCAAAAGCAATGATTATATCGACCAAACATACCTAATTGAGAGAATTAGGCAGTGGAAGAGATACGGAAAGCACTCGGCGAAGATGCAGTCAGTATAGAAGATGAGATTCTCCATTCTCACGGTTACTCGGATTGGTCGACCATAAATATCGACCGGCTGCCAGTAGCTGTCACGTTCCCCAAGACAACGGAGGAGGTCGCTACAATTGCAAAGATATGTCACAAGAGACGCGTGCCGATGAGTAAGTGATTCCTCGAGAATGACCTAGTGAGCATAACTAATAGCCCAAGTTCCTTATTCTGGCGGTTCAAGTGTTGAAGGCCATTTCTCCGCGCCTTTTGGCGGCGTGAGTGTTGACTTTGTCAACATGAACCAGATTCTCGAAGTTCATAGCGACGAGTGAGTGGTATTATCAAGAGATTTGCTAAGGATGATGCTAAGTGTGCAGCCTGAATGTTGTTGTTCAGCCTTCTGTTCCGTGGATGGACCTGAATGAGAAGATCAAAGACACCGGTCTATTCTTCCCCATCGATCCTGGCCCTTCAGTAGGTCTCCCCGTTCGACAAGAAGGTATTTATTCTTACATACATCGCAGGCCCAAATTGGTGGTATGGTTGGGACAAACTGCAGGTTAGTACGCCTAATTGAGGAAAAGAAACCAGGTCTGACAGTACGTTAGTGGAACGAATGCTGTCAAGTACGGTACTATGAGAGACTGGGTAGTGAATCTCACGGTAGTCCTAAGTGACGGCACAGTCCTCAAGACTCGACGACGGCCGAGAAAGTCATCAGCGGGCTACAACCTTAACTCACTCTTGGTAGGATCAGAAGGCACCCTGGGTTTCGTCACTGAAGCCACGCTGAAGCTAGCTCCCATCCCCGAACATACTGGCATCGCTGTAGTCACATTTCTATCAGTCAAAGCCGCAGCGACCATGGCCATCGAAGTCATCCGTCGAGGCGTACCCATCAGCGCCGTCGAGATCCTTGACGAGGTGCTTATGAGCGTCATCAACAAAATGGGTGCGACATCTCGGAAGTGGAACGAAGTGCCGACGTTGTTCTTCAAGTTTAGTGGTAGTGATGCTGTAGTCAAGGATAGTATCGCACAGATCCAGAGTATTTCCAAGAAGCATCATGCAAATGGTTTCCAGTATGAGAGTGATCCGCATAAGCAGAAGGCTCTGTGGTCGGCGCGGAAAGAGGCACTCTGGAGCATGATGGCACTTCGCGAAACAGATGGACATGTTTGGTCGACGGATGTCGCTGTCCCTCTATCCCGAGTATCCGAGCTTATAGGTCAGCTCGCCTGTCCGATTACTCCCTTTACGGTAATTACTAACCTTGGGTAGACATATCTAAGAAAGAGCTTGTCGAGCTAGGATTATTTGGTAGTATCCTCGGACATATCGGGGATGGAAACTTCCACGAGACAATCCTATTCGAAGAAGAGCAGCGCAAAGCGGTTGAGGATTGTGTCCACAAGATGGTCTCACGAGCGATTGAGATGGAGGGAACATGCACGGTAAGCGATGTAACCTGACTGTACGAGAGAATGACATATCTAACAATGATACCCAGGGTGAGCATGGTGTCGGGCTTGGAAAGAAAGAGTTTCTCCGCGAGGAGGTTGGGGAGGTACCGATTCAAGTCATGAGAGCTATCAAGACAAGTCTGGATCCGCTATGGTTGATGAACCCAGGAAAGATCTTCGATCGCAGAGACTAGACTACTTGAGAGTAGAGGAATTTAGGATGATCTGATCTTTGCGCTACAGATAATAGGCAACACAGTAAGCGGCCATCCCGAGCGTGACAATCATCAGGTCTTAGCCATAAGCGGCGACAGTAAGCGGCTGTTCCATTGGTCATCTTACACCCCGATTCGGTACATCTTCATTCTCCAAAGACCCTTTCGGGGCACTTTTGTGTTGCATCGCTTACGGTGATCCCGCAATTCGAGCGGGCCGTACCGGGTAACGTAGAGTCATTACTCCATAGTGTCTGTCTATCGCTTCCACTCAGCTACGCGGTAGCTTATACAGACTTGGCTATATAATCGCAAAGGCGCCCTCGCATCTTACAGCTTGAGACCAAACATCAGAGTCTACTTCACCAACCATTCTGCACCAGACACCTAAACGACATATTCATCGTCACACAATGGTTTCTCTCCGCGACATCAGTCTTCTGCTCCTCGCAGCCCCAATCGCCATCGCAGCACCAAAAGCCCCTGCAGAAGTAACCGTCAAAACCCTCCCCTTCTCCCAACCGGCCTCCACCTCCAAAGCCCCCTCATCCTCAGCCGACGCCTCCCCCGCCTCTGACGCCGCCCAACGAGCAGCATGCCAACTCCCCCTCCGCTTCACCAACTTCGCCCTCTACTCCGACACAGGCTGCCAGAATGTCATCTACGACCCCTTCATGCTTACCTGGGATCCGTGCAAGAGCTACCAGTGGACAAACGCGCTGGCGAATGGTGTTATCTTCCAGAGCATGAGATGGACGGGGGGGAGTAATGCGCAGGACTTTTATGCTTGTCAGCAGGGGTTTTCTTGTGGTGAGAATGTTGCGAGGATTTCGCAGCAGAGCAATGTTTGTTCGTCTGGTGGAGGACTGCACTTTGACAAGCTTGCTGTTAACCCATAGATGGGGAGCTGTGTATATGAATGGGCGGTGACACGAAGCTGTATCTTATCTTAGTGACAGGTATACTCATGGACTTGACTCTTAATGGAGGAGGAAACAGTTCCTTTATTTTGACGAGCCAATCTAGTGCTTTGTGCTCGGCCCACTCTCGCAAATACTTGCCTACTCGACTTCGCCAGCCAATCATCTTGACTCTTGATCCCCTCGATTTTGCTTTGTCATTCGGACGAGTATCGGACGAACGTCGATACGAACCTTGAACTGATGTCACATTATAGCGGATTAATTAACAAAAATGACAAATTGCACCGAACGGCCCAATCGTATTCGTACATTCTTCGATGTGTATTACTACATAAAGCCTTCCGCGGAGTAGTTGATATATCTAAGTCATTACTTTACGGGGCTTATTTGCTCTATTCTTGCTCCTTTAGCTTCATCAATCTGACACCTGATATCTGGAGACTTGTGCAATCCCTACAGAATGTCTCATAACTTGGAACCCAACATCGCCGCTGTCCTCCTCGTTAAGCAGGGTCAACTAACCATCCAACAGCGTCCTGTCCCAACCCCCAAGGAGGGTGAACTGCTGGTACGCAATGCCGCTGTTGCTGCGAACCCCTCAGACTGGAAAATACAAGCCCTAGGTCTCTCCAATAACTTCCCCGCTGTGCTTGGCAGTGATCTCAGCGGTGTCGTTGTATCTGCGGGACCAGGTGTAACACGCTTCAAAACCGGCGACCGCGTCATTGCGTTTGCCCTAGGTGTAATCAGCGAAAACATCGACAAGGTAGCCTTTCAGACTTATACTCTGGTCGATGAAGTGGCTACGACTCACTTACCTGACAACATCAGCTTTGAAGAGGGCTCTGTACTTCCCGTTGGTGTGCTCACTGCGGCTATCGCATTGTTCGACGGTCTCGGGCTGCCGATGCGTGAGAGCAATGCTGAGCAGGATGGAGCTATCCTAGTGTGGAGTGGTGCTTCGGCTGTTGGTGTCTCAGCAGTGCAGATAGCACATGCTCTGGGATGGACTGTCTACACGACTGCAAGTCCAAAGCATCACGAGTGGCTCAAGACCTTGGACGCGACAGATGCATGGGGCTATCGTGACCCTCAAGTCGCGCAGAAGATAGCTGCAGCCGTGAAAGCTTCCGGAACAAAGATTCGCGGCGTTATCGATGCTAGAGCTGAAGGCAGCTCCTTTGATTCGGCCGTGGAGATATTGACCGCCGCCGATCTAACATCAGGATGCAAGGCTACTGCGCTGGCTCCATGGCCAGAAGAAACGTCGCTGCCAGCTGGGATTGAAGGACATCACACCAACTGCATGGGGTTCACTGTCAATTATCCAGATATCGCAAGCTGGGTTTTCGGCGGCTGGTTGTCAAAGGCTCTCGAAGATGGGAGGATTAAGCCTGCACCGAGGGCTCGTATTATTGATGGTGGGTTGGAAGCGACACAAGAGGTGCTGGATCTTCTTAGGGCGGGCGTAAGTGGTGAGAAGTTTGTCTTGAGGGTCTAGATCATCCGCTGTCATAGCGGCGAAAGCATTCTACAACAGAGTAGTGTATCTATCTATCTGTTGTCAAAGAAAAAGACCTATCATGACTTGTCATTCCTGTCCTAAGAATATGTTACACCGGTACACAATACCGTCATTGCTGCCAACCCCTGGGACTAGAAAACCCACAGAGCTTTACAGGACGGTTTGGCTGCCGTGAATGACAAATTACTTTCGTGAATAACCACCCAGTCCGGCCCACAATTGATCAATTGATTTAAAATTGACTGATAGGGTTACTAGGATCAATGCAAGAAACATATACTGAATTCTGTTTGCTGATTTAAGCTCTCAGCCACAAGTCCCAACTGCGAATAACACATTAGAGAAACATATACAATTTAGTCTGCCGCCCTTCTCTAAATATCACCATCGTTATCAATATCGTAATCGTCGTCATTATAGCTATTGTTGTCGTCGTCATAGCCATAGCCATAATTATCGGAGTTAATATTACTAAGCCTTCTGTCCCAGTACTTCTCTTCCTTAAAGGCATTTTCGCTTAGTACCTATCCATAACTCTTTATCTTCCTTCTAAGACCGTTACTCAGTCCATCTTTATATACCTTAAGAATGATTTCTGGCAACGAAATAGCTTTAACGTAAGTGTTAATAAGATGCAGCGCTTTAGTGGTAATGCTATAGTGGTCTAGATTGTCGAGCCTAAGCTCCATCCATATTCCTTATGCTATGTAAGGACGGCGTAATCGTACTCAAGCTAGTGCACCTGCTCTGAATATCTCCGAGTATACTAACAGGGTCCTCATCGTTCAGGACATCGCCAGGGTCATGGAGCGATTCTGGGAAGTCGATGATGATATGTCGAATAGAGCTTGCGTTACGCGTACCGATTTGCTCGAGGAAGGAAGTTATTTTCTTAGGATCGCGTCTAGCAAAATCGAAGCAATTCTGGCTGTAGAATAGCAGGCTGGCTTCGCGGTGGACTGTCTTGCTGACGCGAAAAAGTCCCGTTGGGATCTGTAAGCCACGTCTGAGCCAAGGATCGATAGGCTTAGATTGCACTAATATGATTTCGTATATGGCATTACGAAGTTCGCCGGAGAGACAGAGGAAGCTCACGGGGCCGCTAGTAGTCATGGGCTGCCGGTAGTTAGCTTTATAACTCAGAATACCTTTGATAAGCATATGTTACAGACATCAACGTTAGTTAGTGGGAGAGAATCAGACATGTTCACAAATAGGGGTGTTCACATAGATGCTGGCTGTTGTTATCACACCGATTGCAAGTTAGGGGATGAGTAAATCCTGATATTTGTCTATGCGTGGGAGATAACCCCGCACTGAGAGAAATCACGGGTTCGTGTAGCTAGAGCATTGGCTCTTGCTTATCTCGACTTTTCCGCTACAACCCCTCTTTTTGCCCGTAGCATCAGTCAGATCATCCTATATGCCTCGTGTCTTGCTACCCCGCCTTGCTTGGCTCTTATCTCGTGACGGAGTTAATAGCAGCAAAGGTTTACGTAACGTAATTTGGGGATAACTGCAGCGGTCTACATAGGCACAGCCCATTATTCACTCTCTATAAAAGCAAAGAGATTGTGGGCCATGAATGTTAGGGATTAAAGGTTGCTAGCTAATGTATAATAGTTAGACCCCTATATTAGAGAAAAGGTAACTAGCTGGAATTAACTCCTCAGAAGCTTATCCTAAAGCTTTAAATCATCCACTGCCAGAGCAGCGAAAGCTTTTAACAACGGAGTTGTGTTATGTATTCTTACTTGTATCTAATGAACTTCGTTGTTAAATCGCCACGTCCAACACAGCAGAGACTCCTCTATCCAAACTCTCAACCGCCCCAACCAACGCACTCTGAAACTCGTCAACATCAGCAACCCTCGCACCAAAGATGACCCCATTGCTCGCAGCCTTGGCAATACCCGCATAATCCGGACTCGGCGCAAACGAAATATTCAGCTCCTCATTCGTCGCCCTCGAAGCAGGTCCATCAGGATGGACCAACAACATAGATCTCTTGGGCGCATTCCAGCCCAGGTTATTCAGCACGATGGTAAGAACAGGAATACCGTAGCGCGCAGAGATCCAGTATACACTCGAAGGCACGGAAAACATGTATGACCCGTCGCCTACGATTTGCACAACGTAGCGTTTGCACTTGCCGGCGTCTGCTGCGTCAGCGGCGAGTTTTATACCGAGGGCACCGCCTCCGCTCCAGCCGAGACCGCCGCCGCCGCAGTGGATCCATTGGCCGGGGATGGTAGCGCGGATTTGATCTGAGACAGCGATCATGTTTGTGATGGCCTCGACGGCCCAGATTGTGTCGTCGGGTAACTTGGCGCGCAGGGTTGAGCAGACGTAATCCGTTGTGAGCTTGCCTGAGTCGAGAGGCTTGGCCTTTGCATCAAGAGCTTGAATGCGCTCTGTGTAAGACTTTTGTAGAGCTTGTTCCCGACGCTCAAAGTCAGAAGTGGCAAGCTTCTCTGACAGCGAGGCCCGGAGATAATCTGTGATCTGCCGCAGTGACGTCTCCGCATCAACACGATATCGCTGCTCAGCATCAATGTAAAACACCAACATGCTCTCTTTTAGAGGATCAACATCAAGATGAAAGATCCTAGCGTCTTTCTTTGGTTTGCAAAGCTTGTTTATCCACGGGACATCACAGTCCAAAATTAGAAAAACATCCGCGTTTTGAATCGCCGAGTCCACGCCGTACTTCATGCCCAGCCACCCAGGATGATCAGCAGGGAAGCACATATCCGAGCATCCCGTATCGAGAACTCTCAGGCCTTTGATAGTATTTGCCAGCGCGACAAGAGGCTCAACAGCTGCATGGTTTCGACCTGTGAAACCGACGATGACCAATGGGTCGGAGGCGTTGACCAAAGCTTCTGCGATCTCTTGCACGGCTTCTTGAGGGAGTGCTGCGGGTGCGACGGGCTTCCAGAAGGCGGAGTTGATGGTGTATGGCTCAATGGTTTCTTCCATGACTTCGCGGGCGCCCATGAGATAGGAGGGGCCCTGAGGGTGACTTGTTGCAAGTTGGAGGGCACGACGGACCATTTGCTTGACGTTTTTTCCAGTCTTGATCTCACCGACGTATCTGCAGTATTGAGAGACAATTTGCTTCTGATCCGGCACATCTTGAATCCAGTGGCTATAATGGTCAGTGGGGGTTGGTAACATGGAAGAGTGGACTTACATAAACTCAGTCCTCGAACCGAGAAGTTCTCCTTCAATAGAATAAGGCGAAAGACCAGCAAAGATCAAAACCGGCGCCCTTCCCATAGCAGCATTGTGAATAGCAGCCGCGAGAGCAGATGTCCCAACGTCAACATGCACAATGACACATTGCGCCTCGCCACTCAATCTTGCATATCCATCTGCCATGGACAACGCAACCATTTCATTCGGACACGTGATGATTCTCGGAAATTTATCTTTCATTTCCCGCTGGCCTCTGACCATAGCCTCTAGAATACTAGGATGGTCAGACCCGAGATTGACGAAGCAGTTCTTGACGCCTGCTTCGACGAGGGCCTCGAAGAAGGCGAAAGATGTTGTGTACCTGTGCTGCGTTAGGGAATCGTAGCATCATTTTGGTGAGTTACGTACATGCTGGGCTTTGCTGATGCAGGATCTGTACGATCTGATTCTGTGGTTTGAGCTTCTAATTTCATATTGATACAGATATAAACAGATTTATGGTAAAATGGGTCAACTTCACGAGGTCTTTCTTTACGTTTAATGTTACAATGCGGGATCCATCCGAAGAGGAGTTGCGCAGTCACGGTTAGTACCCGAGCGGGGGATCGGCTCTGGCAACTGATTTCGGCAGTGGAGGCGTGATCCCCACTTCCGGCATCACAACAAACCCCGACTCATGATCATGAGAGCGATTAGGAGATAAGAACCTGTCAATTAACCGCACCATCTACTTAGCATCATTCAGTTATCGTACTTTGGTTTACGCATCATTTTATGCATTTATCGCTACGCTTCCTCGGCTGTTCCCCAAGTGAACACTGAGTCAAGTTTATAATTCCGAAATTTCCGAATGATTCAGCACAACATTCTTCTGAAACCAACCCGAGTTTCCGGTTTGTGCCCGAGCTCTTGAAGCCAAGAATTGTTTGTGTTGCATTGCATCCTTCATCTGAATGGGCTAGGCGATAAAGGACAAGGGTTTTCGTAACCGATGCACGCTTGTGCCAGTTACAGTTCTTGCTGCGAGATTCACATCACTAGCTAGCTAGGATATCACTCGTCAGAGCATAAATAAACATGATGGATGGATATCCCGCCTCCAATCAGACAACGCATATTCCTAGTCGTGGATGTGGCCACATGGGCATTCGTCTAGCCGTTTGACTTCTCCGGTTAACCTTAACAGTAACCACCATCCCTTGTTCTAATCGTCGACGCGTTCGGGAATGGCTCGGGCTATTGTAAAACGTTGTATTATGTAGTATTTGGAATACCTGCCAAGATAGGCTATGCCGTTATCATTCTTCCTCGGATCTTCTGCATGACGCTATTACCACGCAACCATTTCATGATCCTAACACGTCGTCTATGACCTTGCTACCCCAGAATTCCTCTTGTATCACACGGCAACATCCCAGTCCCCCCGCCTCCACACCCCGCACTTGGCTATCCCTCTTCAGTGTGTCGATCTAGATCCTTGGTCCAATGCCAGAGACTCGAGGGTAACTGTTGCTGAGTCGAGAGGTACGTCACTCATTTCTATAAGAAGGAGGCATGCACCACCCTGCTCCTTCGATGATCTCAAACTCGACATCACCCATTCACGTTCTCATCAGCTTCCTCTTTCACCATGGCTGACCTCAACGAGAAAGCTACGTTCGACCATGCCTCGCTTAAGGGTGCTGAGTCTACCGTGGAGCAGACACCTGAGGAGTCTGAGGCTACCAAGAAGCTTTTGCGGAAGTGTGACCTTCGATTAATTCCTCCCCTGATGGTGATCTTTTTTCTGTCCTTTATGGACAGAACTAACATCGGTATGTCACCATGACGCGACAGACTGTCTTGGAAAGGTTGAAGCTGATGGGATGTCTTGGAATACAGGCAATGCAAAGATCCAAGGAATGACAGAGGATCTCAAGATGACTGGCAGCGATTACAACATGGCACTCTTCGTCTTCTTCATTCCCGTACGTCGAGCGATCCTATACAATTACACGCAAATCACTGACTGGAGCTGTGCAGTACATCATCTTTGAAGTCCCATCCAACATCATGATCAAGAGGATATCGCCATCCCTTTGGCTTGCGGGAATTACCGTTCTTTGGGGTATGCTTGCCAGCTGATGTTGCCTCTGAGGAATATGCGACTGACTTACCCAGGTATTTCTACTGTCGGCATGGGCCTTGTTAATAACGTCCAAGGTCTCATCGCATGTCGAGTACTGCTCGGCTTCTTTGAGGCCGGCATTGTCCCAGGCTGCATCTACCTTATCAGCATGTACTACAGACGCTATGAGGTCCAATGGCGCATGTCTCTCTTCTTCAGCGCCGCCATCCTAGCAGGTGCCTTTTCTGGTCTTTTGGCCTTTGCCATTGCCAAGATGCATGATGTCGGTGGTCTTGAAGCATGGCGCTGGTATTTCTCTCACCCCTCTACCGCTATTACTTGCTAATGATCTATAGGATCTTTATCCTCGAGGGTATTCTCACGGTGGTTATAGGTGTTATTGCCAAATGGTGGATCCCCGATTGGCCAGAGACAGCTTCGTTCCTCAACGAAGAAGAACGATCTAGACTTGTCGCTAGACTGGCTGATGATTCGGGCGAGGCGAAGATGAACCATCTCAACATGGCAGCCTGGAAGAGAATCTTGACCGACTGGAAGATTTATCTCGGGACTCTGGCATACTTTGGTATCGTCAACAACGGATATGCCGGCTCGGTAAGATAGCAGCCCACGCAGATAAAAACATCTGTACTGACTCTTGCAGTTCTTCATCCCGACGATCCTCCGAGAGATGGGCTACGCCGCCGAACGTGCACAGGTCCTTACAATCCCAGTATACATCGTCGCAACTATAGGCTGTCTCTCAGCCGCATACCTCGCCGACCGCATGCGCCATCGCTACGGCTTCACCATGTTTGGCGTCGTAATGACAAGCATCGGCTACATCCTCCTTCTCCTCCAACACCAAGTCCCCACTGCTGCACGATACTTTGCACTCTTCCTCCTCGTCACAGGTGGCTACATCACACAGCCTGTCGTTCTTGGGTGGTTATCCAACACCATGGGCGGACACTACAAACGCTCGATTGCTTCAGCTGCACAGGTTGGCTTTGGCAATCTTGGTGGTATCGTCGCTTCGAATGTGTATCTTACGCGTGAGGCTCCTGAGTACTGGACCGGCCTTGGGGTTAGTCTTGGTATGGTATGGATTTGCGGTATTTCTTGTACGGCGTTCTATTTCCTTGCAATTAGGGAGAATAAGAAGAGGGATCGTGGGGAGAGAGATCATAGACTTCAGGGTGCAGATGCTGATAATTTGGGCGATGACCATCCTCACTGGAGATATGCCACTTAGATAAAGGGATTGTAGGGAACTATACATTAATACATCTGACAGCATTACACCAGCCGGGATCAAGACCTCTTCTGAACATTGCAAATAATTTATTGGTGTATATCTACCAAGCATTGGTTGTTTCTGGTTGGCTGCTGATGGTTGCACTGCCCCACTCACTCTTTGGAGTGCTTCAGGCGTCGTAATCCCCCTCTCCAGGCTAAACCTCAGGATATTAGCCGGGCAAAGATTGAGCTCATTTCAACTCAGACCTACCTTTATCTTTATACAACGTGCACTTGATTGCGTTGCCTCTGTCATAATGAACCCACCCGATCAAAGACCGGATAATCTTAGTATTCTCAATCGCCTCCCGCTCGAGCTTCTGAATCAAGTCATCTATACTTTGCCTAACGCCGACATTAAGAATCTCCGCCTGACATGCTCATATCTCGGAAACGCATCCCTTCCCCGCTTCAACCGTGTGTTCATATCGACTAACCCGCGCGACATTGAGGTCTTCACCTTGATTGCGAACCATGATCGTTTTCGGTTCAAAGTCACCGAGATCATCTACGATGATTCGCGCTTTGGTCACCCTTGGAGCACACAGTTTCAAGAGCTGAATAGAGACCCTAATGATCCCACAAGAGTGCCGTACTGGTTTAAAAGGTTTCGCTATGCCATTGACACTAGGGAAGAGGAGTTCCAGTCTATGCCTCATGTCAAGGAAGCTTCCAAGACTCGCTGCACCCTGGATGAGTCATATCAGGTATATCACAAGCTTAAGGCACAGCAAGATGAAGTACTTGCTTGCGGCCGGGACGCTGACGCTCTGAGACACGGTCTTTCACGCTTTCCAAACCTCAAAAGAGTTACTCTGAGTCCTGCTACTCACGGGATTCTGGGAAGACCTCTGTATCCAACGCCTACGATCAGATCTTTGCCAGAGGGCCTGATATACCCTGTGGAACAAGGCTGGCCAAGGAACAGACTGGAGGAACACCCCCTTACGCCTTGGGATGAAACATCAAAACGAAAATGGCGTGGATTCTGTATCGTCACGAAAGAGGTCGCCCAACATATCCGTGATAACCCGATGTTTCAACTCTCCGAGTTTGTTACGGAAAGCCGGCTGCTTTGGACAGGAACTAGCTGTCGTATTTTTGACAGTGCAGCCAGTGAGGAGTATCGCGATCTCGTGACTATTCTGAGTCACTCTCAATTGAGACGTTTGGAGTTATCATTTGCTTGCGGTGAAGCATCTAAGAAAAACTGGCCTTCTTTCCGTTCCGGACTCCTCTTCGAGGCTCTGAGCAAAGCAAACAACTTGCAAGATCTTCGCTTTGATACTGGCATTCGTCTTGCAACCAGGACATGGCATAACTTTGAGGGGTACGAACAGAACGGCATGCCGCTACATAGCATATTCCCCGTCAAGGACTGGTCTTGTCTACGCCGTTTTTCCCTCTCTCGATCTTTTGTCAAACAGAGAGATGTTATTGGTTTCAGTTCTACACTCCCATCGTCACTTAAGTCGCTTGAGTTGAGCTTCCTTAACTTCTTTACTGGCGAGGGAACTTACAGGGATTTATTACAGGACATGCGCTGTAATCTGGGTTGGAGAGAGAGGCCGTTGAGCAATCAGCCAAAGCTTATTATACTAGTTGTTGAGAATGAATTCAAGATGGATGGCGTTGCTCTAGATGTGAGCTGTGCAGCAATGGACTATATGTATCACCATGGAGAAAATCCATTTGTGGAAGAGCAGATCATGGAAGTTTTGGAGGGTAAAGGGACGCCAGTAAACCTTCTTGATCAGTCGAGTAACTACAGCTCATAGTTGTCACACAATGCATCAGTCTCTCCATCTTCCATTGTACTGGCTAAACGAGATTCATAAATCCCCCAAAGTTCTGCAATCGTTCAATTTGTATTGCGCCCTATTCCAGCGTATGCCGTGTCACATTAGTTGGTTGTAACGGATGCCCGCCTTGTGAAGATCTAGATGAGCACTTTACAAGACAAGCCTTAAGTAGCCGAATGCATTTTAAGACCAATTATGGCCGTTTGGCTATTGATATTATTATTCTTATAGCTTTACATAGTAAGTATCTACAAACCCAAGATTCAAAGTAATGTTATCACATACCTCAGAATGGCAACGGACCCAGTGTCAAATTGGATACTGATAGGCGAATCAACTGGAAGGTTTGCGCAGACTTTCCAAGGACATCGAAGGAAAGTCCCGTGTCCAACCTTTTTCTTTATATCAGCATGGTAACTGATAGATAACCAGGGATAGCATTTAGAAGACTCTTCAAGACACGAATGTTGCCTTAAGGTAGCAAGAACGTACAATCATGACATTTCCACCATTTTTATCATTGATGTAGTCTTTTTATATGTCTCGGATAGTAGAAATCACATCGTTGGCACGCCGCTCTATGTCGTGTACTGATCTGGAAAAGCAAAGTCGGAGTTAGCGATGTCTAAATAGAATGAGATGTACCCATCCATACTCTCCGCCCTCACATCCACCGGTCCATATTGACCACTTTGATGATCGATCGAGTCCCTTCTCTGCTCTCAAACCTCTTATTTCTTGAGTCTTTATTCCTTCGTAACATCCATGGTCCCATTCTCTCAAATCCTCTGTAAAGGTTGCTCTTTGCCTCAATTCTGGGTGCTTTTCGGTGACGAGTTCAAATGTCTCTCTGGCTCGGATTCTTGAGCTCACAAAGATGTGTACAAGGTGTGATGGGTCGATCAGTTTGTTAGGACCGACGAAGCTGTCTCCAAGACCAGTTGCCTCCTTCTTCCCACTGTCTGTGAGCTCTATATCTGTTTTGCCTGTATACTTTCCGACCTTTGACCATTCTGTCTGTCCTGTTCTCAAGACAGACTCAATCATTAGCGACGAGGAGCGATGACGTTAATGCCTTTAGAATTCAACTTACCGTGTCTTATGAGAAATACTGAGGGCGCCATGGCGGTTTATTTAGTAGATAGCTAGTTTGACAATATGTAAATGGATATAACGATGAATGGTTGATGAGGGGTTGAGAGTGACCTTTAGTTAGGCGGTATTAGATGGCAAAACCACCAACTGGCTGCGTCGTTAGTTGGGCCACGGATGGGAACTGGGCAGTACCCCACGGTCCTGAACGGATAAACGAAACCGGATCTTGCCTTCTACGGATCGCAAAGGCTCGTTTTTCCCCTTGGCTTCGCTCCTTGAATCGAGACCTGTGACCGGTGAATCTTGATATGATCCTATGCGGGCCGAAGAATTTAAATTTAGAACGCATCCGCTACCTCTATTTTGAGTCTGGTGCGACGATCCACGGCATATTCAACCTTGTCATTCCCAGCTACTTCCTTGAATTTGCAAAGCGACTTTTATACAAGAACAGTTTTCATAATTTTAAATATAATAATAAACAAAGGTTCGCGTCTGAAAATCAATGGTGTAACTAGATACCGGCTAAATAAGCCATATAAGGAGTGAATAGTGTTGCTAGTAGCTGCCTGCAGTAATCTAGGGTGCACCGCCCAAGGAGTGTGATGTTTCGGTAGATATCCAAGAAAACTGACAAAGTAAACAACAAGACACATGAGAATATAGGAGAAACATGAGGAGCCCAAAAGCCAACCCTAATGACAGATGCAGCGGCGACGACTGAAAAGCGAGCGGCGTCCATGCCCATGGACAGAACAGTTGTCGTCAAAAGACCTTGCAGTGGCTGAAGGCACAGTGGCAATGGTAGTTTCGAGCTGCTCGATCTTGACAGTCATGGCATTCATCTTGTCAAGAAGCTCGCTGTCATTCTCCTCTCTCGCCTTCGCCTTTATGCCGTGTCCACTATAGGACGAACTAATTACTGTTAGTTTCGTTGTCCGTTGTCTTTTAAGTTGGATGCGATACATACCCAGCGGTCGTGTAGGAAGCCGTACTGCCCTTCCAGCTCGAAGGGCTGGAGTGGGGAGACTCATCAATGTCGTCTTCGTCAATTTCCTGGTTGAAAGAACATCGTCGAGAAGAGCAGTTATACCATGCACTTGGTACAGGTCCATTGCCCTCGTTTCGTCGGCTGTGATGACCGCATCGACAGCGAGGGTTGGCAGAGGAGATGCCCAGCATGTCATCCCAGGTGATGAACCGACGTTTGTGGTCTGCTTGACAGTAGTAGTAAGGGCGACCAGCCGTGGTGCTGCGCTTCGCAGCATCAACTCTGCTGCGTTTAGGCGTATTCGGACAAAGAGGGCAGTTTGGGGGCTGGATGAGAGGGAATTGGGGGGACGAGGTGTGTTGGGAAGGGTAGTAGGCTTCCATTGTAGGACGAATGGTGTTCAAATGGTTGGGTGATGGTAATCTGGAATTGAGAGTTGCTGGTGAATTGATATCTAGAATGGTGTGATGGCGCCTTTATATCCTTTTTGCGAATGCGTCTCGGCCGTAGTGCTGCGTGTATTAGTACGTATGCATCAACCGCAATGCTATCCTTGATCCTCGAAACCCATTCGTGGTCACCTTGGCAGGCCGCGAGGCTGATTTTAACCATCATATCATGAGGAAGGGCATCGGGCACGCATGTTGCAATTGGCAGTTGTGCGTGCCCAGCTCCTTGCCACAATGCGCCATGGGATCTCAAGTTTTGAAAGCATTTTCAAAACTCAAGTATCTTTGAACTGCTTCCCGAGTGCCAATCTATCATCTTATTCTTCTTGCCTACTGTAGCTTCAACTTGTCAAATCCCGAATCTACATTTCCGCTCTCGTCTTCAACTCCCTACTCCTGTCTTCCCGTCCTCGTGCACCCACGCCAAGCGTCTCAGGTCTACCGAAAACAGTCATGCCGCGTTGTCAATCTTCAAGCCTCGAAAGAAACACTCAATTCCGATTCGAAGGTCATCGCCTCAACTGAAGATGGGATCCAACTGCAACAATCGGCATCTGCATCATCCACTAAGAAGTTCGTCATAACCGCCAAGCGAAACTCAACTGACATATTTTTGTTTTCAATTACGAATCATCATTCTCAGCTTTAGGTGCGGCTGAACATTATCTTGCATCTGTGTTACTGTTTTGGGTTGGGCGGTAAACGGTTGGCTGGCAGCCGCTGGTCAAAGTTCAGCTGATGAAGTTAGCCAATTGACAGCATCTTCATGACTCTGTTGGCCGCGACCGTTGAATTGGGCGTTTAGAATCAGTAATAAGCTTAAAATAAACAACAGATGGCATTTTATTGATCAAAGGTAATGCTTCTCATTGGGCGCCAAGTATGTGGCTTCAACCTACATATGCGACCCCAAATTGGATATGGCATCCACGGCTCTTTTACCTTGGATGCCAGAACGGGTATTTCGATTGTGCCATGTATGGGTATTGGTATTCGCTCTTGCGACGTTTAACTTTTGTATCATTCACTTCTTCCTTTCACCTCGCTTCTGTCTTCATACTATGACATCGGGGCTGACCTTTATGAAGAGCCCCGTCCAGCCCAGCACAATACATCAAACTACTGCGTCATTGCACATTAATATAATCATTCTTGCTATCAACTATTACAAAGCCTTATGGATTGTTATAGATAATAGCGTTACCCTGTCCCTCCGCCATTTCCGGAGATGTATAACCTGCAGTTTTCAACGGCCGCCGAGCCCCATCCTTTCTTCCGATTTCCAAAAAATGATCTGACCTGCGGCGTCCGCGGCCCGCAAAACGACGTAAACCGCGACGCAACATTGGCCGCAGGCATCAAAGTCTCAACATTATATGCGGCCACTGAGGCTTCATCTCAACATCAAGTAGGCATTTGCGGCATGGGATACGAGACTAGTTGACTTGGAATGTTTCAATTGTATGGGAGGTTTGCAGTAGGTGCAGATAGATCCTGGGCTGACTGCCAGGATTAGCGCGTTTAGGCTGGGACTTGGATTATTGCCGCGCGATTCTGTAATTAGCCCTGCTCAATTGATCGTGGGGCGGTAAAGGTCGTTCAGCCCAAGGTGAAGACAACTCGTGCCATTTCTTTTGGGTGAGAAGTGACCGGAGCCCGCCGGGACGGTATCTAAAGATTAGGTTCTAAATAGAGCAGTGGGGGCTCCTGCGGCTCTCCCCCCCCATTCCAGCGCATCGGTGGTCAATTACGGTCCACTACAGGGGCCGAAAGTCTTCTGTAAGTCAGGCCACTGAGCAGAACCAAGAAAGTGGATGAATAGGATCGGATAGCCAATGCTATACTGCTATAGTCTTAGCATCCACTGCCGAGAAGTCATTAGCCCTGAAGCAGCAGGATATTCTATTCTCAATATGCTCCGATGGTGGAGAGACTGGCCGAGATCGCCGGGCCTAGCAGTGAGTCTTTTTCTCTATTAGGGCTGGGTTTGTAGACGGCATCAGTCCGATACTTTATGATCTCATGCGGATACAGATCCATAACTCTCCTGACTTGGCAGGGTCTAGACGGACTTGAGTCTGAGATAAGCTTGCACCTTGTTTATCAACTCTGGATAAAAGGCTCGTGCTGCCTGATCTTGTATCAAATCCACAAGACAAGTTTTTCAATTATATACTACAGCATCTTTACGTTACATCAATTCATCATGAGCAACCCTCTTGTGGTTAGCATCTCCAACCTGGCGGCTTACACGCCCCAAGAAACAATCGAGCTTGTTTCCCGCTCTGGCGTCAAGAGAGGCAACATGCATCCCGACAAGGTCTTCCTCTCCGCCGTCTCCGCAGGATGTCTTCTTGGCTTTGGCTGTGGCGTCTCACTGTGCGCAATGACAGCCCCCTGGTACACTGAGAACGCGCCCGGTTTGGTAAAGCTTTTTGGCGCTGGTGTTTTCCCTCTGGGTCTAGTGCTTGTTGTGCTTACGGGCGCGGACTTGTTTACCGCAACTACTATGGTAAGCTAGCTTTATGGTTCATAACTTCATTGTTACATTGTGGCTGATGGGGTTTTAGTTCACTTTGACTGCTGTGCTTCAAGGCCGGCTTCCGATCCGAAAGATGCTGCTGCATTGGGTCCTTTGCTTTTTCGGCAATCTTGCAGGATCGCTATTTGTCATGTCTATCATTATGGGATGTAAGTCATGGCACCCACTCAACGCTACCGTCGCAATTAACATTTTCTTAGGTGGCGGTGTCTTTGACGCATCACCCTACAAAGAAGTCGTCATGTCTTTCGCCAGCAAGAAACAGATATCGCCGCAAGTTCATCAAATCTTCCTCAAAGCCATCGGCTGCAACTGGCTCGTATGCCTCGCCGTCTTTCTCGGCATCCAAGCCAAGGATCTTGCCTCCAAGGTCATCGGTATGTGGTGGCCCATCTTCGCCTTCGTCGTCCTCGGCCTAGAGCACGTTGTCGCCAACATGTTTTACATGTCCCTCGCCATCTGGCTCAAGACACCCGAGCTTACCGTCGGGCTGTACATCTGGAAGGGCATGATCCCAGCTACGATTGGTAACATCATTGGAGGTGGAATGTTTGTCGGCGTGTATTACTGGTACATGTACTTGTTTGACGAGGATCCTGTCAAGGTTGATGGTGTTGAGTACAAGGGCCCCCATGTGGACTCTCACATGCACATGCACTTCCTTGCCAACAGAACTAAAGGTAATGTCACCGATGAGGAGATTAGGATTGAGTCAGCACCTGTTTCAGTGCCGGCTAGTGTTCTCGCGAAATAGGGCGTTTGAAGGTTGAATGACAAATACGAAGACTGTTGTAATTCTTTAGACCTAGAGTACCGCTACCTAATTAAACATCAACTTACACCGTTGAACACATGCCTTTGCTACAGGCCTCTCTGCAAGTGACTAAACTTGATGGGGATTCCTAGGTCTTGTCCTGCATGGGCCAGCAAGCTCTAGGCGCGGGAGTGGCGAGCTCACTAGCCCCGAGTATCGCGACAGTTCATCTTGCATTATTCCCAGAACTCAGCGCCAGAGCCTTGTGGGCTTGTACCCAGCGGACATTCCCGGTGACCCTTCGTGATATTCCTTCGCCCGATAATGTGGCATGGAACTTGTCTCGGTGAGCGGTAAAGCCGTGCTGGCGTACAATTCAGCCATCGCCTCAACTCGATAACGGCCCGATGAAATCAGCAGCTCTTGAAGCATTCTACGAGGCAGCATCGAATGGTTTTACATCGGATCAGAACGAGCTGTCATGTCATGGCGTGGGTGACATCGTTAGGGACAGACTTTTGCATCTCCGCGGGGAGACCATATTTCTCCACATCAGTCGAGGTATCTCCACGGAGACACCCCGCCAGGTCCTCCCCTGGCCGATTTCAATATTCTGGAATCATTACCTCAGGATTCGGCAATAAGACGGCCGGTAGAGCCTAGCAACAGCCTGTAAGTGCAGGTCATTCCGGCCCTCACGGTCCCTGGATCTTATATGTTTCGTATTGTACTCCTCGTTATCATGAAGATACAGAGACGTCATTTACATTCAGAAGTGGTGATCATTAGTTAATATGAGATCAGTCCCTCCATTGACCCTATCTGCTTACTTGTTTGCACTCAATTGTCAAGGATACCCCAGATATTCACACTAAAAGCAAAAATTAGATGTTGATTCATTAACTATTCGTAGACATATACAATGTAAAGTTGCATATATGAGGAAATACAGTTGAAGGACGATAGTTTTACCAATATCCTGACGCTTATGGAGCTTTTGTCTTACATATGAACGGTCAATTGTATTAATGAAAGACTATGGCTGTCAAATTCACGCGGCATGGACGTTCACAGCCAGTCGAACCTTGACACATCCTAGAGATGCTACGCTGGGACATTCCATGAATGTCAGGCTAGTCCTTCTACCTTTGTTGTATTTGTTATTAATTACTATGTGATTTGACAGCCGCCTATAAGGTTATGTTATTGTAAGCAATAATGGCATATTTCTTGACCGAAATGAACAATTGAAAGCCCCTCTCCATTGAGCTTAGGGTAAGCTGATGGAGCTTCACCCGGCTAGTCTAAGCCTAGCGGCTGTGCTGTCTTCACCCAATCAGACAAGCTGAGACTGAACGCTGTGCCGCAAGAGTGCTGATTCTTGTCGATCGTAAGGCTGCACAACAAGGTCAGTTCGATCGAACCTCTCCACCACCACGTTTGACATCTTATCTATCTCAGAGGCAATATGCGACTCATAAATACCACGACACTCGAGGTCGAAGAATTCTTCGATGTCTCCATCCCAGAATACGCCATCTTATCGCACACATGGGGCGATGGCGAGGTCTCGCTGCAAGACTGGGCCGATCGCAAGAACCGCCGCTTCAAGCCCGGGTTCCAGAAGATCATCTGGGCCTGCAATCAAGCTGCCAAGGATCAACTGACCCACGTCTGGGTAGACACCAACTGCATCGACAAGAGTAGCTCAGCAGAGTTATCTGAGGCTATTAATTCCATGTTCAGATGGTACCGACGATCTGCTGTCTGCTATGTATATTTGGAGGATGTCCCTGCCTTGACGCTGGACGAATGCACCAAATCGGGCAGCGCATTTAGAAATGCAAGATGGTTCACAAGAGGCTGGACCCTCCAGGAACTAATCGCACCGCCCAATGTCAGTTTTTTCTCTCGCAACTGGACCATGATAGCGACAAAGTCCGAGCTGGCACCTTGCATCACCGAGATCACAGGCATTCCTTGGTCATGTCTGCTTAAAGGCAGGCTATCCAAAGCACATCCGCTGCGGAGATACAGCGTTGCACAGAGGATGGCTTGGGCTTCAAGTCGTTCCACGACACGCATTGAGGATCAGGCTTACTCTCTCCTCGGACTGTTTGATATCTCCATGCCGCTTGTATACGGGGAGGGCTTTGAAGCGTTCACCAGACTGCTTGGGGAGATCGTCCAAAAATATGCAGATCACAGTTTCTTCGCATCCCGACTACAATATGTCGATTTTCTCCCTCGCTCACCCTGGGAGTTTTCCAACTCCCAGTCCGTGGTTGTTAGCAGCTCGCCGCAGCTGCAAAGACATTACACCCCTGGAGACCATTCCTACCCATTTCATCTGACCAACACTGGGCTGCAGATAACTTTGCCCATTGTGCCAACCTTGGTTCCTCATCTCGTATTCGGCGTGCTTGAATGTTGGGACATTGAGACTATGAGCACCACGACAACGCGCCACGTATCGCGGATATGGATACCACTCCTTCGGAAGGGAACTGGTGAGTTGCAGCGTTATCTACGATTGATCTGGCCTCAAACGTTTTTCCCGGTGAAGATGGTTCGGAAGGACACTATAATGTTTCATGAAGAAGAGCAACTTCTTTCCAAAGGAGACGAGCATTTGGACACAGTATCAAACGCGATGCAAAGAAGCATTCTGATCAAGAAGCCATATGCGACCATCCTATCAGTACCGACGTGGCAGCCGCGTGAAGCAGGAAGTCCGTTCCTACTCTGCTTTCCACGAGGAACAGCAGACTATCGTCTATACGGTATCTTCCCTAGCGACCATGAGTCCGATACCGCGTGGTCATCGGAAACACCACCTCTGCTGCCGCTGATTATGCCACGTCGTATTCACAGAAGTAATCACCAGGGCCCTGATAGTGTACTCTCTGAAACAGGCAATACCGGCATTTACGCTGCAGTTGTCGTGTTTAAGAAGAAAGGATCAAAGCCCCCAAGATTCGTTGCTATCTTCCTGTCTAATATTATACATGAGGAGAAAGGAAGGATGGTTTTCGAGCCTAGAAGCAAGGTAATTCCGAACTGGTCACCAAATGAAGATGCAGATTTGGAAGCCGTTGATTTCTCTACCTTTCCCGATGTTGAGTTTGATGGTGACACGTTGGTTATGGTGCAGAAGATAGCAAGTAACCCTAGGATAACGGCGACAGGCCGAGAACATCGCTTTGTTGGACTTACACAGATTATCTTTGATAGAGAACAGATGATGGAAGACTTACGCTTAAAACCAGACAGGGAAGACAAGAGAGCGAGAGGAATCTTGCAGCATTATGGTCGAGATTCATCAGACGGAGAGGCTAACGACTGATCTGGTGTTTCATTGTCATGCTTGAGTTGATAAATAATAAATCATGTTTCATATACAGTTGAAATAATAGTGAAGGTAGTTTGAATCCCCATTTGACACTCACATACTTAACAGATCTGCTGGTAGTCTCCAATCAACAGGCAAACCGTAACAGTCTTGCAGACTGGGTTGGGGTAGCCTGGGAAATAACCGGGGCAGAACTCGGCAGTGAAGCGGGTGTCCATGTACTCTGACCAAGTGGCAGCGGGGAAGCACTACAAAGAATGCTGTTAGTACGTGTCACAATAGAACAGGCAAAGTGTCATATCAAGCCTCTCACGCAGATAGGAATGAGGTAAGCCCAAGCGAAAAACCCCTGTTGCGCCATGACCTTCTGATGAACTTGGGTGAAGGTGACTTACATAATCCTCCCCATCAACATTGACGTTGCTGCCGGCAATATATGGGCAATAGCCGCCGATTTGTGTCTCACCAGCATCGTTGGCGCAAGCACAAGCTTTGACTTGTCTTCCGGCTTTGGCTGCCGGGGCGGCAAGAACAGCCGGAAGGGCGAAGAGGATGGTCATAAAGGTCTTGATTTTGAGTGATGATGTTGAAACACATTCTTCAGTGAATGTGTTGAGAGATAATAAACAGTGAAGAAGGGTTTCTGCGAAGAAACAGATTCCCATTTTATACTCTTATCAATGATGGCTTGGCATGTTTAGATGTTACATTCCAAAGCCTATTGTAAGCATTACAATTTCATGACCATACGGATTTGGAGATTCATCCGAAAATGCGTTGCAGCAGTAGACTAAACATTGCCTGATACTATGACGAGTTCCTTGCATAAGAACCTCCCCAGGTTGCACTACATCTCATATCCAGCAAGAATAGTCCGTGATGTATAAAGTCCGGAAATGGAGTTTACATGAATTCCCTCATAAAAACAACCAAGTAGGTAGTAATTTCTACCGGCCCGTCCTTGGCCCCAGCACCGCCAATTATTACTCTCGGAGCACTCCCCAAATGGCTGCTGGATATAGGACAGCGCGGGGTTATGCATATTTATCCTGGACGGCTTCGGTCTGATACTACGCTGGGTTCGTAGCATGAATTGGCTGAAAAGAGTAGGTAGGATTCACGGATGGCCTAAAATGGATTGTTTCTTCATGCGGGGACCATGAACGGCCGATTTGTTATATATGGTCTTTTAGTTATCTGTGTAGGTTCATTATACAACCTGATTGTTAAAGTAGGGAAATTGGCATTGATGGCCATTGTGCATGATTCAGTCAAATTGTATCTATAGCATACTGCCATAGCTACTACTCCAACTCTTTCACCTCAACCCTTGGTTGTTGCTTCGAGTCACTTTCATAAGCCTCCTCTGCCGTCCTTGTCTTCAGGGATCCAAGCTTTCTCAACGATTCACCGCTTGCAAATAGCTGATCGACTTCTTCCAAGCTTCGCCCCTTGAGCTCGGGAATGAAGAAGTATGCGAGCACGACCATAGCTACACAAAAGCTTCCATAGATAAAGCCGACCTTGGCGCCAAGTGCCGCATAAGGCTTGCTGAGAAGGTAGGGAAGTGTGAAGGATGTTGCAAAAGTGGTCAAGACAGAAATGACAGAGGCGACAAGATTTGTCTTCTCTTTGATATGACTTGATGCGGCTTCGGAAAGGACGATGTACGATACTGGTGCCCATGATAGTGCGTAGGCGGAAGAAAAAAGAATGAAAGAAGCAACCTAGGGAGTATTAGTGAGATAGGTCGTTTAACAAAGTGAAGAACTTACAAGAGCATTCTGTTGTGTCTCCGTAGGGTTCTTTATAGTACCGACAGCGCCAACAATGAACAGAAACACAGCCATGCCGGTGCCGCCGACCAAAAGTAGGACCCTTCTACCAACCAGGTCGACAGTAGACCAGGTGATGAACAGACAAGCAAGACCAGCGACAGAGCTGAGGACAGAAAAGACAAAGCTTCTCGCACCAAACCCTTGAGAGAGGTAGAAGATGACGGAGTATTGCGAGGCAAAAGCCTGACCTGTGATTTGCTATCCAAACATGGCGAGTATGGCTACCATAGTACGCCGTCTGTTCTTAGTATCAAAGAGCTCAGACCATTTTCCCTTGTGATCATTAGAGTGGGCGTGTTGAATAGCTTGAATCTCGAATTCGATGTCTTCTTCCGACTTGTCCTTTCGGATTCGGCGGAGGGACTTGGTAGCCTCCTCCACACGATCTTTATCCAAGAGCCTACTATCGTTAGTGCTGTATATACTCTCCAATGGGGGCTTATACTAACCAGCGAGGGCTTTCGGGTACCCAAAACCATAGAGAGAGCAGGAAAGTTGGTGCGATGAATCGCAAGGCCACCGGAATGTGCCATGCAGCATTAGTTTTCATTGAGCTAGTACCCCTGGTAACAAGCGACGCTACTAGAGAGCCAAGGATAATCATGAGTTGAAGCGAAGAGGTGATCAGGCCCCGGAGAGCCTTTGGAGCTGTCTCAGCTTGGTAGAAGGGTACGACAACGATGGTCATGCCTGTCATGGCGGAGGAGATGAAGCGACCGATGGTGAACTGAGCAGCTGTTGTCGCGGTCGTCTGAAGAAGAACACCACTTTTGACAGTCAGCAAGATAATCACTAGGACAAAGAAGAAATATTCACATAAAGGAGGCAATGATAAGACCCATGATGGCGATCTTTCTACCCCAACGTTCGGCAATGACACCGCAAATCACAGTACCCAAGGCCTTTCCGATGAATGGCACAGATGTCATGACAGAGGATAGCCATGGCTGGAGGGAGCACTTTCCTGTTTCTCCATCGCAAGTACCGAATTGACGACCAAAGGCTTGCATACCTTGGACAGAGCCGAAATTGCCGACGTCGTAACCGAAGTTGAATGAGCAGAAGCACATGTACCTATCAGAAGCTGTCAGTAGGTGTTGGCTAAATGCGAAACATGCGACTTGAGGAACAATGCAGCTGTCAGGGAGTCATCTTACATCAGCAGGAAGACCATTGTTCCGTTCATCTCGCTGAAGCGACCGCTGTTGGCGGCGGTGATGATGTTGTCCGCCATGGTGCTGCAAGCTTCGAAATGTAGGCGGCGATGAAGTGTGATGAAATTAGTTATCTAGTGAGACAACTCTTGCATCTGATTGAGCGCTGGTGGTCACAAAAAATGCGATATCCAGAACCAGAGGCTGGGAACGTCTTTATACAAGCATGTCCATGACAGCCAGCAAGTGGGCGGATATGAGAGATCGAAGAACGGGCATCAATAGCCACAGCTAGCCAATAACGCCATTCAACCCCAGAATCAGACAAAAAGGCAATTGACAAATGGTATACCCCAGATTTTGGTAATCACCACATTGCTGGGAGCAAAGTGGGAAGGAATATGGAGACCTTAGGCTCACCGGCAGCGAGAGCCGACGCTAAATCGGCTCATTCAGCACCGCGGCTCCGGCAGAGTCAGCGGGACCCGGAGCTATCTTTTGACCTTCTTGTGAGGCGAATAAGGAGATTACCGTTGTGATAGCCGTCCCATTCTGGCCGATAAAAATTGCACCTTCTCGCATTATTAGATCTCTTCATTATTTATCGTTCTTTTTAGCAAAGTTGTCTTTCATATCAGTCAGAACTCCACTTGACATCACCAATGATGGGCTCTCTACCATCTACACGACCAAACTTCCTAGTCATTGTCGCCGATGATCTCGGCTTCAGTGACTGCGGTTGTTACGGCTCAGAAATCTCAACGCCAAACATTGACCGTCTGGCTTCAGAAGCCGGGGGCATTCGCTTCACGGAGTTTCACGTCGCTGCAGCATGTAGTCCTACCAGGTCTATGCTAATGACGGGTACGGATCACCACATCGCTGGTCTAGGTCAGCTTTAGGAGATTACCAGAAGTTCACCTGCTCACAGGGGCAAGCCTGGACACGAAGGCTATCTCAACGAGAGGGTTGTTGCACTTCCCGAACTGTTGAGAGACGGCGGGTATTTCACTTGCATGAGCGGTAAGTGGCATCTTGGTCTGAAACCGGAGCATCATCCGAATAAAAGGGGGTTCAAGGAGAGTTTGGCCCTCCTTCCCGGGTGTGCAAATCACTATGGTACGTCAGTTCACCGACGATAGATTGCGTGTTTGTCTAACAAGCGTAGCGTATGAACCTGAGTATCGAGATCCCAAGTCTGAACCAGGCAAGTTCTTCGAGACAGCTGTGCGAGCTCTACATGTCGAGGATGGAAGGTTCCTCTCTGAGAGTGAACTCGGTCCAGGCTGGTACTCTTCAGATGGCTACGCCGACAAGCTTCTAGGCTATCTCTCCAACCGCACAGACGAGGAGCGCCGACAGCCCTTCTTCGCGTATCTACCGTTCTCAGCACCACACTGGCCACTCCAAGCTCCGAAAGAGTCATGCGACAAGTATCGTGGCTTCTATGATGAAGGCCCTGAAGCGCTTCGACATAAGCGTCTACAAAGGCTTAAAGACCTTGGTATGATTGACAAATTGGATGTCCCTCATCCAGTGACAACTGCGCCTTGGGAACCTGACGAGTGGGACCAGCTCGACGACGAAACGAGAGCTGCTAGTGCGCGTGCGATGGAGGTGTATGCCGGCATGGTAGATCGAATGGATTGGAATACTGGCCGTGTGATTCAGCATCTCAAGGATACAAAGGAGTATGATAACACAGTCATTCTGTTCATGAGTGATAATGGAGCTGAGGGAGCAAGCTATGAAGCCTTTCCCTTGTTGGAACTACCATAATGGATCACGTTCATAGATACTACGACAACAGCTTAGAGAACATTGGCCGTGGGAACTCTTTCGTCTGGTACGGCTCAAGATGGGCTCAGGCAGCTACAGCACCTTCAAGGCTGTACAAGATGTTTTCCACGGAGGGTGGATGCAGAGTTCCCCTTGTCGTTAAGCCTACGGCTGATATCGCGTCAAAGGCTAGCCGAAACATCGTTACAGATGCTTTCTGCACCGTTATGGATATCGTACCCACTGTTCTGGAGTATGCTGGCCTGGGCCATCCAGATACCTACTCTGGAAGGCCAGTCATGCCTCTCCGCGGTAGAAGCTGGAAACCCTTCCTAGATCAACTGGATACGATATCACGATCATCACCGATTCACGAGAAGGATTATGTTGCGGGCTTTGAGGTCGCTGGTTCAGGCGCTCTTCGCCGTGGGGATTGGAAGATCACCTACGTCCCTAAGCCAAAGGGTCCTCAACGATGGGAGTTATTCAACATCAAGAACGACCCTGGCGAGACTAATGATTTGGCAGAGACTCAACCTGAGTTGATGGCAGAGATGTTGAAGCTGTGGGACGAGTACAAGGATGAGGTTGGTGTGGTAGGTTTGGCGGGCGAGTTTCTGGGTATAGCTGGAAAGCAGGGAGCTCAGCAGGATACAATCGAGGATGAGATGGAGGATCCGTATTCCTGGATTAAGTATATCAAGAGGCCAGAGATCACACCAAAAGAGCTGGTAGGCATAGTTCCAGTGTAGATAGTAGTAATAAGGCTTAAGTAAGCTCAATAGAGACAAATGTTACTCCATCATGCACCAAAGTCCATCTCATACTGCTCGAATACCCAGTCCGGTAGGGAGAAGAGGTCCCAGGTGATTTCATTCGACATATCCCCAGCGACCTGAGTGTAATCCCCTAGGGTGCTGACCTGATTGCCAGGCATTTCCGAGGCACCCAGCGGCTGAACTAGTTGCTGGTTCCAAGTACTCAAAACAGGCGCTTCCTGAGTCAGGTTTCGAGTCGAGCTAGCCAGTGATCCAGCTGCACTCTCACGTCTGTCCCGGTCCTTGTTGACGTCGTCGTATGCTCGTCGGAAAGGGGCAAGGTCGGACAGGTAGAAGGCTTCGGGAGGACCACTGACTTCCCCTGCGTTGTCTTCGGTGCGTCTATATCGTGTAAGAGATTAGTAGCCGATGATAGTATTTCATCAAGATATACGCACGAAAGCGGAGTAACGCGACTCGAGTTGGCAATGTCATTGAATCCGAATCGGTGAAAGAGACGTGTCAGGGCGCGACACTGTAAATATCAGTACGTAGACTTCTGTACAAACTGCGAGACATATTACTGCTCGTGAAGGAAGAGTTCCACTAGTTTGCTCTCTTAGCACCTTCATGTTGAACATGATATCCTCCTTGAGCTGCCTCTGTGAATCAGGCTCCTGCTCTCCCAATGTGGCAGTGTACACAATCAAGATCTTGGTCGCCTCATACGTGGCGGCATAGGTTGTATATTCAGAGAACAAAGGATTGAGATGTTGAGCCATCATTCGCAAAATCCTAGTTACCTGCGAAGCATGATGTCGACAGACTTCTCTACAATGCAAAATAAATGGTCCAGGAGCTGCTTCAAATGCTGCAGCCAGGGGGAACGAAAATCCGGCGATTGATATCCGGGTTAGATCGCAAATGAGAATGTGGTAGGAGAGATGAAGGTAAAAGAGAGACTCTAACGTGTTAAGCTCTTTGTGTACGTATATGCTGAACTCTGTCAGCTGGAGCTGTGTTGCGATACTATTGCTCCACGCTTCCAGCGAATGAAGCAACTGCATGAATGGAGATTGAGGATCTGAGATACTCAAATCATCTGTATTAGTGCGAATCAGCCTATCAGTATTAGCGGATATAATTGATCACTGACGAGAGGGATATACCTCAAGACCCTGGTTCTCATACTCATTAGGTAAATGAGGTTAGAACGCAAGTTATATTTCTGTAAGTCCTCATTAGAAGGAAACGCTACAGACCCTCGTGGTAAGAACAATGGCGTCTCATCATTGGATACTTGAGAGAGAAAGGACTGATCCGACCTGGGAAGAGAGATCTGAGGTGCACCGTCTCTCCATCTCAGATTCTCATCGACACCGCTTCCTACGATGCTGTCCAAGATGAAGCATGACCAGAGAACTCGTCTTCGGGATTCTATCAAGATATTATCCGGAGGGCTTTCTCCGTTATTGCTCGAAGGCACTGGTCGATCGAGCGCAAGAAGTCGAGCTATACTGTGACAGCATCCGCAGAGCATAAAGGCTAGGGCGTCTTGACCGGTTTGGAGGGCGAAGTCACAAAGCAGGACAAGTGTCTAGATAATTAGCATCCAAATGCCATACAAGTGCCGCAAGTACTTACCATGGCTGTCATTAGTGTTGGTTTGCCGATCTCTCTCATTACCATGGCCTGGGATTCCTCGGCCCACAGTCGTCCTGGGACATCAGGATCCGCTCTGCATTCGAGATCTCTTATTCTTGACTTTGTTAGTACGCTGAAAAGACCGATATTTTCACTTCATGTAAGACAAACCGGTGTCCGTGTGCGCATATGGCGTACAGAATTGCCTCGCCATAATCTTCGATTAAAGAGCCCTTGTCAAGTGAATGATTGAACGAAGGTTTGTGGAGAAAGTCGAGGCACCGCAGAGTGGACACTCTGTTAAAATACACGCTTGTCAATGTCCTGAGCATTTGAGTGTCCCATGGGAGAGGCCTTCTTTGTACCCTGGCCTGAGTCAGTATAGACATCGCTGTAATGAGTGGACATAGGTACCGAGAACTTGGTGCAAGTGGAGACGGTGAGGATTGGGGTTCAAAGGCTGTACCTAGGGAGATGTCTATGAAATCTGTACTTGGTCCATCGTTTCCAGGACTCTCTTCTGATACATTGGATCGGACAGTTGAACTCTTTTTCTGTTTCCTTGGATAACAGCAAACAAGGCTTCGTTGTAGGCATCTCGAGCAGGCCGGCCGAGCCTTATCACAGCGGCCTTTTGCTCTTCGACAAGCTTCACACGAACCAACTCTTCGTTTCTCGACACCCGAGGCACGATACACGCTCTCGAGGGTATCAGCTTCCAACCTCCACTGGGCCTCGGAAAGTCCGGTATACCCAGGACAATCAATGCCCAGGGTCTCGCAGTTCCGACAGCCCGGAACGGCCCCGTCACATTTCACCTGTAGATATGCATGGTAAGGTTACATGTCGCAAGAGGGTGCTGCGGACGAACCTTGCGGGAGCGACAGACCGGACAAGAGACCACTGATTGGCGCACTATGATTGAGGTCAGCTTAAGCGTGGCCGGCTGTCGCTTCCGGAGCTTTGTGAAGCTTTCAAGGAGAGCTGGGTACGTACCTGCAGCAGACCTCGTCTGTGCCATAGCGGATTCTCAGCGATCGGCGGCGCCAATAGCTTTCAATGATGATCAACTTTACTAACGCGATAAGCTAGAGTAGAGAGATCAAGAGAAATCATTGGAGTTCAAGACGGCAAAGTTGGGGTACTTGTCAACGATCCTCTTGTCGAACAATGCCTTTGAAAGTTGGTGTCACTGATACTGAGGGTATAAAAGACGCGATTGAAAAGGCTGTATCGTGGGCAGGGCGTCTTGACTTTGCTATGAATGCAGCGGGAATTTTACCTACTAGGGCCAAGATCGATGCCATTGGACCTTCTACCTTGAGTCGGGGCCAACGCTACGCAGGGTCAAGGAACTGCTTCACTTCTGATTTAAATGGTTCTCGAAGTTATGAAAACAATGAAATCAATCCCCAACGAAGATCCTTTGCTAAATTGGGTTGGGCCTTTACTTCTTATTGCTGGCTGTGAGTTGCCGTCTTCACTCGCGGAGAAGAGAATATCGGTGGAGAGAACCTTTGGGAGGTTGGCAAAATGGACTCGTATCCAGACATATAACCGCGGACTTGAGCTTGTAAGGGAGGTCTGGAAATTAAGAGACTTGGGGATTGAAATATCCTGGTTGGAGGTTATGCTGGATCAAAGAAGATCCTTGGCAATTTTATAGATTTCTGCAGCGGCTGTCGAACTCTTAGGTTATGGCGATGCAGGAATGTGCATTTTCTATTCGCATGTTAGCTTCCAGAACGTGACTGCCTATAATACTTTGATCGTCGAGGATACCGAACAGCGACAGAATTCTAGACCTGGTGATGCAGGTCGTGCTATTTTCTTAATCAGTTAGGTCAAATTGGTTTAGGTGAGCTAGTTAGTTTGTTAGACATCCGCTTAGATAAGGGAAATCAAAGCTAAGATAAGCACAGTCAGGTTGATCCGGGCCGATGGTTCCCCGATATCAGGCATCTCGTTCAGCATTTGGGTAAACGAGCATTGTGCGTTGTTAGCGTCCCAGTCTGCGGGGTCAAGACTAGGGTAGGCCCACGGCAGGCCACGTACCCAAAGCTCAAGGAGACTAATTTCTTGTTCTGGTATTTAGACTGCCTATCTCATGGGGGAGGGGAAAAAGCTTCCTTTTCGGGGTTAAACCCGAATCTAGTAGTTACGCCAATTCATAGCTTCTCTCGCTTCGCTATTTGCTGTTCACCTGCCTGACAAGATCTGATAATTGTAGACTCACAGCTTCTGGTAGCTCAACAATGGAAAAGTGAGATTGTCCGTTGAGCCGGGCGAAGCTGAACCAATCAGGGTGCCTCCGCGCAAATTCTCCATGCTCTGCAAGATAAGCCACCTCCTTGGGATGGCTAAAGACATGCCGCACTAAGGGAGGGTCTTCAATTGTCCTAAGCCGCTCCATCGGCGAGCCCCAGCGCTCATAATTCTTTTCCACCAGCCAGCAAAAATAAGACCAGTTCTCAAATCCGTTGGTGTCTAGATCATTTTCACAATGATCTAGCACGTTCTTGTTGGAGGTGTTGTTGAGCCATTTCTTGATGAGGGGCGCTTGACCCTGGTGCCACGTCTCCTTGTTTTGTATCATCTGTAGGTGCTTGATGAATTCTGCAGGAGGCCGAGTGAGGTTGAAATCGGTCAGCAGCACAGCCGGGACTCTTTGCTTTCCCAGACGCACAGCCATCTCCATAGCGCACCAACCTCCTTGGAAGTGAGAGATGGGTATGAATGTCTGGACCTGCAGGGAGTCTAGGAGTGCGATCGTATCGTTTGCTTGGTCCTCCACGCTCCATTTGTCCGTAGAATCGCTGTTGGTACCGCGGTCCCTCCATAAAATTCTGATGACGCGGTACTTGCCCACCAAGAAGGGGAGAATGTATTGGTAGCCACGGTAGTCCTGACCCAAGCCTGGCAAACAGACTATTGTTGGGTCAGATGTGACCATTCCTCGGTCCTCAAAGGATAGTTCCACGCCATTTATAGTTCGGGTGTAAAGCATCGAATCTTGAGGTATTGGATAGTCGTAGGAAAATGGTGAGATGTGAAAGTTTTGGTGTTTGGAATGTCTCTATGGACTGACGTACGATATAACCAATAGGGCATGGATCAGAAGCTCCAGTTAATGTTTCGGTTAATGAAACTCTAAGCTGCTGCCATGCTAGCACTATCCTACCAACTGCCCCTGCTTCCTGCACTTCGCTCAAAATCTCCCTTTGCATCGCAGTTCCGGCTAAGGTCTCAGCCGTTGCGGGTAAATTCCGACAAATGTGGGCACTTCCCGCGGGAACGGTAAGGGCTTTGACATCCCCTGAAGATAATTGGTCGAGGTTCCACGTTTCGTTGAGTTTTGACGGTATGTAATGGCTTTGTCATTCTCCACTATTGTGTCAGCTAAAGTACCTTAGTCGGAATCAAACAACATCCGTAAGACGGCCTTTTAGGCGAGACATGGGCATTGACTTCAGCCTCATATACCTGGTAGAAAGAATCTCCACGCATACTCACCCACTGGCCTCGCTGAAAGAGAACTCGTGGTCGTCAGCATCATATATCAACTGGGCGTATCTGGATATGTGCGTATTCCAGAAATAGCACCTCCCATACTGCGTGGAATAGGGCCGATAAAGGTCTGGAAGGGTTGGCAGATAAAACGAAAGATGGATGGGCCTCCTTTGCTAAAGGAGGGAAGAATGTACTCTGTGATTTCGATATCAGTATAGCTGAGAGAGTTGGATATGTTCTATTCCGGGGTAACAACCTATAAAGTACCATTTTCCTGGCCTTGCCAAACATCTAATCGCACAGATAAGACCCTTGAAGTCTCAATAAGCTAAGCTTTGTTCAAGCGCTAGAGGCTCTAAAAGTCAATCTCCTGCCCAGCCTCATGCAATGCCAAAATGTCGTCTGCCTTTCTATCTGCTGCGACATCTAGCGCAGTTTGACCTTGCGTGTCTTCTGCCATAGGATCCAATCCTTTACCCACCAGAAACTGGAACCTAGCTACCCTTCTGAATGACCGTTCTTGATCAGCAACAGTATGAAGCAGAGACCGACCTTTGGCATCAACAACCGACCAATCCACTCCCATGTCATCAAAGAGCGCCCAAATCTTCGGCTCCGTCTCCTCAACAATCTGCTCTTCAAGTTCTGTATTGACTTTCCATCTGTCACCGCCCCATTTCTTAGACAGGGTATGCCTCTCTTCATCTAACTTCGCCCAGCTGAGATCAACCTTGAACCTGCTCGTACGGAAGTAGCCGAATGCAGGCGTTTCCCCTGCTTTGCTCCGCGCGTTGATGTCTGCCCCCTTGGAGAGCAGCAAGTTAATTGTATTCTTAACGAAACCTTGCCAGACTGCATCGCCGTCGTAGTCTGCAACGAGAAGGAGCGGCCTCCTGAACAATATGTGAAGCGGTGTATCGCCATTGGCATCTTGGACGGTAATGTCGAAACCCGCGAAAATTAAAAGATTGACCTCGTCTCTCGGGTTTCCTGGCTTTTGGCAATCTATCGCATAGTGAAGTGGTGTTCTGCCATTCTCGTCGAACTGGTACTGAAGGTCTGGTGCTATAGCGATGATATGCTGTAGGAGGTCGATTCCGAAATCGTCAGCAGATATCAGATGAAGGATATTTCTACCGAAAGCGTCCCTGCAACGAAGATCGGCGCCTCTGTTGATCAGTATGCTTTTAGCTTCTTCATCCCCTACTTCCCACGCAGTTTGAATCAATGCGATGCCATCCCCATCTTGAAGATTGACATCGAGCAGCGGGTGCCGAAGAATCAAGTCAAGGTACACATTCCGCTTTCTGTACAACATGCTAGGGCTTGAACCTCTTCTTTCCAAAACTCGATGAGCGGTTGTGGTATGCGGGTAGCGAGAATTCGGATCGGCGCCGTGACTGAGTAATAGCTCGACGATACGACTGCAATTTGGGCAGCTCGTCATTGCAAGATCAAGAGGATATAACTCATGGCACGAATTGGGATCTTGTCTCTCTGGCTTCACATGCCTTCCATTCACTGCGCGCCAGACTGGTGTTTGTTTTCCGACTCTCCGTGCGTTTGGATCGGCACCTGAAGATAGCATCAACTCTACCGTGTCGACATCTCTGGCCAGGATTGCATTGGTGAGACACGATTGATGAACAACAACAACGTCGTTTATCGGGTTGTCTAACCCGGCCAAGAACATTATTCGGCGTTTATTGATAGTATATAAATTATTGGAAAGTCAGTTGAGGAACCGCGGTGTATTTTAAGCTTGCTATGCTTGGGCTAGTCCTATTTGCACCTACCAAATTGGGTTATGGCCAATCTGACTACAGTGGTCGGACCATCTCACTAGGCAGGCAGAAGCTCAGCAGAGAGATTATTTGCATGTGAATATTTATAAAACTTATTGTATCATTTGAACCCTATATAATCGCTATATTCAACTAAGTAGCTGGCTGAACGATAATCTCCTGATTCCTAACGTTTAGGCAATCCTAATATGCATTTCTTTAAGCCCTATTGATATGGTCAAATGTCCAAGAACTCTAAAATCTCATCAGCACTCCGCTCCGGACTGATATCCTTCGTGTAGATAATGTGCTTCGACAGTGTCTTGTTGCTTGGATGATCCAGGAAGTGTCGGTTGTAGCTCAACTCATGGCCTCTTCGTTCCTCCATGATCCTCAGCGCCTCCTCCACGTCCTCACACGGAAGAATAAGGAAGACCCCTCTATAAGGGGACATAAGCTCCTGGACACGATCGAGTTCCTCCTTGTCCTCAAAGATGGAATGGCCCGCCCCAAAGTCGAGTATCTTGCCGTAAAACCGATCCCCGGGCTTCAGAGCATTTTGCAAGATGTCCACGACAGCTCTGTATTCAAAGTACTTCCAGTACTTCAACAAACCCTCCACGCCCTCTTGTTCGTATAGTTTGTTTGCACGTGCATCATCGTAATCAAAGGGTGCATAGAGCTCTTTACGATGTCGATCGAGGCTGAATAGTTCTTTGTTGGAGTACTCTGAAAGGACTTTTCCAATGGTTGTTTTCCCAGCGCCTTCAGGGCCGATCAGAATAATTGTTGGGCAAGGTTCGTCCGTCATGGCTTCTTTTCAATTCGCTGTCGAAGGATAAGTAATGTAATAATCTGGAGAATTAATAATCAATAACCGCCTACTTGCTTTTGTAGAGAAAAACCTAGCGTCCATCGTCAAGGATCACGGGTGAGACGGCTATAGCAAATGACTCACACTGATCCCACTGGTGTGTATGATAAGATGCCGATATCCGACGCCGCACATCTCACAAGAATGACCATTAAAACAATTTGAGAACTGCCAAAATGTCTAAACACCTTATCCAAAGAGCTCTTCAGTAATAAAATATTCACATGTTCCACTTTCGCTTCGATGTTCCGTTGCCTGATCGTTTCATTGCTTCGAGCCTCACTCCAGCGACTGCGATCGCAGCCGAAGTCATCAGTGCTGCAGCCCACGTTGACATGGCGGTGTAGTCCCTAGAGCTTCTAGACAATCCTTCACCTCGGACGAGTGCACCCGCAACAGGTGTACCTACAAGAGTGGCCAATCCTTGCAACATATACATGACACCTGCAATTCGTGGCAGCTCTTGAACACCAAATAACTCGATAAGTGCTGCCGGAAATAAACTGATAAAGGCGCTGGCTAGGAGTCCATATAAGACAGTGAAACTGACAAAAAGACCACGGGAGGCTGTTTCGTTGCTGTCTCCGATTAGTGTGCTTGGAATCCAGAGTCCCACGCATACAAAGGCAGTGAGTAGCGTGGTCAAAAAGAACGAATTGAGCCTGCCCAACCTATCTGCGATGAAACCAACAGCAATCTTGCCAATGGCGTTACAAGCATTGCTGGCCGCAGTTAGATTTGCGCCTTCTTCTTCAGTATATCCCAGTGTCTTGGCATAGGTGACAGTAAAGAATACCGGGATGTAATAAGCAGCACTCTGAAATAGCGTACTGGCAGCCTGGGCGAAAAACACTCTTTGTCGGATCGTCTGCTTGCTAGGAACGGGAATTTTGAATAGGGCAGTGAAGGGAGAAAGAGCCGAGTTTTGTGCTGAGAGATGTTTCGCCATTGACGTTTCCCAGTCGAGAATAAATCCCGAGATGCAGATGAGCACTGTAGCCAAACATCCGGTCAATCGTAACGTGTTTCGGAAACCCAAGCTACCAATGCAGGCCGAAATTGCAGGCGTCCACACTAAACCGCCTATGCCTGTGCCAGCAGATACAATGCCCATGGCCAGGCCTCTCTGTTTGTCGAACCAAGTAGGGGCAACTGTCATGGAAGGCACAAAGGAAAACCCGGTGGCGAACCCTAGCAATAGTCCCTGCGCAAGCTGGAAGTGCCAAAGAGCTCTACCAAAGCTTGCAAGAACTGAGGCTACGCTGAACAGTATTCCACCGAGGCATACCACAGGTCGAGGACCATAGTACTTTGTCCATGCCATGACAAATGGAGCTACGATGGTCATCAGTGCGGCTGATAGGGTTCCGATGAGGTCAATGGTAGCAGCTGAGGCGCCAGTAAAGGGAGTCCCTGCCGTCGGAATCATGGCTTCGTAATGTTCTTGATACACGCCGAAACTGAAAAGGAGGCCGCATGCGATGAAGTTGATCATGAACGAGGCAAAGACAATTGATGCATATCTCCTGCTATTCATCAGCAACAAGGTTGGCTGCGGAAACAAGTAGCTTACCATTTCGAGTATTGCAGTTGATCACTTGGATCTTCCGTCGCTGAATTGGTAGCAGCCATTTTGAACACGTTACCTGCACCAAACAAGGTACTTAGGATATCTCATTTTGGAAATGGGGGGTAGCGACTATTATATTCAGTAGACAGCCCAGCTGTCGTGGGTCAAACCACGGCACGGGCAAGCCCTTCAGTGTGAAAGTAATTACGGAGTAGATAACACCAGAATGATGGCAATTTTTTGCGATCGGGCCCGCTTTTCTGTTTGGGTTTTAGCCAGTCTAGACTTTGATCTAGCCGAATTTAGTGACTGCTGTAACTAAGGTAGCAAGCCAAATGAGCCACGAGGACAAGAAATGCTCGGCATAGGGTTCCCGGACCGAGAAGGCGCATGTTTTGGGTATGTATAATGGAGGGCGTATGAATGGAACAATTCTGGAGTCCATGGAGGCGTTACGGGGGCTTTCCAGGATGTGCTGGGGAACGGCGGGCAGGGAAGCTGTAATTTCTTAGGCTTTCGTAGATACATACAGATTGTTGCAGTGGTAAATGCTATAGTAAAGAGAGTACTCAACTCAATGGTATATATTTCTATGCAAAGACGTCGATGTAGAATTAGATTGTAATCAAGGGCCCAATATCAACTTCGCCTATCACAAATATACACATAAATCATGGTTATAACAAAGCTGTTCTCAGATTGCATTCTGTCATACAGCGTAGGCAGGCAAATCAGATTCCATCCTAGTATAACCCGGCAACGTTTCGCCCAGGTTCTCGAAATTATTATCAGATACATTATCTTGGCACTCTGTGAGGATGACTGGCCGACGGATTCTTATCTTTCGAGAACTGTTGGATGCTGCAGTATTATCAGCCTTATCAGATGGCATCGTTACTGCGGACAACGGAACCTCCAGGACAAAGTCGTGAGAAATCTTCAGGGTGCTGTTCGAGGCCTCTTCACACACGCATGACTTGTTGCGCTTTGCAATCATCGTTGCAATTGGGCCATACTCGAAACTGAGTGTCGAAGTCGTCTCCTGATCACTCCAGGAGGCCCTCCATTCGTTGCGAGGTCGTCCCTTTGCTATAATATGAGACGCGCTCTCCCTATGAAAGGTGGGCTCGCCCTCTTCTTGCTCCGCGTGTCGAAAACAGATACCCAGTGGGGTTTCGACGTGCTCTTCAAGCCTCCACTCTACTCCGATGGCTTCCCATGCGTAGATCTTACCTCGCCCGTGCCTCGGCTTAGAGAGGGAGAAATCTACATTGACTTTCTTGTCCAGTCTGATAATTTGCTCTGATGACAAGCGCGCGTTCAACGGGGTTTCTGAAATTCTCAGAGAACTCTCACGAAGAACTTGGGGTCTGTACAATGAACGCTTCACTTCGATATTTTGGTTCCAAGTAATTGCCTCTCCAGTGGCGAGAATAAGTTCTGCGGACAATTCGTACGTGAGATCCAAAAGAGGTGTCGTAACCGAGGGAGGCGTGTCGTTATCAAGCCGCGTGGTGAACATGAAAGGGTATTTTTCGTTGGCAGGAACAATTCTTCTATTGATGAAAGTCCACCTTTGGAGCTGAACATAATGGTGAGCACAGTCATGGCAGTTGGGACGAAGAGGTTTCTTGTAGTGGTGATGGAGACGCAACGTCACAGAGAAGCTCTTGACGTCTAAATCCTTTCTCGTGTCGAGCATAGCCTCCCCTATGAGTGGTGTACCGGTGGAAAGCGCGCTGCTTTCGAGAATCAAGGGCATCGGCGTCAGAAGCTTCCATTGTATGCTAACATTCGTTCGGTTGGGGCCCAGCTTGCGGAGGCCTTTCGACGGGAGCAGCCTTGAGACATACTCGAGTGAAACCATTCTGAAGTCCACTTTCTGTAGTTAGACTCTGCGCGAGCGATGGGCGGCAGATCTGACGGAATAGATATTCGAATAAGCGATTGTAATCTTTGCAACCTGGGAACTATATAGTAAGTATGGGGCGCAATATGCATCTTCAACTTTGAATTGGCCTACCCTGTATAGAAGGTGACAGTTCTGGTCCCAGATCTCTGATGCCTGGCAGTCCGACTTCGTAGGAGCAAAGTCAGAATGGAAGAGTCACCAATAAGCCTGCAAGTGGTGTCGGCCAGAAGACCTATGACGTAGGTAGTCTGTGGTTATTTTTGAAAGCCCCTGCTATCTTTGACCGCACTCCGCTTTTTGTAAGTATTATTCTGCGATCGATAACCGCAACGCAGTCATCTCTCGCAATACGAGATGATTTCCGAGGAGATCGTGAAAAGAACGCGCGGCCCGCGGAGTTGGAAATGAGTTCCCTGGTAGTTGGAGATCACGCTGAGGGGCTGAACGGTCAGAAGCAGCGAGATACCTAGCGCCCTCTCCCCCGTGATTGTCAATCAGTGCCCACTCTAGTCATTCTAGCCTAGATAGGTAAGTAAATTCCAGTCTAGCCTCAGAGCTAGCGGTTATAGTGGGTCAAATGAGAACAAGTCTCGCAAGAAATTGCCAACATTTTGAGTTGCTTCCCCATAAACTTGAGAATGATTCGTACAAACTATCATCAGCAAATTGGATCATTCGTTCTCTTACGTTTTATCAATCTATTGTCATAACAGATTACTCATACTTTGCTGTTTTCATCGGGACTAAGACGAAATAAAATACCTCAAAGGCCTGGAATGTTTGTTTACTGTAAAGAATTGACTTATTTAAAGCCTTTAGCCCCTGCGTTATAATAGATTATATCACAGCTTGTAGGACTCTGTCTAATCTTTATCGCCTGCCAAAATCTCTCTTTTTTCAATGTTATTGTACATCACTGCGAAACTCTCGGTCAACTCGGCTGCGCCCGACCTGTACTCATGCCTCCTCCACCTCCTGCCGCCTCGATACTCGACGTATTGGGGAATACACCCGTGGTGAAACTTCAGCAAGTTGTCCCGGAAGATTGCGCAGATGTGTATGTGAAGCTTGAGTATTTCAGTGCCACAGGCTCTTACAAAGATCGTATGGCGAAATCGATGATCGAGGAAGCTGAACGCTCCGGACGATTGGCACCTCACATGACGGTTGTTGAGGCTACAGGCGGCAGTACAGGCTCATCGTTGGCATTTGTTTGTGCCGTGAAAGGCTATCCGTTTGTGGCACTCTCTTCTAATGCCTATGCCAACGAGAAGTTGCTTACCATGGCGGCGTTTGGAGCCAATGTTGATATAACTCACAGCCCAACCGGCAAAGCCACTGCGGATCTGATGATGGCTATGAAAAGCAAAGCTGCGAATCTCAGCAAAGGAGATGACTGTTTCTACACGGACCAGTTCAGCAATGGTGACGCACTTGTCGGTTATAGAGAGATTGGCCATGAGCTGATTGCACAATTTCCGGGCGGATTTGACGGATTCTGCGGATCATTTGGCACAGGTGGTATGGTTATGGGCGTTTCCAGTGTCCTTAAACCGGTCATGCCGGATATTCGAGTCGTTCTCGTGGAGCCTGAGGGCTCGGCCCTGCTGGCGAAAGGACAGAAAGGCGCCCACGGCGTAGACGGTATCTCACCAGGCTTCATCTCTCAACACGTTGATAAAGCATTATACGATGGTACGCATACCATAATGGAAGAAGAAGGACGAGAGATGTGCAGAAGACTTGCGAAATGCGAAGGACTTTTCGTTGGGACGTCATCTGGCTTAAATATTGCGGCTGCGGTTCACCTCGCTAAGCAACTTGGCCCTGGAAAAAAGGTTGTTACAGTTGCTTGCGACACAGGGCTGAAATATCTCACTGGATCACTATTCTCAGAATGATAGATGTCTATAGGTCTCTAAGCAGTTCTAGACCTATCTAAAGATCAAAGCAAAGAAATGCAGATTTAGTAGTCTGATGGATACCTTTAACATGAAAGCTTCCTACACATTCTAAAATATTTAAGTAGTAATCAGATCGGAAAGCCGATAGACTGTCAAACACTATCTTGCTCTCTTAGAAATATCATGCAAACCAAGGAACTGACAGATCTAAATTCGGGCAAGACCACCAACCAACCTGTTCATCCCCAGCTCGAAGGTCCTGTTGCTTCCAAATAGTCTCAACGATGGTACGTGTCACATGCATATTTCCAATCTTTCGCACCGCATCCATCTTATAAAGAACCTCAAGGATTTGTAACCGCTGCTCTTCCAAAGTTACTTCGCAAGCTACAATGAAACAGGGCCAGGGGCTTGATGCCACCGTGAGTCCTGACATGATGGAAAGTGCCTGCTGCACGTATGCTTCTCTACGATATTCATCTCCATCCGCCGGTACTACACGTTGCAAGTATAGTAGAGCGGCCAACCGATACAGTTCCCCCTTGGCCAGAGCTTCCGTACTGTTTTGGTGAACTAAGCAAGTCGACTCATCGCGACTGAGGTGCTGCTCAGCAGATAAAAGCATTGCTTCCAAAGTGGACCGTTGTTCGGTTGTATCAGTAGGTACTGGTTCGTCTGTTTGCTGGAAGATATTCGCGCGAAGGATATTAATATGGCGGATAGCATTGAAGACGTTAGGCGAGCAGCCCAGAAGCCCTAGAATCTGTTTCAAGACTTAGCAAGAGAAAACACCTGAGCGAAGTAATGCTACAAACAATTGATGAGTCATCCCGCGAAATGATTCGATCAAATGAGATATCATCATATACATCCTGGGCCTGCCGTAGTGGGCGGACAAAACCGCTGAGTACGTCATAGTACATGAGCCATACAGTGAGAAAATCTGTAATCTTGTCTTGCCTGCAGTCTAGTCTCAGATTCTTTAAGACACGTCTGGCTCCTTCCAAGTGAATATAAAAGTTGCCCTCGTCAGCGTCAAAAACCTGATGATGTTTTGTAAGCTGCGTCCAAGGCACCTCATATAGTTAAGATTAAGGCACATACACTATGCATGCACAGCATCATGACTGCGGCTAACTGCGATGGCGTACTTTCTTGAGAATGGCTATTTGTGTGGATGAGTGAGCGGGTGAGTGCTTGTACTGCTTTTGCCTTGAAGGGATCCGCGGCGCCGGGGCCCCAGAGATGATGCCCTGAAATTGCAAGCATGGAGTAGAAAAGTGCCTCGGTAGAAGCATCGCTCATGGAGAGGGCAACTGCTGGTAGTCCCTGCCATAGCCCATTGTCGGATTGAGTAGTCGAGCACATTGGAGCTATTACACGAATGTCTGAGAATTCCGTCAGCGAAATGCGCCTTGAGTGGGTTACTGAGAAGCCTAGTACAGACAGTAGCTGAAGACGGCGCTCTCCTGGTGAGTCGAACGCCGGTGGGAGATGGGAGTGCACCTTGGCGCTGCTAGGGCCCTCGCCAGTGCCTCATGCCAATTGAGGCGGCCTGCTGCGAGATCCATGTCTTTCGTGTCATATTTCAAAAATCTCATTTCATGTCCTTGTCGAACCTGAGATGAGCTCGCAGAGAAGGGCAGCAATTGAGAGCGAATATGCCGAGGCTCCACGGTAGACTCAGGCCGCCATACCAGGCGAGGCCCGTAGCCCTGGCAGGCTCGGCCAGTTCGAAGACAATTTTCGCAACAAGGGAGACTTCTATCACAACCAATCTTGCGACCTAGGGCTTATATTAATCTGGTTGTATACACGCCTGAGTTGTTTCGCGCACCTTTACACGTCCAGCAGCCTCTCTGCGCTTTGGGCTGTGAGTGCTGCATCCTTATTTTTGTGTAGCACGATGGAGGTCGGTCGGCCGTTATCCATCGTCTATCGTTTGCTTGTGCATTCAAGCGACTTGTTCAATGGTGTATAAAGGTCTGCAGTTTGTAATCTTGGACGAAAATTAGGTTTCAAGAAAATTGCCGTTTGAAGATACCGAGACGCGTTAATAAGGTTATGCATATAGAAAGTAGGTATGGTAAGCAAGCAGGTGGGTTAGTCTATGGTTAAAAGCATAAAATTAACTGAGGACTTGCGGGGAACTCCGTGTTCCTAGAGTAAGCTAACCTGAGTTATGTGCCATCACTTCCGTATACTCTAGCCTACCAGCTATCAAGTTTAACGCCTTCTATTTTCACACCCGGAAGAGCAACTCAGCAGAATTAGGGTATAGAAAGATCAGTGCCTATTAAATATACATTAAGATATTCCCTTAACCTCGAATATTGACGACTGTATTTACAAAGGTCTGCCTGTTCTTGACACTTGGATCGCTTTTTGACCCATTTACGGCATCTGTCCCCACTTTATACAAAGTGATAAGATCGCAAATAATTTCCAAAGCCTTTCCTAGCGCGATCTACCATGGCCTAGGCTTGCCAAGGGAAATAAAAAGAACATAAAAACGCAGTAGCCTGTCTGCAGATGAACTTACGCTTCAAAATGCACAAAGACTTATTTTTGCAGCTTTTACCCAGTTGATCTGGTCTTTGTACGAAATTGAAAGAGACTCTTTGTTCACCATTTTCCCTTGCTCTGCTAAGCCGTGTCACATCTAATACGAAAACCAACTGCCCTTTCCCAATATACTAGGAGCTATGTCTGGCGAAGAAGAGGGACAAGGTACTAGCCAAAGACATCACAAGCCATCAAAATGGTAGGTACTTTATCGTGACATCGACTCGTGTAGTAGAGCACTTACCATTCGCAGGCGCCAATGCTCGATAGTTATAGCCGCGTTCATGTTGAACTTTTCAGGATGCGGTCTTCTATTTTGCTTCGGAATTTTCCAATCCCTATACCAAGACATGTCGAGGCAGCCTGGGAACCCATTCAGCGGGGCCTCATCTGCTGAGATCACATTGATAGGGAGTATTGCCGCATCTCTTATGAAACTCGGGGCGCCGTACGTTGTTTCGTGGACCAAGTACTTTCAGCCGGCCGTTGTTGTATGCAGCGGGGGCCTATTGTACGGTATAGCCAGCGTACTTGCAAGTTTTGGAACTAGCTTGTGGCACATGCAGTTGACACAGGGGCTTTTGATCGGGATTGCAACATGTCTGTCCTTTACGCCATCCATGGTCGTTCCACCGAGCTGGTTTGGCCGCCACAGGGCATTGTGTATGGGAATAATCTCCTCTGGGACCGGTGTTGGAGGCCTTGTATGGTCTCCAGTCCTCACAGCTTGCATTGGCGAGTTGGGCTATCAGAATACTCTACGACTTACAGGCTGTATATGTACAGTTCTCATTTGTGTGTCAGGCTGCACTTTATCCTGGGAGCCACAGATGGCTGCTTCAATTCAGGCTACCGATACACGAACTAGTTGGGCTACTGGGCTTTTGAAAGTTCCCCTGCCCCCACGACATCTTATATCGACCCGCAAATTCCTCGCACAGAGTATCAACGCCTTCTTCCAAAGTGCGGCGTATTATACTCCGATATTTTACATCGCAGCCTTCTCCAAAACGCTTGGCTACAACGAGACAGACGGAGCCAACTTTACAGCTCTTAGCAATGCGTGTAATGCTATTGGAAAGGTCGGGGTCGGATTTATTGCCGATAGAATCGGGCGTCTAGACTCACTCTTCCTGACGACGCTTCTTAGTTGTACATCTACCGCTGGCCTATGGGTTTCGAGTACAGTTCTGGGGTCGTCAGATATAGAGGCCGGCAGGGCACTCTTCATCGCCTTTACTGTCATGTATGGCTTATTCGCCAGTGCGTACACTGGGCTCTTCTCGCCTGCGTTAGTAGAGCTGTTTGGTATCTCCGAGATGCCTCATATCACTGGCATTATGTACATGTTCCAGGGCGCAGCTGGGCTGATGGGAACGCCACTGGCGGGTCTCCTGGTGACCGAAGACACGGGCCCAGGTTCCTATTTATACATGGCCGTTCTTGTGGGATCGTTCATGTTCATCTCGGCGATATCAGTGCAATGGGCGAGGATAGAATTGATGGTTGAGCGCGCAGGTGGAAAATGGCAATGGACATGGGGTCTATGAGACATTTTAATGTGCTGGACGTGTGCAAGATCTTTATAATTTACGCGGACACCTCATGCGTATCGCATAGTCGTTCCGAGACGTCTGAAAGTTCGTTGATATCTTGACAAAAGGCCGGTACCCGAGTGACGCTATCTTATAATATTTGCGAGTTCAGCGATCTGAAAGCTCCTAAACCCAACTTTCTCAAAAGCCTTTAGTCTACTCAAGTTCTTCGAATTGTTGCTCCCTACCGCCTCATGCGCGGGCAGAGAATCTTGGCTTGGGCATGATGCAGGATAAGCTCCAGAGCAGCACAGTAGTAACTGCCCTGTAGGAAATAGATAGAGCAAATAAGCGGGCTTCAGAAGTAGAACCGCTGATACGCGAAGATAAGCTCCACATCGGCTCTCCATCCCGTAGCGTGTAGTGCAGACAAGGAAAGCCGATCCAACGCTTTGCCTGAAATCGCCCGATCTCGCATTGAACTGTTTACATCCTCACGCTTCAAAAAGACTGTTGACTTGAATTTGAAGATCTCTCTATACGAACTTGAATAAATCCAAACATGCCGTCAAAGCCATTCCCCCCTCCTAACGGGATGACCTCCTTCTGGCGCTCTGCTCCGGGATCGCTTGACAATCACCGATCAACGACAGAATTACCCTCAAAATGCGACATCCTTATCATTGGCGCCGGATTCTCTGGCGCTTCGCTCGTGTCACATATGCTATCGCAGCCTGAGTCAAAGGACAAGTCAATCGTTGTCTTGGAAGCCCGGCAACTATGCTCTGGCGCGACTGGGCGAAACGGTTTGTTTCGGTCCTCGCTGACACCGATACCCAATGCTAATTCTGTATAGGAGGACATATTAAGCCTGATGTCTACAACTTGTGCTCAAACATGGCTTCGAAGCACGGTATCGACGCTGGAGCAGAGATTGCCGAGTTCGAGCTCGCTAACTTCGAAGCTGTTAAAAGTTATGTCCTTGATAATGCTGTAGACTGCGATTTGATGATCACTAAGGCTGTCGATGTACAGCTATCAGAAGAGCACAACGCCTTGCTCAAAGTTGGATATGATCAGCTCGTCAACGCCGGTGTAGGCGCCACAAAGAAGGCATTTTATGTCGATGGCAAGTATGCTGAAACAGTGAGCATCTTTGCTTCCCTACTTCACATACCAAAATCTAACATGAGAGCCAGGTCTCGGGTTTGAGAGGCGCAAAAGGAGCCTTCAAGTACACCACCGGGCATCTCTGGCCCTACAAGCTGGTCCATCACATGTTCGCCGAAGCTCTGAAGCACCAGAACCTGAACCTGCAAACCAACACTCCCGTGACAGCTATTCCTGCTTGCCCTGACGCGGACGGGAGCTGGAGCGTCACTACTAGTCGCGGTGTCATCAAAGCTCGGAAGGTCATTGTGGCGACAAATGCCTACACCGCCGCGCTTCTTCCAGAGTATCATGAAAAGATCATCCCCTACCGCGCCATCTGCAGCCGCATCGTTGCTCCAAACCCGCCGCTTCTGGCAGACTCTTATGTCATTCGATTTAGTCCTGCGGACTTTGACTATCTTATCCCCCGGCCGGACGGCAGCATCATTGTTGGGGGCGCCAGATCGGCTTATTTTAGACATACTGAGGATTGGTACGGTAGTGTCGACGACTCAAAGGTCATCGACAGAGCGAAGGATTACTTCAGAGGGTACATGCAGCGACACTTTCGTGGCTGGGAAAACAGCGGTGCACATACAGATCAAGTCTGGACTGGAAGTTAGTGTCATTGTTCATCTCACTGGCTTTTGATCGCATGCTAACCATATTGTATGTGCAGTCATGGGATACTCGGCAGACGAAGTTCCCCGCATCGGCCATGTACCAGGACGGAAAAACATGTTTATAATGGGCGGTTTTACTGGCCACGGAATGCCGCAGATCTTTCTAGCTGCCAAAGGAATTAGCCGCATGGTCTTGGAGAATCTGTCGTTCTCCGAGACCGGAATCCCGAAGCTCTTTGAAGAGACTGAAGCGAGGCTAAAGAGTGATGAGAACTTCTTGAAGGACATGATTGATGCACAGCTGAGCTTGGCTAAGATGCAGTTGATGAAAGCTTGCCCCGGAGTGCAAAAGTTTTCTGACGCTAGATGAAGTACTAAAAATACTGAGTGTAAGATCCTCTAAATCTATACTAAATTAAACCAACCTTTTGTCACCTAGGTAGAGGTCCCAAGTTTTACTACATCCCTTTGAGCGTATACGTACTGACAGTAAGGTAATAACCAGTCTTTTCGACTACTGCAACTTTGTTATATACAGAATAAGTGCAGACACCAAGATAGGCCGTCTCAATTTCGTATCTGTTGTCTCCATTCGCCTACCCATCTGAGCTTAGCCGCTCCAGTGCTTGTTGTTTTCTTCTGCACCATGGAATACAATTTTGCTCATGAATTAGCCCCACAACGAACTTCACGGCTATCTAGTTCAGGCCGTAAGGCATCGTCATCTATCTCATACGGCGGTGGTGCAGGGTCAGGCGCGAATTCCGTAGTCTGCCCCATCTCAGGTCTTATACCTTGACTGAGCGCAGTGATCACGTTGCTTGTTCTCTTCTTCCGCCGCCGGAGTAACAATATGGTTGCAGCTACAAGAATCGCCAACCCTACAATCGGGAGAATCACGGCGAGAATAATCGTAGCGTCTTTTGAAAGACCAGAGCTTGAGTCGCTCTCGTCCTTGGTCGAGGCCGTTGCTGATGCTGTTTGCTCAACTTGCAGCGGTCCTACGATGTATGTCGTCGGCGTCTCCCCGCAACCCCAAGACGTAAGTTTAGCGTTGTCGTCAGAAGCGGTTTGGTAAATGAAGTAGAGACACCGCGAAGAGGCCCCGTAGGTGCTAAGAGTAGCTTGTCAATTTTCATCATCAACACTCAGCAGCAGGTCCTACCATTTCATGATCGGAAAGTAGGGGCAGAGTGACGCAGCAGTGCCTCCACAATCGGGAGCTGAAGCATCCTCGCATGTAGCGGGGACATAGCAGCTTGTCTCATCGCAACAGCCCCATGACTTGCCGCCGCTGGGGGTGCTGCAGGTGGATGGTGACGCGCAGCCTGCCTTGTAGTCTTTCAGTCGTGAATGGCAGCAGTTAGCAGGTCTGACTCGGTGTCCTAGCCGTGCCCTCATGCTTACCCGGATTTTCAGAAAAATAGCCGCAGATTTGTGCATCTGCAGTAACCTCAAGTGCCTCCACTTGGATAGTGCCAGGTTCGTGTATATGAGTCGGGCTGTTTCCCCGCGATCGGACGTCGTCCATCTTGCCAGTAATCAAGACGTGAAGCTGATCTCCATGAACTGCGTGTTATGGATCTATTTCCAACTTGCCATCTGATTACATCGGTGAAAACGGTATGACATCAACCTCCGATATTTGACGGCGGTCGCTTTCGGCGTATAACCGCGTGTTAACGTCAAGGTTTAAGATCACCGGGACTAGCCACTAGAGGATAGTTCAGATTTAAACTCTAAACTGTTTATTTATTCTATTGTACTATAAACTTTCTAACGTGCTCCTCTATATTCTTTGGCAGTGTGAGACCATACTCATTCTTAGCGTACCTGAAGCAAAACTCTACAAGGCCGGGATATGCATGTTGAGAGCCTACATAGGACCTCCCCTTGTACTCTAACGCTTCTAGCTCGTAGAAATAGGCCTCATTGACTTCAAAGAATTGATGTACAACAGCTTCTGTAGGCTTCTGGCCGTTCTTAAAGAATGCTGCAGCAACGCATAGCTTTAGCACTGCCGCGCCACCCTTTGTTTGCACGAGCTTAGTGTCCTTCTTTGCTACAAGCTCTGGCTGTTTGGCTAGCTTGGGAGTCACAGATTCCATTGGCTCAGAAGCAGAAGAACCATTAGTCTTCTCGCTCCGATAGTCTGCATTGTTGATGAGCTTGAGGTCGTACCGCGCCAACAGCTCATCGAACCGCTCCATTATAACGATGACAGGGAGACGTTGCGTACGTATTGCCTCTGCGATGTGCTCGCGGTGCATCCGCATCCGCTCTTCCGCCACAGTCTTATCCCTTAGAGACCTAAGTCCATTTTCAGAGCAGAATTTTTGTTGCAGATAGGCGATAAGCACTGCCACGGAGCGTGACCGCCCGGATTTACAGTGGATCAAGATATTCCTACCCTGCCCACTATGATGCTTGATAAAAGCGTTGGTCTCATCGAAGTGGTCGATCAGATTGGAGTTGGCATTGTCCTCTAGAGGAATGATGAGTGGATGTTTCACAACACTGTTTGCCACACCGTTCTTGTCAGGGTAGAACCTTTGTAGCCCATAGGAGATATCGTTCTCGTCCCATGCTAATGAATCCTTGGGATGAATAGCAATAACTGCCTGGATATCGTTTCTCGCAAGAGTATCTTCGTTGAGCGCATGGTTCATGCCCCCGATAAAAATGCTCCCGGGCCCCGTCAAATCTGGGTGGACAATGCGGGACATATCCGTGATGTCATTCCGGGTCCATTCTCGGATTTCGTTCCAGAACTTGGCATGCAGAAAAGCGAGGTCCCCATGCAACGCAAGGTTGTCGAGTGTCTTGTACGTGGTCGGCTCATAGGAGGGGTTTTGGGCAAATAGCTCGCTCCACTCTATTGACGGGGACTTCTTGGTGATTTTTTCCATCGTGGCAGCGATAGAATGAATATTTACAAGGAGAAAGGAATAAAACGGAATAACGCCGTCGATCCGAGAGTAAAGATTCGGAACTCCAGTCGGAAAGTTTATGTGCGAGGGTTGTAACCTTGGCGCCTCAATCGCATGGCTGAAGAAATGTAATCACTAAATTTGCAGCTGGACGTGTTGCACGCTGATTGGTTCAAATGCTTTACGACCAGGTGGAGGTTTTTTCGCTTGCCTCATTTCTTTTTCCTCATGTTACAGCGAGTCGATAACTTAAAATGTAATGGTTTTCAATTAAGAACAGCCACATTTGAATTCATTTCTTCATGAAATACCTGGTCGTCTAGCTAGGTCCCTGTAATTAGATGCTAGTATTCTCTCCCACATTATCATCATTGCGATGACCATAACTCCTGTCGTTGCTCTCGCTCGGCCTCAGTGATAGACTCTTTAGGTTGAAGCATAAGGTACCATGGCGCAGCAAACGCGATTGCACAGCCGAGGCCGCAGGTAGCCGTCAGAGTAGCAAAGCCGACCAAGTGCTGAGGAGCATTGGTGCTGGGCCACAGATAGTTCCCATAAATAATGGCCAGAGGGCCAAATGAGTTCACGAAAGCAATGGCAATGGAGCGCTTCTAGTCGGGAAAAGGTATCGACTCGCTAGCACATTTGAGCATGAGCGGTAGTCTGGCGTATAGGCCAACAACAAGGAGATACATCCCTCTTGACATATTTGACAATGGCGGAATGAACGAAGGCCGAGATTATGCATGCGAGACCCGTAATTCCGTAAATACTGCAGCTATACTACCTTCTGTCTTGGAGTTTGTCTGAAGTTCAAGATAGAGCCAGCTAACACACAGCGCCGGCCATCCAGAGAGGGATGGTCATCCACTGCGCAGTGACCTTGGTATAGCCCATCCATCGGCGTAAGAGGCGTACGTATGGCAGCTCACTGACCCAGAAGAAGTATAGAGCAATGTCCGAAGTCGGTACATCCTGTTCAATGACTAAAAGGACCATGCCATTATAGGATCACTGTATTGGAGAGATAGAATATGGGGCTACTATAACGAGGTAGTCCAGTTGTAGCTTTAGATATGCAGCTATAGAGTTTTATATTTGTAACTGTAATATGCAGAATAAATACTGTAGCTTCTACTTTTGATTAATACAGTTGTAAATGTTGTATACCTTCCATCCATCAACTTCATAGAGAACTTTAGCTGCTTTGTTTCTGGCAATGCTTTTATAGCAATTGAACTTCTTATACCCATTGCTTCCTGTTCCTGCCCAAGCATTTAAATCCACCTTGACTGCACCAGCCGCAATTTGAGAGGTAAAGGTAACCCCACTGCGAAAGGTGCCTTGAGTCTGTCAGCTACTGCGTACAGCTGGTGGAAATCCAGAATATTTCAGCTTACCTTTAACAGCCTTCCCTTCCCAGTATGTGAAAGTTCCGTGAGTGACATCGGTATAATCGCTAGGACGAACCATATTGCCAGGAGGATTTTTGTCGCCGTAGTATGCCATTCCGCTAGAGACTTCGTTGCCTTTGACGGAGTTGACAAGATAGACATACTCATAGGCGGCGACTGATTGGGCCCCGACTAGAGCGGTGAGGAAAGGAGTGACCTTCATGGTAGCTAGGAGGCACTGTGTTTGATGGTAGGCGATACTGAGCAAGCCTTGGCAAGGCATGGCAACATTATATACTTGAGAGATGTGCAATCAGTGATACGTATTCTCTCTGCAGTCATAGGTGCACCGAAGTTCCCAAGCTAATCGCATTGCTCAACGATGCATTGACCGTCGTATTCAGGCAAGAAGCTACAATACGATCATGACCTGGCCTTCAGCTGTAACGCTAGTGCTTACAAACTCTAGCTTACTACGCGCCTACCGCTCAATTTCGAGAGGCTAGATTTTAAGACTGTTCTAGAATTTAGGTAACTGTGGACTTTTGACCTGATGAGTGAAGAATGTGCCTGTCTTTGGTTAGCACGAGCCATGACCCTAGATTAGGGCTGAAATATGAGTCGATAATGCCCGCTGTCTGGCGAGAGTTGCTAAGTCCTGACTGCTGATTTAAGCTCTCAGCCAAAAGCCTCAACTGCATGTAGGAGGGCTGGGTGTTGTTGCTCTTGATGGCTAAATGTCTCACTTACTTCGAAATTAAAATGCGAGCTGTAAATACAATGTTTTGTGTCTATTTTCTTTTTAGGATCTGCCACCGGACTGTTGATGCTTACTATACTGTGTGTTGAAGTCGGGTCGCTTTTGTGATGCCCTTCCAGACAGCCCAAACCACTATAACTCTGCATCACAATGAGCTTGTCGTAGACCACTGGGCCTTTAGGTAACCCGGTCATAGACGACAGCCAATAGCTGGCTCTTCATCGTATATAATCCCTGGAACATACTATACCTAGCCTGTCCAGTTAGTCAATATTTTCCAAGAAGCCAGGGTACTCCCCTGCAGCTGAAAGAAATAGATCAATGGACCACGCAGCGCTAGCCTATTTAAAGGTTTAACCTTACGGGTTACTAAAGCTTAAACGTTTTCGGTGAATCTACCTTCTTTTCCTTGTTTAGCTAAATTGCTGCGTTTGGGCCTGATATGATGTCGTTTATTGTCTCATCTACAAAAGGCCCATAAGTCATAAATTACAATGATAATCATCCGTGCCGATTGGTAGCATACATACATAGTGCTTACTACGCATAATGTCTCGGGTCAGCCGTGTGGTTATTCGATGACATGACCGTTTACTGTGGATTATTTGGAAGGTGGTACAAGAAAGTAGATGATCTAGACCGCGAACCTTGAGGCTTTGTGAAGTATAAGATGATACCTCTTCTCGCCAGACAGAAGAGCTTCAGTCCATCCATCCATCCTCACTTCCGTTTGAACTGCCAAGCTCCAATGCCTTCGTTCCTCTTTCTAGCGACATGCCTGATGGCATTCGCTGCGGGGCCTGCTACAGGAAGTCCTAGTGGTAGCCGCGATGCCAAACCTAACGGAGATATTGTCACGTAAGTGCACAGTGCACTGCAGCAAATCCTACATTTTGTGACTAATATATCTCCCCTCTAGCTTGGATTATGGCGTCGTCACAGAGAACGGTGCGACAAAGCCGCGCAAAGATATGCTCAGCACCAATTCTTTTGACCTCTGCAAGAAGGCACCCAACTGCGAGATCTATGATCATCCGCAGCTGGGGAAATCCATCCGCTTCGTCGCAGGAATGGAGCCTGGCTCAGAACACTACAACGCAACTGTTCTTGCAGAAGAGGAGAAACGTGCCAAGGACCGCGATAGCACGAGCCTTGAGAAGCGAGATCGAGAGGATCACTCCAATATTGACGCAAGCCGTGACGTTATCAACTGGGGCAACGTCCAACCTCAAGTCGTGATGAACAACCTGTACAACCCCTGCCAGGAGTCGATGTGTGATTCTACACCACAGGGTTACACTACCACAGCTGTGCGCGACCGCAATTGGTGGGAAGGAGGCTCAGCCCCTGAGCAGCTGAATATCCGATTCACAGCCATCGGTCACTACGATGGGTGGGACTCGCGCAATAAGTTTATTGAGAGTATCAAGACGATGAGCGAGAAAGGCCAATCATGGACCAACCAGCACTGGTTTAATCGTGAATGGAATGGGGAAGATTGGCTTGAGAATTCTGGAGACCAGTAAGTATCCAAGTTTTGCAAACGCTCTGAGATGCTTCGATACTCTCGAATGCCTGCCTATAGGACAGCATACTGACGTTTTCTATAGATGGGAGATTCGCCATAGTAACTTTTTTGGCATTAATCGTTTTTCGCCCGAGGGTTACATGAAAGGTTACATGCAGGTAACCGTCTCTGCTGATTGGGGTGACTCGGCCAACTGGGGTTGTGACAGAGCGAAGGACTTTGTGAAGGACGCTATCGGTGCTATATCTCCATGGGGAAGTGCATTCTTTGGATTACTAATTGAAGGCTGCAAGTAGTAGGTGATTAGCCTCGGTGCCTGTTTATCTGCCAACCAACCTGAAACGCTCGGCAATAAAGTGATTAACTATAGGCTGTTGTTTATCAATGACTTCCTAAAGTCTTAATGACCACTTGTTATCTGAGAATTTGACCCTTTCCAAAAACTATCCTGGAGTACAGACAAGTAAAACAGCTTTCACAATCCCAAGATGTATGCTTAAAGGCTAATTGCCGTTGGTTGAGGCAAAAAGAGCGATTTGTCGTAGACTGAATGGTTAGTGGAGCCCCAGATCAGTACCCAGTGTGACTGTCTCCCTAGCTGTAGGGTATCTTTCATCATAAGCTAGTTATGATAAGAAGTTTGCTCAAGTCTTTCAAAGGCCACCGATAGAAGTTCTAAATGATATTGATTGACTATTTGTTCTTGCGTCTTTATGCGTCTCAGATTGCTAGGAGCCAGCTCCGAGTGGCACCTCCAAAGCGCTGCTGGTGCTCATCAAAGTTACGCACGAAGACATTTTGATCAAATGCGGCTAGAAGCTAAATCCTGCACACGTCATCTCGAAATAATTACATGAGCATTGTTAAATTTACCTCTCTTTATATCCTCTTCCTAGCTACAATGTTTTAACTACCCACGCCTTCTATCGCAAGCAGAAATGACATTGGGCGTTAATAGACGCTGACAGATGCGGGACGGGCCGTGCGTATGGGACGGCGCTTAGGTTCTCCAGTCAGGCCAGTCTCGTTCCTGCTTTCGTCGTTGGTTAAGTCTATTTTTAGCCGGGCAACTCATGTCACGGCGCAAAGAAAACTCCTTCCAGAGCCAATAATAGAGACAGAAGCAAATGGATGTCTCAGCGGTACACGTGATGAACCAAGATCGTGCTGTATCCAACCCCTCATAACATCCCTGTGAGGTCTTTTTCTGCAGCAATCAAGTCAAGTCACATCATACCATCACCAACAACATGGCTTCAGCACAGCCTCCCAAGAACCGCGATGAATTCAGAGTAGCAATTATGTGCGCTCTATCTCGTGAGGCAGATGCAATGTCTTTACTATTCGACGAATTTTGGGACGAGATGGGTGATCCATACGGCCGAGTGGATTCGGATACGAATTCCTACATCACTGGACGCATCGAAAAACATAATGTCGTCATGACAATCCTGTCCGGTATGGGTACAAGCAGCGCGGCTGCCGCATCCGTTAACCTGAAAGCAAGCTACACTGGTCTACAACTGGTTCTCCTCGTTGGTGTCTGCGGTGGCTTGCCGCGTATAGGTGACAAGGATGCATTCTTAGGAGACGTAATAGTGAGCAAGCAGATTGTTGGATATGATAACATATTCGACGATGGTACTAGGAGACCTAATCCAGATATACGACCATTATTGGCTGTATTGGATACAGAATTCATGGAGAAGCGACTGAAAAGGGCCGCTGCATTCCATCTGAAGGAATTACAACAAGAGGCAAAGGAACAAATGCGTCGAGCCGAATATCATTATCCCGGAGCAAAGAACGACACTGTATACCCGCCCGAATATTCGCACAAACACAGAGACTCATGTCTTAGGTGTTCTGAAGACCCTGACTTCTTTTGCATGTCCGCTTTCAAATCTTCATGTGCTGAGCTTGGATGCGAGCCGGAAAAATTGATTCCAAGAGAGCATAGAGAGGATCTCCCCGAAGGTGCAAACTTCGCTCCCGAAATCTTTATCGGTCGACTAGGTTCAGGCAATACTGTTATGAAAAGTGGCTTAGACCGTGATCTAATCGCCGCTAGACATAACGTTATTGCATTTGAGATGGAAGGCGCCGGGATAGGGGAAGAGGTTCCCTGTATTGTTGTCAAGGGAATTTGTGACTATGCAGATAGCCACAAGAATAAGACATGGCAGAACTTTGCTGCTGCTGCGGCTGCATCTGTTGCTAAGGCTATTCTTGTATGGTTCCCAAGCAGCAGTGATGGCCAGTATGAGCCTTCTCTGCAAGGTATGATTTGGTTCTTTTTTGTGATAACATATACTGACATATAGTAGCACATTATGAAACAAACGAGCTTAGCGTTGCCAACAATGCACTTGCAGTCAGTGCTTGCGTCAATCAGGATGAAATCACAAGAAGCTTCACATACATCTCTGAGCCGGCACAGACCCTTGGACAGTTAAGTATGGCCGATGTGACATGTCCATCCCAGGTTTCTAGAGCAGAGTATTTAGTCTCCATGAGGGACACACTGAGAATTGGCATGTACACTCTAAGTAGAGCTTACATTAGACATTTAACATACTTCTTTCTTCTTCATACTGTATGTAACCTAGCTTCGGTTTATTCCCATGGCTTTGATATTGATAGAGATACACATTATAGCTAGTAGTTTAGACAACTCTAGCTATTGTCGCACTTATGCGTGTAATTTCACTTCAGCGTATAGGGAAGGGGCCAGTTCGTATTCAGACATGTACAACGTTCAATTTATATATACTTTGAAGTACCAACTTGACCAACTCGATCCAACCTCCCCATCTTCAACACTTCCATAATATGTACCAAACTCTCCACACTCTGTCTCATGCAACTCATTCACATCATTTCCGGTCAACAATCAAGCTGGAGAATTTCCAAGCTCTCTAGTTTCCAACATACTTGACAGTAACAGAGTTGCTGGTGATGGAACCAACAGCCTGGACAGTCTGGCCCTGGTCAGGAGAAATATCAATGATCTGAGCGCCAGAAGGACCAGAAGTACCCTTGGTTCCAGAGACAACAGCGTTGGTGAAAGTGACAGTGCCAAAGTCGGCAAGGTCAACCTGGCTGCCACCCTCCTGGAAAGCCTCAACAATCCACTCAGCGTTGGTCTCGCAAAGAGTAGAAGGAGTGTTGGTGAAGCTGTGAGTGACCTTCTGGTTGGTGGTCAAGTTCTCAAGGGTAGCAACGCCCTTGGTCTTGGAGGAAGCATCAACAGTCATGCGGATCTGATCGCCGACAGAGACGTCGAAGTTACTGAAGCTGTAGGCATAGTCGGGAATCCACTCATACCAAGCATCGAAAGAGCCATCGGCATAGAAAGAGATACCAGTCTGGAGAATGGCAGTCTGGCAGGTATCGCCGTCGATACCAACCCAGGCAGAAGCAGCAGCGCCGTCGGCACCGCTGACCTCAGGGACGGTGATGGTGCCCTGGACTTTGTTGTATCCGCTGCCGATTTGGACAGCGCCAGCCCAGTTACCAGAGTACTGGTCGTTCTTGGTGCGGACCTCAGAGAGAGAAGTGAGGCGCTGGTTGGGGTGAGAGCTGTACTTGGCTCGGCGGGCTGAGCGAGGAACAACGGGGGAAGTGTCACGGGGAGTGAGCTTGGTGCCAGGAGCAGCAAGGGCAAGGCTGGCGGCAGCGAGGAAGAGAGTGAACTTCATGATGAAGGTTGAGTTGGAAGTGTTGGACTTGAAGAGATGAGATGAGCTTGATTGTTTCTGATGCTTCTGGATATTTCTTTTCTCTTGGCATTTTCCTAGACTTATATAGATTTCTCATCTATAGTGTTTCCTATGTGCTCTACTATCTATCTATCAATCCAACGGGACTATTCCTCAAAGCGTAGGTCCGTAACTTGAGATATCCTCGATGCCGTACTTCCGTATAATCAGCTGCAATACTAACGTGTATCGTGAGTGCGGAATATTCTATCACATTTCTATTACTGCACTTGAACCAAACCTCCTCCCTTTTCTGGACATTTCACCATTAGCCCCGGCAGTCATGTCTATCGGACTTTATACCACTTGCCTATCTGAAAGGGACCTTTTATAATACCGCTATCACTGATGCAGCCTGGCTTCCGAATGTGGGCATATCCGCGGCTTCGTGTGAGATGATTGGAGAAGAGTTGAGTCTAGGACCTGGTTGTAATCAAGCTTGATTTGGTAAGTGCGCCGAGCCCGGATGTGAAGCGGCATCTCTAACAGCTGGTCTGCGGGAGTTGGCGTGATGTGCCGTATAAAATGACAGGGGTTCAATCTCCGATAACTACTACGTAGAAAGTAATTACGTTATATCTAGAACTTCAACACATACAAAGATCATCTGGTGCTATAAACAGAAGAATTAGGCATTTAACTTAGGTTTTGAGGACGGACAGACCCTGATGATCTCTGATCTTGACACGAGAGTGCCATGCATGAATATCCATGCTATTCTGTTATCAGTCGCGATCGGCGCTAAGTTCGGCATAAAGATGCCGTGCAACTGCTTCGCAATAATTGTCCGCTACAAACACGGCAATGATATGCAGCAACCCATTTATTACAGCTAGGGATAACTCATGAACTTTTGTCGCTGCTAATGATTTCTTATCACATGGGCCTATGCGCTGGTGTTGCGCTATTTTACCAGATCAGTTGTCGCGACGGAGACGGTCCTTTGGAACATCCGAAGCTCCATGCGCAGGAGCCAGCTTCCAATTATCATCGTAGTAGAGACTGGTAAGTAAGCATGGCAATTCCAAAGTCTCCGAAGCACTGTATTCTAGAGAGACGAATTGCTGGTGAGCGCTCCTCAGAGGCGTGTCGCTCAGGATTGAGTTGGAACCTGAATTTTATATATTGCCGGGCCGTCTCAACTTATCGCGGTTGCCCTATTTTCTCATGTCTCTGCCGGTACTTACTTGGCAGTATTGCTTCTCTTTCAAACACTACAGTCTAGCCTCCAGTCACTCATTTTTGGAAGACGCCACAGACATCCAGACCTTGCCGAGTATTCTATAGCCACTGAGTATGATTTCTATTCCGCCGACAGGCTCTACTAGAGATTATCAATAAAGCCAGACCTGTCAAAAGCTTAGCGACGTGCGGTGATACTATAGAGGCTTATTGTATGGAGTGTAATGCCGTATCATGTGATATCTGTCTCGGGCCCCCGAACCTTGATTAGGGTTCATGATACATCGTCCAAATTGTGAGCTACGCTGTTTATTGGTGGGTGAAATCTGTGGCTCCGAGCTTTTGATCCACTTACAGAACTCAGTTTCTATCTCCTGTCCCTAGGCAACAGTCAGGGCGATGAGTATATTGTCCGTATGTGTTTATTGGTCTTCTTTACCTTTGTGCGCTGGGGGCTGAAGTTTCTTTTAACCTCCCACAACCTTATCACACTATCTCCTGCAGTCAGAACCCTCAAATGGTTCTCATATGTTGTTTTGAGCTTTGCGGCTGGAACAACAGGTTCATTGGTTGTCAAACACTCGCGCGAAAGAGCTTCTCGTGATGACGATGGATCTCTCTCAACGGACCATACAGTCCAAGGCGCATTATCTTGTCCAAAGACCTGACAGAAACCGTAATTCACCAGAAATCCTATTGGCCATCATTTCGAGCCAACCCAGCCCCTCAGAGACAAAACTATATCGCTGTACAGTTCAAGTACACCACCAAACATCGCAATGAATCCATGAAACTCTCCAACGCGCACATGCCCTAATCTGAAAGCATAAAAATGAGCAATACTGTATATCTGAGTCCTCCCCCTCACTATGCTCTCAATTTTGAGTACTTCGTTCAGAGACTTTCTCCGAGCCAGCAATAACCTGGTACGACTGTCCATGGAGGTTCGACACAGCAAGTACTGCAGACAACATATTGCACCTTCCACCAAAGGACAAAATGCGCTGGCACAGCCTGTACGCAGAGGCTCGACTGGAAATACTCGACTTTGTTGCCAATTCCACCATTCATGAAAAAGGCTCCATCGCGCGATACGCCTGCGTGTCCCGAGAATGGCAAGATTGGTTCGAGGTATTCACGTTCAAACGCGTGGAGGTATCAACCTCCGATATCTTGCCCTTTATCACCATGTTCATGGTTAATCCTCGACGTCGGAAGTACCTCCAATGCATTGGCGTGAGACTGGACCTGCCGACCCACAAACACATTCAACATCCGTTTCTTGATCGGGACAACAAGTTCCTAAACATAAACCAGCAAATGCAAGCCCTCGCACAAAAGTCCTCTACGTTATACGGCAATAGCCCATGGCTGAGGCTTCAAGAGGAGGAAAATAACCGTGCTTTCACAATGATTTTGCGAGGTCTGTTCATGGAGCTTTTTCAGTGGAGGAGGGAGGAGTGTCATCACGCCGGCATCGAGCTGGAGATCATTGCTGATGCCAAAAGTCATTGGCAGAAGACTGCAGGAGAATATCGGGCACTCAATCCTCCCAGCGACACTGGAAATGGGGACTTTTATGACAGTCTCTCAAGTGATCTTCGAGTCTTTCATGCGCCTCCGTATCACGGACATAAGGTAATACACGATGGCGAGTTGGACTTTCATATTTGGCTTGAGCTAGACGTGCCTATGGGAGGGAAGTTAGGTCCTGAGGTCCACGTCATCTCAAGCCTATCGATTCTTCGCCGAAGTGTTCGCCATTTCGATCCATATGCTATCGCTCATATTGTAAGCCTTCTTCCGCGTCTCAGGGAATTTAGATGGGAGGTCAGACCTCATGCGCGTTGGGAAACCGAGCATAAGTTTCATCGCCATCTGCGGGTGCTTCTATCTGCTTTCTCCCCGGCTATGACCAAGGTCAGGATTCAGCAGCAGCCAACATCAAAACCGCTGAACAGTGCCGGGCCCTCTGAACACCTTCCAGGCCTTGGTCGACGTCTGATACTCGCATGTCCGTTTCTTACCAACATCTACCTGGACATTAGCGTCGACGCGACCAGATTCTTCCGCACGTGGGCTTACTTGCAGAATGTTCAAAATGCCTGCGTACGAACTTACCAGGCATTATTTGACGAAGCTCCCAACTCCTCAAATCATCTTTTCGGCTGGATTGGTGAGGCGGTATCTTCTATGCCAAAGCTCAGGGCTCTGTGTGTCTTTAACAAAGTCGACTCTGCAGCTTGCACGGTTAACTGTCTCGTTGAGCGTGAAATCTTTAGAGTCGTTGCCCACTGCAGTTGGCCATTCGAGGTCAAAGATGATACTAAGGCCTGCTGGAGAAAGTCTGGGGGATATCAGTCTGACGAGGGTGTTTGGGTGTTGGTGCAAAGCTCGTACGACACGGTTCAACGTGAGATTATATTGCAACAGCGTTGGCATAGTAGTCTCTGCTAAATAGGCTCATGAAAGGGCATTCCAACCTATCATGCTTTCCCATTTCTTTGTGTCAAATCGTTAAAAGTTCCATCTGCCTTCTTCTCTCGACTACCTACAGTTTATGCTGACGACCTACGATGCCTCCATCGACAGAGCATTGCATCAGGGTCACACATTCATACCCTTTCCTACACTCCTTCCAAACAGACTCATCAAGAGTCGCCCGTGTAAAACCTTGCTTAACACAGAATCCTATATAATAGTTATCGGCATATGTTAAGATATGGGTTATGTGGGAGGAAGTAGCTTTAATGTAGTCTTTCAGATAATCCATAAGGGTAGCACCATAGCCCTTTACCTGCTCCTCAGATATAACAGCGCACAAAGCTACCTCAGCAACATTCCAGGTTCCAAGCTGTCGAAATGTTATCCCGCCGATAGTCTGTTGGGGCATGCGGACGATAGCGATAGATCGATATTTGGGATCGTTGAGGAGATCGATGTAGTCATTTGATATCTCCGGATACTGACATCGGTAGATAGACCTGAGATTGTCCAGAATTTCCATACTCTCTTTACTTCCGTCGTTGAAGACAACCCGAAATTCTACGTCGCCATTTCGCTCAACGATGACAGCAGGCTCAGCAATAGTCAGGATTCTTCCTATTTGTTGGATCGTCAAGTCTCACCTTTTTAGGCACAGCAGTCTTTCCGATGGTACCCTTGGGCTTCAAGTGTAGTACTTGAGCCTTGACAGGATAAATAGTATTAACTGTGATAGTGGGGTCTTCGGAAGCTGAGCACTTCGCGACGCTAGTGAGATCCCAAGACGGAGACTGTTTGCTGTCCATTTGCAATATGTAACTGCAGGCTTGTGATATTTAATATATAGAAGAAAAAGAATCATTTGAAGGGAACCTGGATCAGGAGTGTTTATATATTAGCTAGGGCTTGTAAGCACCTGACCTGCTATGTGACTGCACAGAGTTGCTGCCTAGAGGAACATCAACCTGCCTGAGGCTACCTAAACTCTTGCATAGGTTTACTTAAGCCGGCCTAAATCTACCTAGCATCCATATATTCTCTAGCTCACCTTAGGTTTCCTGAACTATCTATTGCCATTAACTCCACTGTTTACTCTTCATCCTCCTCCAGCAAGTTATACCACTCGGGGATATCTTTCACAAGGCCCCACATGTACTTTTCCAACTTTATCGCACACTTGGAATACACAGTCGTCGCGTCATTATATTTCCGACAATTGCTGAAAATCAGCTTGAGATCTTTGACAAGATCCTTTGGTGTGGCATAGTAATCGTGCTCCAATTTTTCCAGCATCGTCGACAAGTCCATCGGGGTTATTATGACGTTGTAGTAATTGGGCACATCGTCCTTGTTGACTGGATGGAGGAAAGGCCATGCTTGTTTGTGGTTTTGAACTTGATACAAAAACCGCCTCATCTCGTTGAAATGAGGCCCATGGCGTGGCTGCCTTGATAGTTCGTCCATGGCTGGGGACCAACCGGTTGCCCGGATATGAGGGATAGTGAGCGGGTCGATTGGAGTGATGATGCCATCGGCCCATTGCTGAGGAGGTTGATGAATGATGTGGCTTTTACTCAAAGGTCGAATCTTTGCGAGCACGGTTTCTTTCTGCTTGAGAAGCATTCGTCCAACCTCCAAATAGCGTATACGCCGTACCATAGAACATTGCATCAGGGTTCCTCCTTCATAGTCTTTTATGTACCCCATCCAAATGGACTTTTCAAGTGATATATCCTTCGTAAATCCCTGTTTCTGAAAATAACCAGTGGCATAGTTATCTGCATAGGTTAGGAAGTGCATTACTGGGGACGTTGCCTTGACATAGTCCTTTAAATGGGCCATGAGATGAGCACCATAACCTTTAACTTGTTGATCTGAAGATACGGCGCAAAACACGATCTCGGCAAATTTCCGTACCCGAAATTCTCGAAATGATATACCGCCGATGACTTCCAGTGGCTTCTTAACGATGGCGATGGATAGATGGGTACGGTCATAGACGAGGCGTGCGATATAGTCCTTTGGCATCTTTGGTAGTTGCTTCTGGAACAAACACTTGAGTCCTGTAAGAAGAATCATGCTCTCCCGAGTACCATCATTATTGACAACCCGATATTCTATTTCGCCATTTCGCTCTTCAACCACAGCAGGCTTTGGGAGAGTTAGGCCGACTGGCATCTATAAAGTGACCAGCGCACTCACTTTGTCAGTGAAGGGTATTCTGTGAGCTATATCCATGATCCCTGTGTCTGATCTTTCCGACTCGTGATGAGAGGTCTTGAACCTTTTGGCCTCGGATGCAGTTTCTGGTTCAATCGAAGCTGGACGCTTCACGATAGTGAGATCTTGCCCGTCAATGGGCGGATGCGCTATATCATCCATTTGTATCAAGTGGTGGAAAAGCGCTCCGAGCAATATGTAAAGGACAAAGAATTAAGTCATGGAGGGTATCAGAACGGTTTAAATAAATATTCACCCCGATTTCACGAACACCTGACTAGCCATGTGACCAGAAGGTAATCATTGAGACAACCAACAGACCAATTAAACAATGAGTTAAGTTATCCAGCCAATTATTTCACAAAAGCCTTGACCAACAGAAACCTACTAAGGTTTTATGTAATCAGGTTTTCTAAACTTTGAGAGGGATCTGAAGGATAATTAGAAGCAGCGAAGAAAACAGTCCCGAGGTTGGTGAGGATTATACTTTGCAGGATGCGAATGTGTAGAATACGGCCACGCAGTTATCCGAGGCGCTGAAAGGACAGGAAAGGCTTATTTTTGCGGTTAAGGGGACTTTTAATATGAATGACTTAATATTTAGTAATGCCTGGATGTTATGATTGATTTGTTTCATACCCCAGCTAAAGACAGGTTGGCTTGAAACTCAAGCAGGCATACAGGGAATTCAAAAAGTGCGATTGCACTAGATCAGGTAACGTCACGGAAACATACAAGCATGGACATTTTATGTAAATTTGTAGTCATTTATCCTATCCAAGACTTATCCCAGGCCAACCATGTCCAGATCATTATTATTGTGCCTGCGCTATCCATTCCGACCCCCTCCATTCTAAGGTATCATGAGTGTGTCTTACTCGTATAGCAATCTATTCGAACTACCATCTACGAACAATAGCGCGACGTCCTGGATATGTAGGCGCCACTGTAGCATTCTTACCCGACACTCCACCAGAGGGTAGAAGAACGGGGATGTCAGGGTGCTGTAGGGCTTCGGCTTCAGCGATGGGCATCTCGCCTGCACCTTCATGAGGCTCCGCTGGTTGAGGTGCAGCGGGATGCTCAGCTGCAGGAGCCTCGTGCGCCATAGTCGCTATTGGCGCAGCTGGGTGTTCGGCAGCAGGCGCTTCGTGGCCCATTGTCGCGACTGGTGCTGCTGGGTGCTCTACGACGATCGGCGTCTCGTGAGCTGGTGGTGCTGAGGCAGCGGGATGCTCAACGACAACTGGTGTTTCGTGAGCTGACGGCGCAGCAGGATGCTCGGCTACAACGGTCTCGTGGGGCGTTGCAACCTCTTCTGCTGGTGCGTGTTCAGGCACCTCCACGACAACTGTCTCGTGCGGTGGTGCTTCATGCTTGAGCTGTTCAATCACCACGACCGGATGCTCTTGAGGAGCTTCGACGGGATGAGCAGTAGGTTGAGCAGCAACGTGTTCTGTGACTGTCTGGATGACAGTCACATGCACTGGCTTCTCGACCTCGACTGTGTGAACAACCTCAACAGGTTTCTCAACTTCAACAGTGTGGATCTGCTGGACTGGCTTCTCAACGACTTGAGTGTGCACCACTGTGACGGGTACCTCGACGTTGACAGGCTTCTCGACTTCAACCACTGAAGTATGGACAACTGTGTTCTCAACCACGGATGTATGGATGACAGTCACAGGCTTCTCAACGGGTACTTCAACAGGTTGAGTGTGGATCACCGTAACTGGTACTTGAACTAAGACTTCCACGGGCTGGGTGTGAATCACTGTGACGAGCTTCTCGACCTCCACGGGCTGAGTATGGATGACAGTGACAGGTTGTTCAACTGTCTGGTGCACAACAGAAGTTTCGACTACTGTCACAGGTTTCTCAACCTCGACTGGCACAGTGTGAACGACAGTGACTGGCTGCTCAATGGTTTGATGAACAACCGAAGTTTCGACCACCGTGACAGGCTTCTCGACCTCGACTGGTTGGGTATGGATGACTGTGACGGGCTGCTCGATGGTCTGGTGTACGACAGATGTCTCGACAACTGTAACTGGTTGTTCAATCGTTTGGTGGACAGTCTCGATAACTGTAACCGGCTTTTCGACCTCGACTTCGACGGGCTGGGTGTGAATGACTGTAACAGGTAGCTCAACTGTTTGGTGAGCAACAGAAGTCTCAACCACAGTAACAGGTTGCTCGATCGTTTGGTAGACCGTCTCTATGACAGTAACAGGCTTCTCGACTTCTTGGTGGACGATCGAAGTCTCGATAACTGTGACTGGTTTCTCAACAGGCACGTGCTGAACCTCCGTCACGGTCGCATGTACCGTCTCGGTTTGGTGTACAACCTCGGTCACATGAACAGTCTCGTGGACCGTCTCATGAACAACCTCCCCAGGTATCGTCACGTGCACCGTCTCATGGACAGTGACCGGCTCGCATGCCACAGGTGCAGCCTCCTCAGCAGGAGGATTTCTTCGAAAGAACGACGGAGAAGCAGTCGCCAGACCTGCAAAGGCGGAAGCAGAAATGATGGTTGAAAAGTGCATGACAGGCCACAAGCAGTATTAAGGATAAGCGATTAGGAAGGAAAGTTTCGACTCGGCGATACCAGATCGCGAGGTTGATGTAATGAATGAACGGCAGGTAAATAAATTAAGAAGAAACAAACGACAAGAAAAGAATTGAATGGGAAGGACGATCACAAAACACGCTCCAGGCGGAAATAGAGCGAAAAGAAAGAATGTGTAAAGAGAGAGAGAGAGGGATGAAAAAGGCTAAAAGCGCGGGAAAAGACGAGGTTTTTCTTCGTCTTGGCTATGATGTTTTGGCGTCGCATTTCATCCAGGAACATGAGACGTGGCTACCCTTCGGCCTCTATTGAATCCGCCCCAAAATGTCATGATTTTTGTTCTTCTCACGCCTCGTTCCCAGCTCGGAAAGCTGGCACGCCGTAGGGAGATGTGTTTGGAGGAGGCATCTTGGCGATGTGCACTTGTCTCAGCTCCCCTCCCCCCCTGCTCGATATCAAAGCACAATAGATAGACTTGGGTTAAGCTTAAGAGGCATAACGTTAAGTCAGATAACCTACCCCCCCTGTTTGAAACCGTCGCATTGGCGGGCTTGGCGACCTCCTGGCCCCATGTTTCTCTGCAGCGGAAGGCCTTGGTCCCGGCCTTGGAGACCCCGTTTCTCGGTTTCAGCCTTGTTACTAGATTCTGACTGCGAGATTGGGGGGAAGTGACTGATGTTATACGAACTTGGGATGAGTTGGCGCCTTCACCAGCGTTTTGGGTTAGCTGTCAAGGTCTCATCTTGACTATCCTGAAACAAAACCCCGCCAAGTCTTGTGTCACGGATCATGCGGCAGGAGGGTCTTCAATTGACGTAAGATAAATAGTCTTGAGAGTTCCTTGCGAAGAATATTTTCTTTTTTTCTGGTGAACTGTTCGTAAACTTATCTTGCGAGGTCTTGACAGGTAGAGTCTTTATCTTATCTCTCATGTCTTATCTTATCTGGCTAGCATCCAATCCAGGCCAGCCCAGGCTGCCAGCTGGAATAACAAGTGCGGCTGAGTCTCGCGACTTAAGGATTCGTAACATACTTACTCTCATGATAATTATTTGTCCGTAATCCCTCGTAATCATCATCCATTATCAGAATTTCCCAAAGGTTAGGGGCTCTAATGCACGAATCTTCTGTATTCATCCTGGCACGTAATATCTTATAAACAACCACGACGCGTTATCGGAATGAATTGTCGAGGCTCCTTGGCGCAAACGCCTTTTGATCGATTAAGCCGCCTGTCTGGAATTCCACTTGACATAATCTTCCAGCATCTAGACCTTGCGACCTTCACCAACTTACGTCTCACCTCACGCCAACTATCCACCAACACCATCCACTCTCGTTTCTTCAGGTCCGCCAAGACCGATCTAACACTGGCTAGTCTACAATCTCTTGCAGATAGAGTGTCTCACCCTCAGCTGGGACCCGTGCTGAGAGAGCTCATTGTTGTTGCAACGCTCTTTGATACCCAGCCAGCCGAATCTACTGTTCAAACAAGAAAGAAATGGTCTGGATTCGACAAGGACGAATTGAGGCGTGATACATGGAATTATCGCCAACGCGTTGAGAGTCTGCGCGAGAGGAACGTGGCTTGTACGGATGAAGAGGTACAAGAGGCGCAGCACGATCTTGTTTGGCTACAGGCAAGAATTGAACAAGATACAAACACGGACGTGAGCAAGGTCACTGACTTGCTATCAAGTATCTTTATAAATGCTACCAATCTCCGGGCTATCACTCTAGATGCCTGCATCATCGCAGGTCTTACCAAGACCTGCCGACCAGCAGAACATCACAAATGGTATCGATCCGCCAGCCAGAACTCAAGTTGGCCTTCAGTCTGGACAGCAACATCTCAAACCTTCCGCGTAATCACCTCCACCATATCCCGCAGCAGGATCCAGCTTGAAAAACTCCAGATGTTTCCAGACACGCCGCTATGCAGTGTGCAGCTGAGACACGTTGAAGATCATTTGAGAACGCTGGACTCAGATAGCTTCAGTGATGCTTGCAAAAGCATCAAATCTTTCGGGCTGAGCTTCTCAACGCTTACAAATATTGAAGGAACATCGCTTGACCATGGAGAGTGTCTTTTTCGCGATGCTTTTGCTGCAAGGTCTGCCTACAGGCTTAATCGACATCTTGAGTCTGATGCAGAAGACTTTACGGGCGCAGCAACGATTCTTACATACATGCCCAATCTCACGTCTCTGGATCTTCACCTTTATCACTTGGACCACATCATTCTTCCCAGATACACCAAGGTCTTTTCTCACATCAGCCAGAGCATCAGACTCGGCTGTCTGAAGGAACTTTGTCTACGCGGTCTTCCTTTGCGACCAGATGACATTATTCTCTTTCTAAAAAACCACCCCACTGTCACAAAGCTGTGTCTTGATGGCGTTCTTCTAGTAGGTGGGTCGTGGTCAACTGTGTTCTCGTGCATCGAGTCTATGCCTGCTTTGGAGAGTCTTAACCTCAATTCCCTTAGTACGGAACACCATCACATAATGAATCTGGATCCAGTAGAACGCACTTTCGAAGTGGACCTAGAAGATAGAGAGAAGTGGGTTCCTTGCGGAGATGGACATATCTTACATACACGAGATATGTGCAGAGACGACATTCAACAAGGCCTGGTTTTTAGACCTCAGCCGGGACCTCGAGACATCTGGGGGGACAATACGCTGGCGTACTTTGACCGTATCCAACATGAGTTTGGACCTCCTTCGCATGCATGGGAGTGGGATCCATTGAATGAGGATATGTAGACGCGTTCTTAATCCAGTATGGCGAAAAGACTTACCCTAGGTAAATATTAAATTCCCTTTTCTTTGAATGCAGGCAAGGTTATGCGTTCTAGCAACAGTAAGAGATCTAGTTGTAAGATCACTAGATCACAATTTCATGTGATAAAACATATTCACGGGTCCTGCTGCTACTCTGGTGTCAATACGATGCGACTCTCTCCATCTGGGCGTTTCGTGAATCGCTGCAGGTAGTGCAAGAACTGCCATTGACAATCAGAAATGCTTACTAGCCATCAGGTTTAAACCTCAGATGAAGCTCGGGGTTTATCTAAACTCACCCAAAATCTTCGTGGGCTAAACATGTCGTTTAACTCGACATTGAAGCTATTTTACGTCGTTGCCAAGCAGCTCCGGGTATTGCGACGGAAATGCGGTAACCAGGGTGATGATTTTGAGTTTGTTGAGTACGACGCGTTTCAGGCGTTCACAGTGGGAACAGGATTCACTTCACGGTGCAATTGCAAATGCCGTGCAAGACATTAAACCACGGGCAAATCGCTGAGAGGAAATCGTCCATCAATATCCATTGTTCAAGGAATGTCTATAGTCTAAGTCTAAGTCTACTTTCTAATCGTATCTCGTCAAAGACGACCGGTCGCACCCAATCGACACAAGTGCATCGCCCTCCATTAACATAAGGATCGTTTCGTTATTTTCGCGTTGGATCGTTCGTCATATGCTACCGGTAGCAGCGCGCGCGGTCCTTTCTCTTCTCTTTCTTTACTGGCGGGTGTTGATTGGAATTCGAGTCTCATTGGAATCTAACATTCTATGCCTTAGCTCCTGTAACATTACAAATCTTAGTCAAACAAAGTGTTCTTGCGCTGTCCACGAAATGGTGTCCAGGTCTGACTGGATAATCTCTTATTCAGTCCTGGGTCGCTTCCGGGACTCACCATTCTCTCCCTGCTCCTCAAAGTACTCCAGGCTTCCCTTGGGATCGGCCTTCATGGTCTTTCCGCCCTCCTGCCAGCCGGCAGGGCACACCTCGCCGTACTCGTCGGTGAACTGGAAGGCCTTGACGAGGCGGATTGTCTCCTCGACGTCGCGGCCGACGGGGAGGTCGTTGACAGTGATCTGGCGGAGGACGCCCTTGGGGTCGATGATGAAGAGGCCGCGGAGCGCGATGCCCTCGTCCTCGATCAGCACGCCGTAGCTGCGCGAGATCTTGGTGGACTTGTCGGCAATGAGGGGGAGCTCCAGGTCGGGGCCCAGACCGCCCTGCTTGCGGGGCTTCTCAACCCACGCAAGGTGGGTGAAGTGGGAGTCGGTGGAAACGCCGAGCACGGTGGTGTTGATCTCGCGGAAGCGGTCGAGGGCGTTGTTGTACTGGATGATCTCGGTAGGGCAGACGAAGGTGAAGTCCATGGGGTAGAAGAGGAGAACGACCCTGCGAAGCCTCAGTCAGTACAACCCATCCAGGTCCTCAGGGGGGAGCGTGAAATCGTACCATTGTCCCTTGAAGTCAGAGAGCTTGATGTCTCTGAACTCACCTCCAGGGAAGAGGGTAGTAGCCGAGAAGTCGGGGGCAGGGCGCTGAACAAAAGCTGAAGACATGATGATGGTGTGTGTTTCGTGATGTCGATTGAAGAAATCTAGAAGGACGAAAAGAAGGGGAGGGAGAAAAGGTTTAAAAACTAAAAGGCTTCGAACGGGAACGCGACTAGAGAAACGGAACGTCTCAGGAAAAAGCAAGCAATCAGTGTGGAGCCCGCGTTATCAGGGGCTGGGCATGGAACAAGGTAGAAAGATCATCAAATTTTAGCGCCATATTAGCTGATACCGTGATAACATACCGGCTGAGCACCTAAAGTAAAGTAAATTTATGTAATTAGTGCCATTGACTCATGGAAATGTTGGTGGCATCTTTGTTGGCGGTGACACAAATGTGGACTGACTTATCTCTAGACGGTGTGAATGCCGAACAACGCGTTGAAAAACACGTGCGGTGCCTGCGGCGTCTGCGGAGTCGGTGGCATTTGATTCCAAACTCGCAGCACCAATCAACGCATCCATTTACATCCGGCCCCGGCTTCGGAGTAGCTCGGTTCGGAAAACCGAGCTCACCCTACACCAATCTTATCAGCACATCTCATCTTATCAGCTGCGATATCGCTGCCATTCTTTGGAATCTGATGTTGATCACGATTATTCTATTATTAATCTGATAAAAAAGAAATCTAGTTTTTTACTCCATTGCTAACTTTTGTGCTCTTCGTGGCGAGGAGATTGGCTTCGTAGATTATCTCTGACATGTCGTCGAGCGCTAATTGCGGGCTCAGTGCACAAATCCTCAGTGCTACCTTTCCTCGAACCTTGGTTGTCAAGATGCCAGCTTTGTTGCTTGAGATGAGACTCTTAGAGATATTAGTATTGATAGTCTCGAGCTCATCTTCTGACAAGCCCTCAAGCGCATAACGGAATGTTATAACGCCCAAGCTAGCAGCGCTGACAATCTCCCAGTCAGGTATTTTTCTCAACTCCTCTTCCGCCCGCTCAGCAAGATCGAATCCATGATCAATCATCTCCCCAATCCTCTCAACACCAATAACTCTCAGCGTAAACCACAACTTCATAGCTCGGCTCGCAGGCCTAGTGAGCTCCATGCTGTAGTTCCAAAAGTTGGGGATATCCTCATCCTCAATCGCTACACCATCGCGCAGATAATCGCCCTCGTTCGCAAAGCTTCGGACTAGATTCGCTTTGTCTTTTACCAGGAGAAGACCGCAGCTGTAGGTTTGGAAGAGCCATTTGTGCGCGTCCCATGACATGCTGTCGGCGTACTTGAGGCCGGCGACTGTCTCGTGGCGTGTCGCGGATAGAGTTGCTGAAGCGCCGTAAGCGCCATCGACGTGTAGCCAGATCCGTTCCCTTTTGCAAATCTCTGCGATTTCGAGTAGAGGATCAATGGCGCCCGTGTTTGTGGTTCCACAAGTTCCAACCACCAAAAATGGTACAAGACCTGCTTTGCGATCATCCTGGATCGTCTGAGCCAAAAGAACTGGATCAAGTCTGAAGTTCTCATCCGCAGGTAATCGTCGGATCTGCTCCTTATCAAACCCAAGCAACTTCATAGCTTTCGCAACAGAGTAATGCGTTTGATCCGAAAGATATGCAACAGCCTTTCCCGTTTCACCATGTGGCACAAAGCGATCCCTCGCAAGCACAATCCCCATCAAATTCGCCATTGAACCACCCGAGACACAAATCCCGCCTGCACTGGAAGGAAACCCAACCCGCCCCGCCAACCACTCAATCAGGGTCTTCTCAATAACAACAGGTCCTGAGGCTTGAAGCTTGGAAGCACCGAGTGCATTGAATGCACTGGCTACAATGTCGCCTAGCCAAGCGACGGGCGATGTAGGCGAGGGGATGAAGCCCATGAAGCGAGGATGGTTGACGCGCATGCGGTAGTCGAATGCAGTGAAGGCTTCTTGGAGGACTTGGTCGATTGAGTGCGCTTGACCTGGCGTTCCTATCTTTTGGAGGTAGGGAACGTCTGAGGGCTGAGCGACTTTGATGATGGGGTCGTTTTTAACATCTTGTGTTGTTGTTGCTAAGCGCTGTGTTATTGATTGCAGAGCTGAGCAAACTGCTTCAAGCTCGTCATTGTGATAAAGAGAACCCATGATAAAATAATGCAAAATTGTCTTTTTGTGTTCTCAATTCTTGATGTCACCAAGGCCATCTTAAATATCTACAAGCTACAATGTCTCCATTTTTGTTATTCACATATATCTCCATCAACCAATGCTACCCTCGCGCCCTCTATGTCCAGATCAGTGGGGCTATTCATTCATCTTGGCATGTCAATTGTGCGCCTTTCGAGAAATTTGTAGATCCCGTCAGCATTTCGCATATGCTTAGCTGTCATAGGCTGTGAAACTTGAAACTAACGACGTTGGATTATCTGACGAGACCCGTTTTGCCGTTTTGGGTAATTTTTGGAGAGCTTCGGATATCCGAGATCTGCTGATGGAGCGATTTCTAAGCTTGGATGGATTATGATGGAATAGCGAGAAGTGGCGAGGGGATTGTTAGCGAGGACGATACGTCGTAGCCGTTTCGTTGTTGTACATGTATTGCGATAATGGTGATAATCTCAAGGCGTATGGTGGGTCTGTGTTAACTATCATCCTGGCATGGCAGTGAGCACAAACGCCAGCCATCCAGAGCACTGGGCGATTGTTGAAAGAGTATCATAGCGGAATCAGTGATTTTTCACTGCCCGGTCGACTCAATCCGGCACCGAGGCAATGCCTGTCTCGACATCGTGTTGGTTCATCATTACATTTTGATTGGCTTAGAGACTCGGGTATCTATCAGGCTGCAACTTGGATTCTTATTTTTCTTGTCCTCCGAGACATAGCAGGCGCTTTTGGGAGCCATCTCAATGCATAAAGAATCTGTACCTTCTACGACCTTGTGCCTAAATGTCACCTAAGCTGAGATATGTCCGCATGGACATGGACGATCTCGCTTGGGAAAGAAACGACAACGAGCTGGAGGAATGGGAACGATCCTTGAACAAAGCCACCATATATCGTGATATCGCAAACTTCATCCTCAAGTATCGCTCCGGGAAGGCTGTGGAGCTACACAGACCCATCAAGGGAGGCTATAATGTCTTCTATCGATTAGAGTACGCGGATGGTACCTCTACCGCTATCAGAATTCCCAGCCCAGGTACTTATAGCTACTGAATAAAGAAAATATGAGAAAGCTAACATGCGATAAGCAACCAGGTTCCCAGATGAAAAGGTTCGCTATGAAGTGGCAACGATGAGATATGTCGCCGCCAATACCACCATTCCAGTACCCAAGATCTTCCACTGGGGAACGGCAGAAGATAACCCGTTGGGCCTCGGACCATTCATAATAATAGAGTATATTGAGCATGAAACGACTCTATCTCACGCTCTTAATGATCCAACACTAGATCCGCCGGATTCCCACTCACTCGACCCTAATATCAGCAACAAGAAGCTTGAGTTTCTATACGCTCAAATGGCTAATATCCTTCTCCAACTCTCATCCCTCTCTTTCCCAAGAATCGGCTCTCTGGTTGAAGATGAAGAGGGGCATATATCTATTTCTGGAAGGCCACTTATGCAGAACATGAACTCTATCCTCGATCTCACCGGCTCACCGTCGAGTCTGCTACCTGCCAAAGATCAGCCTTTCGCCACATCGACTGAGTGGTATTCAGCCATGGCAGACATGAACCTGATACAGCTGGCCTTTCAGCAAAACAACGCTGTTGAAGATGAGGATGATGCTCGCGATAAGTACGTCGCTCGCCAGTTGTTTCGGAACCTCGCCTCAGAAGGACGACTGGAAGTCAGATCAAGCAAAGAGGGTAGAAACCACTTCCGACTCTTCTCCGAGGATCTAAGACCTTCCAACGTCTTGATCGACAAGGACTTCAAAGTCGTCGGCGTTATCGACTGGGAATTTGCTTATGCAGCCCCAGCGGAATTCTCTTTTGATCCTCCCTGGTGGCTGCTCCTAAAATACCCGGAGTACTGGCCAGGTGGATATGAGCAGTGGATGAAAGCATATGAGCCGCGCTTTAGAACCTTTATTTCTGTCCTGCAGGATGAAGAGAGAAAGCTCCACTCAGGCAAAGATATAGGAGATAGCCTGGAAAACCCACAAGTCTCCAAAAACGCTACTTTCTCATTTTCACAGCAGATGCGGGAGAGCTGGGAAAGCAAAGAGTGGATGATTAGATACGTAGCTAGAAATAGCTGGGCCTTCGACTTTGTCTTCTGGAGATACTTGGATCCTATGTTCTTTGGGGATAACGATGATGGTGATTATCGGGCGAGACTGTGCAACCTGAGTCAGAAGCAACAAGACGCTCTGGAGCCTTTTGTTAAGTTCAAAATCGCCCAGGAGAAGGAAAGGAAACTGGTGCAGTGGGGTGACGAAGATGCCAAGAGAGAACTTTGCAAGATCCTGGTATAAAGAGAGCGAGAAGCCTGCTACATTAATCCACATACCCCTAATCGGCGCGTGCCTGTATTGCGGTTCCTTCATATCAAAATGCACCCATTCTCTATCCGTAGGCTTGGCTTTTCTCTACTGCCACTAACAAAACCGCTCAAGCGGATTGGTCTTTTCCCGCGATGCGAAAGGATCAAGATGGTGATATATTCCCAATCGAGCTGTGTGCAATAAACTCAGGTGGTTATACCGGATAAAGCTATCACTTTTCTCAAAATGTAGCAACTTACGCTTTAGCTGTTGTGATTGGATGATGATGACGCTTAGCATCATTCTCTACAATGCTTATGCGTCATTTACTTAATTTTCCTTCGCCAATCTCACATCCCCATCTTCCACTTTAGCAGATACAGAACAACTCAGCGTTGAAATTGAAGTAACGATCAAAGCGAACCAGTTATGATGAGGAAAGTTCGTCATGGTGCCCGGGGCTCTAAGAGGGTCACTACGGGATGTCTGACATGCAAGTAAGGAGCACCCCCCGCACCGCGTGGAATGTACCTGTTAAGTCAGCAATAGAAGCAGACATAAAAAGTGCGACGAGGTCAGACCGGCTTGCTCACCTTGTATCAAAGCGGGTTGGAAATGTGACTTTGCCTCACCGGCTGCCCCAGGGGTACAGCGGTGCATGGCGACTCCTCTCATTTGTAGTCTGCGATACCCTTCTGCCAAGCCTTTACTGGCTGGCGAGTATCAGCACATGGAGTATTTTCGGGTCGTGTGCGCTGGTGAATTTTCTTTATTTTTTGAGGTCGCTGAGTGGGAAGACATCATCGTCCAGGGCACTCTCATTGAACCAGCATTGCATCATGCAGCCCTAGCAATCGGGGCATTGGCTAGTAGCCGTTATCATCCTCACATATGGCAAAGCACCCCCGCGAACGTCTTTTCAATACAGCACTATAGTATGGCCATCCAGAACTTACAAGCTCGGCTTGATGCATCTCCCCAAAATGTAGAGATTGCCGTCTTGGCGACCGTCCTCTTCAGCTACATTGAATTTCTTCTTGATATCGACAGTCGAGTGGGGGTGCATATTGAGGCGGGATGCTCTATGCTTGAGAACGTCTGCACGAGGCAAGATATGACACTTACCCTTTCTAGTCAGGCTGGATTGAATGGGGAGGTTGGCACTTCATCTACTAGGTATCATCTCCTTGCTCGTGCTATGCATCAAGTCACCACTCAAATCATGTCTCTGTAGCACTTCGCTCGCACAATAGTAGTTAGCAAATAGGTAATTTTCACAGAAATAATAACTGATAATAGGTATATTGGTTTATGTCAGCCTGTGCTCAAGGGTCCTCAATGTAATAAAATACACCAAGATGCACGCTGGTCAGCAATTCTTCACTACAATTCTTGACCAGCTTCGGTCTAACATTCTGCCGCTGGGCGTGTGGAGTACACAACCAATCGCTGTCTTCAAAGCGTAACTTTTCTTTTGTGATTCGATAAACGAAAACCCCAAACCAGAGGGAGAAGCCACATTACTAACCTCAATCGGCAAAAAGTGTCATACTCCCGTATTCGTCCCTACTACGCCAGCGCTAATAACCATGAGCTACGAATGTAAGACCATCAGTCTACAGTTAGTCGAATTCTGGTGTCTGAGAATGCCGAGCTTCTCGGTCTTTTTCGACTTAGGGTTGGGATACAAATATGGACGTAGTAAGGTATCTAATTCTTCATGCTCCAGAATCCCTAATTATTTACCTCTCAGACGGTATACCAGGCAGTTTCCCCTCCACCACTGTCAGAGACTCATTGCACAGCAATTTACATCCTCCTCCTTGACTACAGTCAACTATGGCCTTCTCACGCTCAGCCCATACTACAACGCGCGGTTTCACCTACTCTTACGTTCACATCTCGCCCCAGCTCCCAAACACTCAATACCTTCTCTTCCTACACGGGTTCCCCTCTACCTCGTACCACTGGCGGCATCAGATTTCCTTCTTTGAGGCCAAAGGCTATGGCGTCATAGCTCCAGACTTGCTTGGATTTGGAGAGACGTCAAGACCGACTGAGTTAGAGATGTACAAGGGTGAGGATATGGCAAGGGATATTGTTGAGATCTTGACCTCAGAGGGCGTTGAAATGGTCGTGGGCGTGGCACATGATTGGTATGTTAAGCTCGTTCGCCTTTCTGGCCATCACATCCAAGCCGTTCTGGATGGGCAGAGAACTGTAACGATGCTAACGTTTTATCCTTCAGGGGGTGTTTTCTTTTGTCACGGCTAGCAAACTATCATCCCGAGCGCTTTTCGGCCTATGCTTTCATCGACCACGGATACATGGCGCCTGGCCGTAGCCTCACTACCGCGGCGGTACGACATATCAATAAATCGGCGGAAGAAAAATTTGGGTTTTCGATCCTGGGATACTTCCTCGTGTTTGAAGAAGAGGATGCTCCTAAGCTCTTAGATGAACATGTAAGTTCTTTATAAACCCGGTAGATTTTGACTTGCTAATCATTGAAAACACTGTAGTCCGAATCAGTAGAATCCCTATACTTTAGTACCGACGAAGAGATTACCAAGATATACAAGGGTGCTCTGGGTGGTTTACGCTCATGGTTGACCAAGGGCAAGACTACCGAGTTGCCATATTTGACATCAGAGGTAGGAATTCGACCCCTGATACATGTCGCTACATCCGAATTAACGTACACGTGATAGGATCGCAAACATTATAAACACGCCTTCTCCAAGGACAAAGGTGGCTATGGCGCCGCGATCAACTGGTATAAGGCTGGTCTGCGTAACATTAACGAAGAAGATCAACGGAGTATGTAGTGCCTTGTGTCTCTTACTCTCTGCAGCCTTCACTACCTGACTGGATATTGTTCTCTGGCCCCTACGCTTCCATGTTTTACTAACAAGGTATCAGAAATCGCAACGGCTGCCCATGCCCTCACGCACCCAACCCTTTTAATCGCGTCCACGAACGTCATCACTGCCGCAATGAACATCCCAGAGCAGATGCGCCCTTTCGTGCCCGATCTTGCAGTTGAGCAAGTTGCTGGTGGGCATTGGCTGCAGTTAGAGAAGCCAGATGAGGTGAATGAGATTCTGGATAGGTTCGTAGCAAAGCTGGAAAGCGATCGGTCAAACTTTGGAAGAGGGTCTACGACCAACCAACCTTAACATCCCTTGAAATCAGGTAACGTTTGGAGAAGAGATGGTTCTATAGTAGCCCAGTGTCATATCTAATTTATGTGCCTCTGGCGCATCAGAACTGGAGAACCTCGAAATAAAGTAGTCCTAGAGATCTCGTTCAAATTTAAACATACATTTTGAAGCCTTCTTTTGACATGTTGTCGAGGTCTGTGATACTGATCTAGACATGGACCGGGTACGGCGTTGCGACGCAGCCCCCGGTTCAAGAAAATTGTGACGAATCGCATGTCCATACCCCCGCGATCCCCGAGTAGGGAGATCCGAGATGTAATGACGTCTATCGAATCAGAGACGTCTCTGACCGAGCTGGCACGGCAGGATCCGAGGATCCGTATGATCACCGGAGAGATGTCCGAAACGCAGAGTCACGCTAAATTCCGGTGATCCCCCACCATCCGTAAATGGTCCTATTGACAAGGAAGGAAACAGGAATGGGAAAGTTTAATGCCCGAAGTTGTCTTTGTAAATCAGTTTTGGCCGGGACCCCCCACGCTCTATGTACTTGGCTAGCCCTGACTCTGCTGAGATCACTCTGATCCCGCGACAATAGCTCTACTTAATCGAGAGGTTAACTAGATTATGATCTTAGGTTTAAGCTTAATACTGCCTTTATCTATGACTTTGTTATATATGCTTATTTTATATAGAAAACCTGCTAGCCTGTTAGAATACCTATAACACGTTCTTCACTTAGTTTAAGCTACTGGTGCAGCTGGAGCATTTATTATAGCGTTTCTTCACAAACGGAGCATAAGCTCTACTAAAATGCAGGCATTGTCCAGAGCCGGAAAACCTTAACCGTAAAGATCCGCAATACGAGACAGGAAAAGATTCGAATGTGATAAAGGATTTAGACTACGTCATTACATAACACATTTCTCTCGCTGAAATGCCGCTATGCCAAGTTCAAGTCGTTAGAAACAAGCTCTTTCCATGCGCTATACCCTTGAGAACAGCTCTCGGACCCTCGGACCAGCCCGCCCCATTCAGGGGGTGTAAGCTTAACTGACCTTGTGTGGGGAAACAAGGCAGAGAGCAGTGAAATGTACAATCTAGTTATTGAGAAACTGCTATAAGTCTTTTGACGCGCGTAGCTGTTACTAAGGGATTGAGATAGCTCAACCTTGTCTAGACTCACGATGACAAACCTGAGCTGGAAAAAAAAGTATAGGAGTCATGTGAGTGGTGTTTCCAACCATAAGCTTATGATTAATCAATCTGCATCGGCCATGCTCACTCTGACCTGGAGAACCTTTGTTGATGTTACAGAGAAGGATTGCTGACAGGCAGCCGGCACCTTATCGTCTCTTGGCATTAAAGTCTGGGCTGAGCGCGTGAGGGAACGAAGCAATTCTCCGAACGTACAGTTGCATGCCGAATATCGAGATCGAGAGCTGCACCGCACTTTAGCAGCCAATAGAGACTCAAGGTCCTTGGTGGGAAGCGGGCCGCAAGACTGCCAAGGATCTCGATGAAGAATGCGGGTAATCAGCTCCGTGTAGATCTCACCCATTTGTAGCCGCGCAGTTCTAACCCTGCACTTAGTTGCAGTCTGCTTACTATTGAAGCTTAGTCTTTGAGATATCACAGCATGACAAGTCTAGGTCAAAGCAAAGTATGTGTCATGACAACTGTGAAGGATTCACCGTGATGCTTTAGTACTTCGAGCCGAATCGGGATTGAGGCGGGTTGATCATACTGTTCCTTCAGCTATCATAGAACCAGTAAATTGATATCTGGAGGACTATAAATATGTGTTGAACTCCCACTGTTCTAGTCTTGCTCACAAAAACTTCAATCGCCTGATCCCAAAGTAAAAAAACAAGACCTTCCGAACCATCTTTCACCTCCAACAGCAACAATGATCTCAGTAAGTCTCGGAATCAATCATACGGCAGAGAAAGAGACACTAACATTATCAGCTCCGTTCCGCTCTGACTCTCCTAGCCCTTCCAGCACTCGCTGCAGCAGGCAATGTCTGTCTCGGCGTCTTTGCTGTAGCTGGTCTCGGCGACGCCCCCCCTGACGTCTACTACGTCGCCTTCGCCGCGGGATCCCCCTGTGACGAAGGTCGATCAGCAAGCTTGACAGATACTCTTAATGAGAACTGGTGCTCTATTGCCAACCGTGCCCCTCAGTTCGACATGTGTGGCAGCACCGCTACCATCTTCAATGCTGGAGAGCCCATTGGTGACGACGCGGACTTCAATGACTGCGGTGCCAAGTTGAGCATCAACGGGGAGGAGTTCGATGGCGAGGTTCTTGAGGAGCTTGCGGAGGATAACCCCTGCAGTGCCACTTGCAACAACGGCATCGCTTTTGGCAATATTGAGGGCCTGAGACACTATGTTGGTGTGCCCATGTGCGACTAATGGCGGACTGGTTTGTTCGGAGAACATCACTATAAGGTAGTTTAGTTATCTATATATATAGTAGCTCAAACAGTATAAAGAAACTATAATTTATTTATAGCTTAATAAATCCACTAATAGATTACATGTGATATTATTTTCTGTTACTTAAAACTACTAGATATATAAAACACAAGACCATGATATATAGTCCTCCACACCTAAACCATTCTCTGTAAAGAGTCGGCTGCGATCATGTTATATTCGCTTGTTTCCTCCCAACCCGTGTAATCACCATCGCTTAGACTTTCCTCATCTGCGTTATTGTCTTCCCGAGGATCCTGCCGAACAGGATGCAGAGTAATGTGATCAGTTGAGGCAGGTACGGGATAAACCTTGGAGTACTGGTCGCTTAATGGCGCTTCAATCATGTCTTCGATCAAGCTATCATTTAAAAGCTTGAGGTCATCGTTTTCAATATAGGCTTTCTGGGCGTCAACTCGTGTCTGAACGTTCAGTAACCCAGGGTACAGTTCCAGGCACTTTGTAAATGCGTCTACAGCATCACCGCGTTGGTTGCAGAAGTCATACTGCGTGCTTAGTTAAAGAAGTGTGAATTGAATCACGAGTAAAGAAACTTACCAAGACGCCGAGGTTATACCAAGGCTCGAGAAGATAATAATTAAGCCTGATAGCGCGGGCTAAACAGTCGAGTGAATCTCGGCACTGATGTATACGGAAGTACAGTATAGAAGTCGTTATCCAGAAAGAAGGGCAACGCGGTTCGATGTATATAGCACTTTGAAGGCATTCATGAGCTCTTTCCAAGTCCTGCAGCTCAATACATGCTCGACCTAAGAGGTACCAATTTTCGGCAATGAAACTATCTGAGGGGACTTAGTATCATGAGATTCAGCTGAAGCTGGGGAATGGTAGATCATTCTAACCTGTTTTAACGGCGATTTCTAAGTGTTCTCTTGCAGCTTGAACCGAATCATATGCAAATCTTCCTTCTGCTGTTCGAAGAATTTCAAGTCCAATGAAGGCGTTTGCCACGGGGTGAGTTGGAGCTTCACTCAATAGACGCTGAGCATCGTCCATATTCTGTATAGGCTCCATCGGTTGGAGGTATCTGACCCTACGAAAGGTTTGTTTTTTTTCGTCCGAAATTATGGAGGGTATTTGAGGACCTAATTCCGTCTTCGTTCTTCTGGTCATTCTGAAAGAACTACCAGGATGTAAGTAAGACTCGATATCATTGTATAAATTTATTAGCGGTGTTGACGTAAAGGTTGTTGTAGACCATCGACCACATAGAGTGCTATTAAGATAATTGTTAATAACGCATTTGAAACAGAAGATATTTGCTATATACTCACCAGACTTTCCGGTTCACATGCTGCAAGACTTGCTCGGTAAGTGTCCCGGGGCAGTCTGAATCCATGCAGCTTTCAAGCGAGTGGGCCCTTTTAACAACCATGGCTTGCTCGACGTGGAAGCCAGGTTTTACAGACATTGCCCAAGTTTTGTGATCGACATATTTTCCAGTCTTAGCATTCAACACGTCGAATAGCTTCTGAGTAATATTATCCGCTCCGGGTCTGTTGTTGGCATAGACTACGAGTTGGAGCATGTCGTTGAAGGACTGCATCGCTGTTAACTGTCTTCCTCTCCAATGAGACTCCGGTATACCTGCTGCTTACCTCCCAAGTTGTACAAGCTTGTAGCGGTAAGGCCCAGCTTTCCCCATGTGCATCATCTAGTCGAACGATATCAAGAGTAAGATGCAGTGGTATTGCCTCAATAGCTCGTATAATGTGTTTTAGTTGCGCGGTGATATCAAGAAGCATGTGCCTGTAATGTTGTTAGTAGGCTCGAAAATGTTTATGTCGAGAACACTTGCGTGTTTCTGCTAATAGCTTGAAGCATTTCTTTCGAGCATCTGGTCAGACTAGGAGTCCGTTAGTTGATAGAGATTGAATTCTCAAAGGATTGCGTACAGCTTAAAAAGGTCTTTCAGGTTTTGCATAACACGAAATAGAATCTTGACGTGGCGACCTAAGAAAGCTGTTTGGCGACGAACCATTCCTGTAGTGTTCTCAGATTTCTGCGCGAGGCCAACCATTGTCTTCTCAATAGCATTCAAATTCTTATTGATCATATTGGCTTGCTTGGACTGTACTTCGGCATTAGTACTTGCATCAACTGCCAGTGTGTCGATTGCACTCTGTGTTCTCGATGTTATGGTCAGGATGTTCGATGCGTGTCCTGCTATGGTATTTGCATGTTTCTCAAGAATCAAAAACTGGCTGGTCCCAATGTTACGAGACTGTAATGCGATGTGCTCGATACGATTCCTCACATTCTGTTAGTCTCCTTAGCACCCATCGGTAGGTAAAGTAAAACTTACATCTGCTGAACGCTCAGAAGGATATTGATAGCAGCCATCTGAGACAGAATAGCTTTCCTCAGTTCCTCCACATCGCCTTGCGCTATCATAGACCAATGGAGCCGGGTTCCGATACTGCTTAGGCTTCTGGTAGTTTTGAAGTGGCCCAAGCTGCTTTCTTTTGCTCGCATCTTCTCAGTCATGGACTGTAGGGGCTGCTTGCAATGCATAATAATAGCTCTGACTTTCTCCATGGTCTGGTGATCTGTAGGGGATTCAGGTTCTAACATCATGACGTGCTTTAGGGTGCTGTGCATAAGATCCAGTTCGACATAAAGCCGTTGAAAATGCATCGGGGCACCCTTATAGTTGCGCAGCTCGATGGCGATACGCTCAAAGAGGCCAAGGATAGCGATAACGTCGCCCACGGCATATCCAAAAGACATTTTCACGTAGTATGGCGATGGTTGATTTGCCTTCAGGTGCTGCGTGTTGTGTTTCATTAGCTCAGCCTCATTTTTAAAGCTGTTGGTACTAACCCCGTTATGCCAATCATGCATGATGTGTTCTATTAAATAAACAGGGATTAATTGGATATCGTTAAAAAAGAGATTCAATTCACAGTCCGCCTAGAGAGGCCTCATGCAGCTTATGGCCACCGATTTTGATTGGTTATGCAGATGGACAGGCATATTTCGAGACACAGCCACCATTCAATGTTGAATTTGCGATAAGGCATCATTGCAAGTCTCCTGCTTGATAGTAGCAGAATTTACCATAGTTCTCACTGCCTAGCCATTTGCCACGAGTGCTTGAGCATTATTCGTATGTTGAGCAATAGAATAATTATCCCTGTGGCTAAATGATCGTATATCTGCTAAATATATCAGCAACGTGTTACCTGACATAATCTAAGTTACTTTCGACATTTTTCCACTCATGAACGTCGTATTGTTGGTCCACCACGCCATGAGCCTGGTTTCAAGGCCTGGGTGTATATAAAGTCCTACCCGACACGATAAACTCGTCGTAGTCTCACGATTCGTGGAACATCTAATCTACAGCAAGCATAATTCTTGCCACAGCCGAATTCTTTAGCTCTGATTCACTACTTGGACTCGCTTCGCTTTTTTGCACTTGCTAGCCTCTACAACATGCATCAAGTCTTTAAACCTCAAGCCAGTCAAGAGAACCTGTTCGCATTTGACAATACTCCAACTGACCTTTTCCGTCTCCATTATCCTGGTTCAAACGGCTACAGAACCTCTGAATGTGTCGAGTCTCCAGCTTCTCCCAATCACTCAAGCACAAAATACAATTGGGGCTCACCCTGTGGCACAGACCTGCTACAGTTTTCATCTTCCGAGGCCGCCGTAGGGCCAAAAGCTCATCTGAAATGGCATTTCTGTTATTCTGGCCGAAGTCCTTGTAATCTCATGTTCTGGTCCAGTCCCTCCTTTTCTTTCTTCAATATGGTTTTTATGTCACCAAATAGACCCTGAGAAGAAGGGAGGGCCTAAACCAGACTTCTCAAGTATCAAGCTGATAATGATTAATACCCGAGACTTCCTACTTATTACCCCGAAACGTAGGTTTTCCCATGTTAGATTTGCTGACGGATAACATTCAGAAAAATTCTTGCATGACTTCAGTCGTATGCTGGGGTATACAGGGGTAAGACAGCTGCGATCCTTCTTCATGAGACATTGTAGAGTTTCTTTATTTACAAGACAAATAACAACATCAAATTGACCCAGGTAACCGCCATAATAGACCCTGACATCTTTCCTACGGCATTAACTACTGTTTCCTTAGTAGGAGCTACAGCCGTAACAGCTATAGCCCCAGAAGTCACTATTGCAGCTAGCTTTGTTGCCTTAACGTCAATACTAGAGACAACAGATACAGCTACATATACATACAAGGTCTATAAGAACGAGCGTTACGATGCAATCTTATTGATATCTATTTCAACAATTATCAGTAACGTATTATAATCTGGTTTTCCATAAGATTCTTACGGTCTGCATCCTTACTGTTTTGCGCCATATAACTTACATAAAGCCCTATTATACCAGCAACATCAAAGCTCCGATTTATGTAAATACAAGCTGCCTCCACGGGTTCATCAACTCCGCAAAATAACCTTTGAGGACCATAAACTGACAAAAAGAAGGTTGCCAAACAGGTGCCCTGCCGCTCAGTCTCATACCTGTCTGGAAGTCAATCCACAACCGGGTTGGCAAACCAGTACCAAGCAGCTACCAGGAAACATATGATGGCTATGGGTGCAAGCCAATTTGGCTCATTTGTTTCAGAATCGACTTGATCGTCATAACGCTGCTCTATTCTAAAGCGGCTTTGCTGTGATGGAATAGCGCCCTGCGTCACTGGCACAGATTGCTGGGATTGATATACGCTGCTTGGATAGTTATAGACTCTCGGAACATTCGTAGTGGAAAGGACCGAAGCATACGACCGGGTGTTTGACGCCGCCGTGCTTTGGGTGAATGTCCCATAAGTTGCCGAGAGAGGGGGACTAGATGTCCTCGCAAAACTCGTACCATGACCAAGTCCTTGATGGCTGACACGGACGGGAACAGGAACCTCGCTGTAAGTCGACTGAGCTACCCGCTCAAATATGCCATGGCCTTTCAGTCTGACGGCCAGTTCCCCAAGATTTCGCTTCCATAATTCTGAGGTAAGTATTTGGTAGGATGATGTCTCCAAGTGGAGATCATTGTCGCGCCAACAGGAGCGAAGCGCTGCAAACGGAATTTCGTGAATATCCTTGATATTAACGTAGGAATTCTTTTTCATCATCTTTCCGTGTGCAGTAATAAGATCGCAGCGGGTGTCTGGGTGTCTGGCCGGACGTATTGGGAGGTAGGATTGTCGTCGGATGGGATCCGGATGACGATTCTCGATTGGCGTGCCGTCAAAGCTCGTTACCTAGCGGTGTTTGTTAGCCATGTTATGTGTCAAGGCAAGCTGTAGTGAAGGAAATTCTGGAACTGACAATAAACACTGCCACCTTGCCATGATACATCTCTTTTGAGAGGATAATAACTGGATGGTTGAAAGTGCCGCTCGCGATAGGCAGGGTCGTTGTTAGCCTCGCCTAACCCTCTGCCCTGTTTGGTAGCATCATTATTCGGCCCTCGAGATGTGGACATTCTCTGATTTGGTGAGGATGAAACATAGCCAAGGGAGGTACTTGGTTCAGAAGTGTGACAGTAACAGTGTTATTGTTGTGCTATATGATAGTATCGACAAGATAACTTGAATGCGGTACAACGATGAATCAACATCATCACCAAAGCGGATGGCGAGTGGCGGACAATATTAGCAGGTGGAAAGAGTTAGCCGCTGAAAATGATCAGATGGAGCTCGGCGCAGTCTGTGAAGCTGCCTAATGATGCGGCCTGCGGCCAAACCAGGTCAATCACTTAGCTTTAGAGGCACCAAGTGTAATGTGAGTGGGGAGAGGGTTGAAAATTGGCTAAGGATGTAGGACTTGGGCTTTGTGTCTATACCCTATTGGCCTTTGATGTTGGGCGGTTAACTTACCCCCAATAGCGTTGTCTGAAACATGCTGTTGGTCGTTGCGATCTTGGGCAATGAGGTGGTGAGACTCAGAACGTGATTGGTCTATGAGAGAGGGAAGAGAAAAGAAAAGCATTGCAGTGCAGAACTTCAGGTCATTCACTCACAAGGTTACCCACTAACCTGGCAAAAGCCAACAACTACACTACCTGACTTTTCCTAAGTTATTTACTTCCTGTTATTATTAAAGGTGAGTAAGGGTTGAAATATCTATTTGTAAAATACGCTGGAAAGCAAAAAAAAAGGATAGCCTCGCTAACGCTCGCAATCGAATATAGGAACAGCCCGATGCGGGGGTCGAACCCGCAACCTTGAGATCGCGTACTCGTAAGAGTCTCACGCTCTACCGATTGAGCTAACCGGGCGTGGCTCTTAATTGTTGAGGAACGCTGCTCCAATTTGTTACTATATTTAGTAACCAAGCTGGCTAGAAGCTGCATGATCACCATTGAGGGCATTGCACATGTAGTTTCGTCGACGAACGCAGCAAGATGCTAAACAAACATTCATGTTCGACGCACATCTGATGTTGACTCTGCAATTGCACTACTGGACATCATATAGTGGGTAAGTAATTACGTCAATACACCGACGAAAAAAGGGTAAAGCAAACCAATCATCCTCATATACATGGTAAAATACTTCGCTCTAAATTTATTTGTTCCCATCCTCAATTCCAGTAAACTCAACCACAATCGCAAAGCTCAAACAGTAAAGCGGAACCTCGGGTTTCTTTCACCCATAGACTCAATCTCCTCCTCAGTCTTACCCTCAAGCAAGTAATCTTGCTTACCCTCATCACGAAGTTTATTCTGTCTCTTGAAGTGAAGATGGAGGATGATGTTGAGGATCAACGACACAACAAGCATTCCCATGCTGGCGCCGTAGCCAGGGCGGTAGTGAGGCGCATACTGGCTAGAGAAGAGAAAGGGAGATGCGACACCAGAGGCGTTACCGATGGTCAGATGCATACCCGTCGAGAAAGCTCGCTTTCCGTAGCGGGGGTTGTTGGCAGGAACCCAAGCGAAAGAGATACCGGATGAGAGAAAGATGCCAATTGAGACGAAGCAGCAGCCTGCGTACGAGACAGCGGCGCCCTTGCCTGCGATGAGCATGCCATAACCAACGATGGCGGATCCAATGCCTCCCATGACGAAGAAGCCTCTCTTTTGGGTGATGTCACTGAGACGGGCGCCGATGAGATAAGTGATGGCCCCGATAGCGTAGACGGGGACAGTCATGGCTTGGACCTCGGCAGAAGACCAGGTACCCATAGCTTTGACAATGGTGGGCAGGAAAACGACGAAGGAGTAGAGCATAGCCAGGGTAGGGAAGAGAGCGAAGCAGTAGGCCCAAGTGGTCCAGTCCTTGACACCATCAAGAACATCCTCCTTGAGAAGTTCTCTGTTGTTTCTCGCCCGGCCGACTTGCTCATCATGAATCTTCTGCAGATTGACCTTATCCTCCTCAGTAAGAAACTTAGCAGTCTCAGGGCTGTTAGGCAAAACGAAGGGAATAACAACGCCGGTAAGGATGGTAGGTGCACCATTGATAAGAATGATCCATCGCCACGCACTCCAGCCCATAGCACCATCCATAAAACTAATACCGTACGCAACAAGACCACCGGCGACGCCAGAGATGGCAGCAGTGGAGAAGAAGTACGCGATACGAAGAGCGAGACTCTTGCGCCCGTAGTACATGGAGAGGTAGAGCACGACACCGGGGAAGAAACCGGCCTCGCAGAGACCGAGGAGGAGACGGCATGCGATGAGGGCGCCGAGGTTGTTTACCCAGGCACTGCAGGTGGCGACAATGCCCCATGCGATGGTGAGGCCGGCGAGGTAGTAGGCGGGCTTGAGCTTCTTGATGATGAGGTTGGAGGGGGATTCGAAGAGCTGGTAATAAGTTAGCTTTGTTGGGCTGATGGGTGATTGGCGAAGCTTACACAGTAGGTGACGAAGAGTACGGAGACAGAAAGTTGGAACTCATTGCCTGTCAAGCCAAGATCTTCTTCCATGTGGAACAGACGAGCGTTGCCGATATTGACTAGAAGTTATCAGACACCTTTCTTGTGAGCAGAGTAAAGTGACATACCTCGATCCATCATATTCATCAGATAAACCCACATAACCATCGGAATGATGCGATAGTCAAGCTTTCTGAGGATAGCCCTCTCAGTCTGCTTATCAACATACTCATAGTTCTCGCCACGCGCCTCCTCAATCCCCCTCGCCTCAGCTTTCATGTCAGAGCCAGAAGTCGAGTTAGGACGTGTAGGCTCTTGATGAGCGGCGACGTTATCATGGGCTGTCATCTTGATATCCAACAAAAGGTGGAATGAGGAAGGGGAGATTTCAAGACGATGCTGGATGATCGACAGGCGAGAAATAACAGTGGACGAGGGACCGGTTTTATACAAAAGCCAAGATATTCTTTACCCCGTGGGCAAGAATATCTGGACCTCCCCACAAACCCCAAGGTGTCTTTGCCATATCGCAGATTCTGTTATCCAACGCCAAGGATATGCAATTGCCACGCGAGGCTTGTCTTGGCAGCTGTAACGCCTTATCCAATCACTCCCATTCGTGTGGAAGCCTCGGACAATATCCACACGAGGGTCACAGCCAAGGCTCGTCATATCTCCTTCACAATCTCGGCCCATATCTGCATCTCGTGCAAGCAGATACCCCAGATTTTGCTATTGCCAAGGCTGAGACAACGGCTCCGCGTTTTGGTAATGCGTCTTTTTCTGGGGTTTACAGCTCAAAAATCACCAGATCAACCCATGACTGTATCCTCGAGCTGAAGGTGTAGTGGTGATTTCAAGGGGCGGCTATGGCTTGAGGCTGCAGGACTTGACATAGCCGACACGTGGCGGACGAGCGGAAGAATTACCACATCGATGGCAAGCTGGTGCAGATGGGGTTTCTATCTTGGCTGTTTCTTGGCTCTCCGAATGCAAAATTTGGGGTGAGAAGAGAGAAGAGACGTGCAGTTTTAGGCGAGATGAGAGACTATGCTGACCCCCAACCCAAGCCTTTGACGTCGTCTCCTCTCTACTCCGCCTTCTTGTGCCCCAATTTATTCATGCATAAAATAAAGGCGACCAATAGGAATGAGGGTAATTTGTTGAATCATCGGAGTATCCAAGAGTCCATCTCCTCGACTTGCATCAATCTGTTGTCCTTCCTTGAGAGCGATTCAGGTGCTGTCCAGCCAAGTCTGGGGTAAGAAAAGCACAGATGGGGCACATCAGATCACAACATTCGACTTTTTGCTTCTGCATCTAAATCTCTAAAAACGCTCTCACCGACCCCACGGGGAACCCCATGTACGCGAAGATGGAGACGAGTTGGAGAATGCGGCCGTTACGACGCGCCAGCCAAGACCGCCAAGTACGCCAAGTGCACTCAAGTCGAACGAGTTTTTTTCCTCTGGTGGAGCGATCTCTTGGGTACTCGTCATGGTATTTCCCTGTTCCGTTGTTGAGAATGAGGGCTTTGTGTCTTTCTCTGTTCAGCGTCCGGTAGGCCGGGGATCGTGGGGATTTGCTTGGCGTGTCGAACCATCGCGGGGAAAGGTGAGAAAAGTCTGGGGAATCTAGATAGGATTTGAGTGAATAAACAGTGATATTGAGCTGAGGTTTGAGGTACGTCGCGGATATGCTAGAGTTGTAGGTTGCCATGTGGCTTTTGCATGATATTGAATCACGCTTGTAATTTTACCGCCGCGTTTACTACCCGTGCTATCTGCCGTGAGGGGAAGCCTTCACTGACAAACAGAAAATTCTAGTGTCTTGCAGATCATTTGGAGAATACCACCAGCACGTAAACCAAGGGATCTTTGGACAAGAAGGTTCCTTCGAGATGCGTGTCCCGTATCAGGATATGTATGTCCGTCTTGGCGGATGCAAAACACGCGTGGCAGGCACACCTCGGTTTTCTACCGAAGAGCCTGGCATGTTTTGCTGTGCATGTTCCGATTAATCTGCAAGCGATTCATGATAGCAACAGGGTCTTGCAGCTGCCAAAGCTTGTATGCAGTTTGAGGACAACAACAATGTTCTGTAATATGACGACGGGTTTGGTGTTTCTTCATTTTTGGTTTCGAAGCTAAACAGGCACTTAATAATCAGGAATCGCTTTCTAATTGTGTGGCATGATATGGCATAACAAAGGGGTCATGCAATAAAGCAAACTGTTCTCCTTGCATCTGGCCTAAGTACCAACACCATGAAAAGTTGTTTGCTACGGTGAACTCTTGCCTACAGCGTACATGCCTATTGCCAGGCAAGCATATTGTTTTGAAAAACTTAGAGAGCAATAGATTAGAAAGCAAACAATTTTGTTGATGAAGGCGTTTTGGTGGACCAAACCTGTTAGGCATCACCGTTTGGTGAAGCGTCAGAACTGTGAGGCAGTGTTGCATTCATTTGTTCGAACACGCCAGCTTCACAAATGCAGTAGCTTTGCCATCAGGTAAAGAACAATAATGTTGGTCAAATAGTGAACAATAGCTAATGCAATCAACAAACTGTCATTCAATATGATTTACCATCATTCTCCGCTGCCTCATGAATTAGGATGCTTGCACTTGATTGCACTGGCAAATCTAGCGGTATCACGTCACAGGGTAGTAAACGCCTCATGCCAGTGCACAAACACCTTGCACAACTCAGTGGCTGCTTGTAACAGTGACAGTGGCAGTTTGTGGCGGGGCAACAGTGAATGTGCCACTGGACTTTAGGCAGCCATCCCCTGCTATTTATCCCTGCTAGACTCACTTTAGCTTTCTCCTCTCCTCCTCTCTAACCACTCTCAACCCTGCACGCGCATCCACAAACGTTATTCCCGAGACAAGGTTTCGATATTGTAAGTTGACTTGTACCGAATGACTCTTTCGGCAGCGTTGACTTTCGCGCGTTGAAAGAGCCTCATTTGGTGCATTTTTCGCTGATTGAGCTGTCGCTGACAGGAGCATAAAAGGTGTTCGCCCGCGCGTCCGTTTGTTCGTCATTTCTTCTCCACGAAATTTCCACCGCGACGATCGCTAAATCGCCCAAGATGTTCAAGCAGCGATCTCACGAGACCCATCACAACACTCACGTCCCCGAGATCAAGGCTCATCCGGGTGAATACACCGTCGCTGTTCTCGGCGACAGCCTCTTTGAGCGCTTCAAGACCACCGCCAAATTCGTGAGCGTCCAACCTACCGCCGACGAGATGTTCAAGCTTCGCTCGCACCAAACCCACCACAACACCCACGCTCCCCAGATCAAGAACAACCCTGGCCAGTACAACACCGCCCTCCTCGGCGCCAGCGGTGTAGAGCGCTTCAAGACCACGGGCCGAATGCTGAGCATCAACAAGGACTCGCGTATCCTTAACCTTGGCGTTGGCGGTGACAAGATCTTGAATGTTCAGTACCGCATGGATCAAGGTCTCGTGCGCCTTCTGAAGCAGCACCAGCCCAACCTCAAGACTATGTACATCCACATGGGATCCAACAACCTCAAGAAGCAGGGTCTTCGAAAAGGTGATGCTGATGCGTATGGTGCGGTGGTGAAGCAGTTGCGCAGTGAGTTTCCTGACATGACTGTTGTCATCACTGCCTTGTTCATTCAGCGCGGTTTGGAGCTTGATGTGATTGAGGATGCGAACAAACAGCTCAAGGCTATCGCTGATGAGCATGGATGCGTCTTCTTGCCTTTTGGAGATGATCAGGCGGGCATCATGAGTGAGGACAATGTTCACTTGAACCTGTTTGGGTATCGCAAGTGGAACGAGATCCTCACCAACGACATGAACAGCCGCTGAGCAGCGCGCTCGTCGCAACTTGATGAAGATGGACATTACTTGGGTGGTCTGAGGACCACTATGCATTTGCATTTGACGCAAGCAAGCCATCGTCTCGACAGAAGTAAGTGGCCTCAGCAACTCTCACGCGGAAATGAATGGGCTAACTCTTTGCTTTCAGCAGGTGCAGGCAGATGCCTGCAGAACATGTTGCTTTTTGAGCTTCCCGGTCATGATATTGTTTATAGACGAAAGTTGGGTTCGCCTTCGAGAAAATACGGTTATGGATATGACCTCACTCTATCGGGTGAAGTGTCGGCCAAGGACAGGAACAGTACAGTCTTGTATTTCTATCCTAGACTAGAAATCTCAGAGCCCCATTCAAATTCCTTCCCGTGTGCTCCCAGGACATTCTGTGCCTGCCAAAACCCCCCAATTCCAGTTAGTGATCGACACTGCCTCTGCGAAGCTTCCAATTGTAACTTCAACCAAATTCATAGCCTTTGCCCATCAAGACCTGTTGGGACAAGCAAGAATCACTGGCGGATACCTCTATTCACCAACAAAAGCCAACAGACTGTTGACGCGGCTGTTGTTCTCTGTATCGCTATAAGGAGGCTGACGCTTCCACAAGAGCTTAACACCAGGCCGGAAGATCATGCAGTGCGTACTCCCACCAAAATGAAACATGCCAATCTGCTGCCCCTTTGTAATATGAGCGCCCTTCTCAACGATAAACCGGCAGCCTGAAACCTCAGCCATGCCGATAAACACAATGGCCATGAGTCCTATCTTGGGGTTATCAGCCTGAATCCAGATAATGCCCCGCGCAGCCACAGCGCTGATATAAGGCTGCGAGTAGTTCGGCGCCGCGGGATCAGGATCATCTGGATTACCCGCGAGACCCTCAAAGTAGTTCTCACTGTAGTACGAGCCGGGAACGAGCTCGATGTCGACAACCTTACCACTAACGGGAGCGTGCCAGCGATGATAGCTCTTTGCGCTGAGGAAGGCTTGGTAAACTGTGCCGCCGACGAGCTTGCTTGTGTTGGGGTTGGAGTTGAGCATTCTGTCGAGGGAGTATGGCTGCGACTTGAGCCAGAATTGGTCATGGAGCTTGACGTTCTTGGCGACTTGGAGGGGGGCGGACTCGCATGCGTTGGTGATGACGCGGGTTGGATCAGGGTACTCTGGGTTTGTAAGGTCGTCGTCTGGACAAGCGATGGGGCGCATGCCATCTCTGAACTCTCTGATGAAGAAATCGTCCCAGGACTTGTAGTCGTAGTATTCATCCGCTGGATTGCAGATAAAGATCTCGTCGAATGTTGGGCCGCAGGGATCACCGGTGTTGGCTACAGTGGCCAGCATGTGAAGTGCGTCCTTGGACAACCAATCCTTCAGACCGGACTGAGAGCTAGAACATGCCAAGAACGAGCCCCAAGTGTCGAGAACACCCTTGAATGAAGCATTGACCTCGGGAAGAAGCCAGAACTCATACCCAGCGACAGTTCCCATGGGCCAATCAAGAACAGCATTGATAGGGAATCCAATCAAGCCCATCGCAGTGGGGGGGTCCTGCTTGTCAAAGAACGGCGGGGCAGATTGAATGATGAGACTGAGGACGTCGATGAATTCATTGAAGGTCTTGAGCGCTGGCTTGCCAGTGGGGTCATAGTGCTTGGACGACTGGGTGAACATGTCATTGGCCAGAGTTTTGAGGTCTGGGTTGTCATTGACGAGTTTCTGAAAAGCCACGATCTGGGGGTTGGGATCAAGGGAAGCAAAGTTCTTCCGTTTGGTTTGTTCGAGCTTAGCAGCGATCCAGTCTTGGATTGCAGGGCGTTGCTCGGGGAGCCAACTGCCGATGGGGCGGTGGGCTGTGACGGGTAGTGAAGCCATGTTGGACAATGAAGCTGATACGAAGAAAGAGATTGAGAGTCTTCTGAAGAACTGGATAGGCAAGGCCTAGTAGATAGGGTCAAGTTTATATACACAAAAGACTTCGTAATAGGATGCAGGTCGAGCTGAAAGAAGATGCGGAGTCTCTTACGGATCAACACCAGCCGATGTGACACAGAACCTGTACCACCAATGACATCCGAGTACGACTGAGACATACATTGCTCAGCCAGCCACAATTCCAAGAGACCTGCCCGAAAGGCTCAGCGGCACAGAAACTGCCGTCATATATGCACTCACTCGCAGATATTGCATCACACATCTGAGTTTCCAGCGCTTACATGTGGATATTGCATTTTGTCTCAGACACGAGGAGGGACCTTGGCTGATATCACATATCGCGGGGTAACTACCGTTTTCGTTTGTGTTGTATGATGGAACGGGTGGTATGTGATACTGTCGTGGGAATGGAGGACGAGGAGGGGGAGCTTGGTGAGACTGAGATGAGATTGAGGGATTGTATTGAGAGTGAACTGGGACTACCCGGGTACAGAACATTGCAATGCGGCTTGACACGCACAAAAAAGACCTTTTGGCTTGTACAAGGCCAGGATTGTACCCCGTCTAACAATGTGTTGATACAGACCAGGGCTCATCACTCTGAATCACACTAGGCACGGCACGCACATCGTCACATTCCAGAGCTTCTCAAAGGTCTAGCCTTGTATCGGCTGAGGTTATTAAATATTCATGCAAAGCTAAGAACTAATTATTTTTCTAAATACTGTAAAAGGCAGAGAATAGTTACTCTGTAATAAAGATAAAATTGTAAAGTACTGTATAAAAATATATAATTCAGGAGCAATAGTATATATATTAAACTTAACATAAGCTCTTTAGTAAGTTTAATAAATAAAAATCTAAGATTTATTCAAATAGAGAAATAGCTTATATAAATATATATCTACTAATACTACTATATTATATAAGTTTATACTCTGTACAGTATTTTTCTTTCTCTCATTAGGGACATCGCTTCTGAATAATCACGTCGAGTCGGACTGTATCTAATCTTATCGCACCAGTTAGGCTCAAAAATAAGCTATAAACACCACTTCGCGCCATCGTGAACTATCGAATTTCCAAGCCAATAGCGCAGTCTCGGAGATTACGAAAAGTCTTCATGAAGGAGTATTTAATCCAACAGAGCCCCTAAAATGTTTATTCGAATCGCTATCCGCTCCTTCTTCAATTCTGCGCCTCGACGCTATTCCGCTCATTAATTCCTTCTTTGTAAATATGATGTTGCTCAAGTACTCAGCTGTCGCTGCAGCTTTTGCCCTTTACGGACAGGCTAGTGCTGGGCCTTGTAAGCCCATCACCCGTGCTACGAGTTCAGGCTTGGAAACCTCCGGTACTGCTACGACTGAAGCTTCTCTGACTGCCACGAGCTCGCTCGCGCTTGAGACGTCGGCAACGGTCGAAACGTTTTCGGTCGCCACGTCGGTTGAGACTACCTTTTCTTCTGAGGTTTTGAGCACAACTGGTGATTCTTCCACTTTGTTGACTTCCACTACCGAAACCGTGAGCCTTGACGCAACCACGACCGAGTTTGTTTCTACGACCTCCGATGTCTCTACGACAGCTACCGCGACGACTTCTGCTGCGCCTGTGTGCGAGTTCACGGGAGAGTACACCAACTACGTCAAGAACCCATCTTTCGATAACCTAGACGGCAACGGACAGCCCACCGCCGACCCGTGGATTATACTCGGTGTCTCAACTCTGTCAACCGAATTCCCCAGAACAGGAGCCCGCTCTATGTCAGCTCAACCTTAGCCCCCCCTTTATAAAGATATTGCTAACAGGTCTCAGGGAATATTCGTACCCCGACGCTTCGATCTCAGGAAGTTCGGCCATTCTTCAAGAACTGACCAACACCGTCGCCGGCCACGAGTACGTCTTCAAGTTCCACTGGGCGCTTACTGAAGGCCAGCCTCTTGAGGCAGAGGCATGCAGAATCGGTACAATGGCTGGTTCGGATGGTGCGAATAGGTTGTTTATTGCTGTTGATGGTGATAAGGCAATCACGCAGGATGTGTATTACGAGCAGGAGTATCGGTTTGCTGCTGAGAATGATAACCAACGGTTGTCGATTGGGTTCTTTTGTACGAGTCAGCCGTCAGCGGGAACGGTCAAGATTCAGATTGACGATGTTTCTGTTTATGACTACTATGAGGGCTGTGAGAGTCCCTAGATGGAATGGGATTGAGACAAATGTTCTAGTTCTGAGGGTCGCTTACGGGAGAAAGTGGCTTCTGACCCTATAGCAAGGTGACAGAGATAAGTAGACTAAGATTTTTCAAGTCTATACTTACCTTCTCCTCACTTAGGTTATACATCTCAAGGTTTATTGCCTAGTGAGACAATCGCATCCTGTAAGAGGTTGGTAGCTATAATTATGGCGATAACTCATAGCTTCCTTTCAGTCTCAATATCCATAACATCCCTCAAGTCCTTGATCTCTGTATCAGGTCGATGCGAAGCCGGTTTCGCAACTCGTCCTCCATAAGCCCATTCCTTCCTCAATCCAGTATCACGGCCTTCTAACGCATCGGCAATATACTTCCCAATAATCGGAAACATCTTGAATGCGTGCCCAGAATCCCCTGTTGCGAGAAGAAGATCCTTATGTTTGGGATGGCGATCGATCAGCCAGTGTGCGTCGGGCGAATCGGTACACCAGCATACTCGTGCATCTACGAGGGGCCTGTCGAAGAATTGGGGCATGATGGTGTTGATGAACTTTCTGATAGCGACTTCGGCTTCATGAGGGATGCCGTCTTGAGGATGATCGCTTGAGTACCGGGGGATCGAGTATTGAGTCGTGTTGCCTTTCTCATCGACGAAGGTGCCTTTTTGGTATTGATACCCAGGATTGTTGTCGCAGATCTTGATCAGTTCTACTTCTTTGTTAGTGATTCAATATTGACAGCCGACATCGTAACCTACTTGTATCTGGATCCGGCTCAAACATGAACCCGAGCTCATAGTTATCAATAACAGGAACCCCCTTCCACTCAGCAGCCTCTTCATCCGTAAGCTGGATATGACCCAAAGTCCAGCACTTTGACCATAACTGCTGTGACAACTCGGGCAGTAGTTGTGGCGATGCAGCGCCCGTGCTGAGGATGTAGTAATCCGCACGAAGAACCTCGCCAGAAGCGACACGGATTCCAGCCATTGAACCGGATGTATCGAGATCGAGGCCGGCCATAGTACCGTTCAGACCTGAGACGAATCTTACGCCCATCTTCTCGCACTGAAATGCCCATTTCTCCAGGGCTTTTCGAGCGTGGACCCATCCGCCGAGGCTATTGTAGAGACCCTTCCAGTTCTCAATCCCAATTGCGTTCTTCAACTGGGGAACACGTTTGACGATTTCGTCTCTGCCGCTAATGAGCTCTAAGTTACTGGCCTTTCCCGCCATCTTGAGATTTTTGTAAGACTTCTCAAGAAAAGACTCGGCTTTCTTGTCGCCCGCCGTAGTTGTAATGCGTCCCTGCTTTTGTGAGTCGCACTTGCAAGAACGGTAATCAATGTTACTGACTTACCGTCTCAAAAAAGACATCGTGCCATTCTGGACCTCTCCAAGCGTCGAGTGCTTCTAAAGCGAGTCGTGTGTAAAGCGGTTCGTCGTACTCAGTACGCATCACCTTGTTCAAGTCATGGCCAGCAGAGTCAAGACTCGGCCATGGGTGGCGGTCGATGCAAGTGATGTTGGTATAGCCACGCTTAGCTAGATGGTAGGCTGTACTGATACCAAATGTGCCCCTAGAGTCAGAGCTGGTGATTAGCCTTGTTGGTGTATTGGTGGGGCCTGAGACTTACGCTCCGATGATGAGGATGGACGAGTCCCTGTTCAAAGGTGCTACTGTGTGAGCCATGATTGAAAGAACTAAATTCGGACTAAGATGAAAGATAACGGTTGAGAACAGAAAAGTGCTATCAGACGCTTAACCTGGCCGTTTTATTAGTGATATGACGCCGGTAACCGGAGCTGATATGATATCTCGTGACAAATCAAGGCTGGACCTTCCTCACGTCAATTACCCCGCAATAAGCCTCAGTTTATCATTCCCAAGTGGCAACCTTTAATCAAGAACTAAGCGATAGTCAAAAAGTGTCGAAATAAGGTAAGGTAGCAATTAATTCTCCTTAACCCCGAAGCTAAGGACCTGATGATCCGGCGACCAATCACACGCTAGCTTAAATGACAACATCGCTTGGACCTTCTTCTTGCATGAGGGGCTTGATAAACTAATGTTTGCCGAAATCCGGGGAGGGGAGTTGCATCGAATGTGACATTACTCGCGATAAGACAAAGTTATAAAATGCCGAGACCTTCACGCCAAGAAATGCTGCTTCGACAGTCATCTCTCCATTTCATTCTCAAATTTTCTATACGGTTCGTCTTTTGACTGAATAGCCATCATGGCACCCAAAGTCGAATACGCCGACAACCTTGGGCCTTCAAGGCAAGAAGACGGTACCATTGAAGGCACGTCTGAAGAAATCATCGACAACCCTGACAAAGCTACTGCCTTCGCCATCAGCGGTATAGACGAGCACTACGACATTGACTCGGACAACTCACCCCAGCCCGAAGTCAGAGCTAATGTCCCCAATGTCGACGATCCCTCTATGCCTGTGAACACACTCCGTGCGTGGACGCTAGGTCTTCTGTTCACCATCCTTGGCACTGGGATCAATCAATTCTTTTCGATGAGATATCCCAGTGTGACTATCTCATCGCTTGTCGCTCAATTAGTCGCCTATCCAGCCGGAAGAGCCCTTGCGCACGCCCTTCCCATTATGCGAATTACACTATTCGGGAGAGAAATTGCGCTGAACCCCGATCATCACTTTAACATAAAAGAGCATGCGCTCATCACTATCATGTCGAACCTTTCGTTCGGACCATCTTGGGCGACGGATATCATCCAAGCTCAAGTTGCGCCTGCGTTCTTGGGGTTGAAGACTCCAGTTGGGTATCAGTTCTTACTCGCGCTTACGATGCAGCTGTTTGGTCTTGGAATGGCGGGTATGGCGTATAGGTTTATCGTTGAGCCGCCGCATATGGTTTGGCCGTCGACACTGGCTAATGCGGCGCTGTTTCAGACGTTGCATGGGAGGGCGAACCCGAAGGCTGATGGGTAGAGTATCTCGAGGTATCGGTTCTTTGTCTATATTTTCGCTGGTGGTTGGTTATGGGTGAGTGCTTCTTCTTATTTCTCCTCTATGATGTTGGGGCTGATTGCTCATTAGTACTGGCTTCCTGGATTTCTCTTCACGGGACTGAGCACCTTCGCCTTCATCTGCTGGGCTGCTCCAAGTAAGTTGACCGCCCAACTAGCTTTCCCTCGCCTGACTTCTGATAGACAACATCATTGTGAACAACCTCTTTGGCATGTCAACCGGTCTCGCTTACCTCCCAACAACATTCGACTGGTCTCAAATCGCATACAACGGCTCTCCCCTTGTCGTCCCCTTCTGGGCTCAAGCCAACGTCTTCGCCGGATGGGTCATCCTCTTCGCCCTTGTCACACCAATTCTGTACTACACAAACACTTGGTACACAGCGTACCTCCCCTTCTCTGGAGGTGACATCTACGACAACACTGGCAATGTCTTCAACGCCTCGCGCGTCGTTGATCGACATGGAAACTTCTCACCAGAAGAGTACAAGGACTATAGTCCTATTTTCATGCCAGTCACTTTCGCTCTGAGCTACGGTATCTCTTTTGCGACAATGACTTGCGTACCGACATACATCTTTCTCAATTACTGGAAGCAGATCGTTGGCGCTTTCAACCCTCAGCGGAAGAAAGATATCCATGCTCGGCTCATTGAGAGATATCCTGATGCTCCTTGGTGGTGGTACGCCGCGTTGACCGCTATCTTTCTTGGTCTCACTATCATGGTGCAAGAAGTGTACGACACACAGATGCCCGTTTGGGGTGTCTTCTTGGCCTTTGGACTCGCTGCCTTCTACCTCATCCCCACCGGAAGTGTCTACGCCGTCGCCAATCTCAACAGCAACGTCCTCACTGTTCTCGGTGAGATCATCTCAGGCTACGCCATTCCAGGAAAGCCAGTCGTCATGCTCATATTCAAGTTCTACGCCTACACGGGACTAAGCCAAGCGATGATCTTTGCCTCAGACATGAAACTCGGGTTGTACATGAAGATACCTCGTCGTACCCTATTCGTCGCACAGTTGACGGCGTGCATCGTTGGATCTCTCACCCAGAATGCTGTTGTTCTGTGGATGCTGCACCATGTCAAGGACATCTGTGAGAGCGACCAACCCAACAAGTACACCTGTCCTCGAGGTCGGGTAAATTTCTCGTCAAGTATCGTTTGGGGAGCAGTCGGTCCCGCCCGTCTCTACAGCGTGGGTAAAATCTACTCTGGACTGTTGCACCTGTTCTGGCTTGGAGCGTTACTACCAGTGGTGACGTTCTTCCTCAAAAAGAAGTATCCCAGCAGCAAGTTGCTACGTAATCTTCACTGGCCTCTCTTCTTCGCTGGTACTGGCAACGTACCTCCAGCTACTGGTATTAACTATAGTTCCGCGTTTGCAGCCTCCTTCATTTTTAACAAGTGGATTCGTGGAAAGTATCCGCATTGGTGGGCAAAGGTGAGTCTGCCATGAAATCTTCTGTCAAGGCTCGGTGTAGCTAACATGAACAGTATAACTACGTCCTGTCTGCAGCGCTTGATTCTGGTCTTGCCATATCTGCCATCGTGATTTTCTTTGCACTTGTCTTCCCTGGTGTTAGTCTCAGCTGGTGGGGTAACAACGTCCAGGGCATGACTGCAGATGGTATGGGTACTCCGTGGAGGAAGTTGGGCACCAATGAGACGTTCGGGCCATCTACTTGGAATTAAGGCGCTGTTTGAAGATGGAATATGTGCTTAGGTGTTTGTATTGTTACTTCATAGTTAGCCAAAGGATCATTGATAACAACGCTTTGAACCTCTAGACCTGGTGGCAAGAAGACTGGGCCAAGTTTATAACGGGCTTAGTAGACTCTAGACTAATCCTTTCTGATGCATAAGCACGGGGGTTAGATGTTTTCGTGCTCCTTGGCTCCTGGGCGTGGCCAATCACATATTTTTCGGTCAAATACGACCAGTAGACCAACGCTAGTGTCAACTGAGGTGCTTACTCCGCGTGTTGGTAAAGTCGTCAACGCCCGAGCTATCCGAGGCAGCCATGTATATAAGTCATCAGAAGAATAGATCGATAGATGGGTAAAACCACACAATCTGCTTTGTTCTTCACAGTATTCTCTTTACTGTAGAACCAATCTTACCAAACATGGTATCTTTAAACGTTCTCAGAGCCTTGTATGTCTTTGACAACTGAAACACGAGAGAATGACTAACAGTTGTTTTAGGACTTGGTTCAACTCGGCACAGAGCTTCTTGTCTCCTTCACCTGCCATCCTGCCAACCACGCCTAAGCTGACCGGCGATCCGTGTATCCAAGTCGATGGAGTATGGAAAATCACCGAAGACTGCGTTGATCCTCTCTACTCCCGGCCCATACTCGATAGTGAGACTCATGAGACATTACCAGTCCCTCATCTTCGAGTCTCAGGACATTTTGACGGGACCGCCGTCGACTTCAACATCTACCTCCCCAAAAGGGGATGGAAGGGTCGTTTCTTCCAACTCGTCTTTCCACTACAAAACTCAACTGCGACTGATCGAGAGATTGGATTTGGCGCAGACAGTGGAGGATATACCGTTCGTGCGTCTGGTAGGCCAACTTACCGCGGTGACGCCGCTGCAGCTAAGGTTGGTATGATGATCGCACGCGAGTACTACAAGCCGAAGACCAACAAGATCCATGGGTATATCTACGGAGGCAGCGGTGGTTCTCTTGTCACTGTTGGAGCGATGGAGCATACAGTAGGTATATGGTCTGGTGCCGTGACGCTTGTCCAGGCGATACCAGTTTCCATCAATAACTGGTCTATCCGTGCTCTCGCAGGTCTTGTCCTTCAGAACAAGAGTGCCGAGATCGAAGATGCGGTTAGGCCTGGTGGTAGTGGAGACATCTACTCAAGCTTAGACCCCACCGAGTCGAGCGTCTTTGAAGAAGCCACGGCCCTTGGTGTTCCCATCAAGGGATGGGAAAGCTTCTATGAAACTGGGGCTTCTGAGTCACTTTGGGAAGCAATCAGGAGTGTTTCCGGACCGACCGTAATGAGGATGGATCCCAGCTACGTTTATGACTTCTGGAACGAGCCTGGATACCTGGGTAAAGAGGACTCAAGACTTGGTGATATATTCCGCCAGGAGATGCTTGATTACAAGACCTCCATCATCTCTATACAGCGTGACGCCAATCAGGTCCCTGTTGAGCTCACTCTCGACGCGGCTCCCAAATCAGCGAGAACTTACTGGCTGGACATCACCATCATCTCTTCAGATGGCGAAGTGGTTGGAAAGATCACTGCCAAGAGGCGCGACAACAGTAACGACAAGACTGTCACTCTTCATCCGAATAATGACCCCGCTCTCCTCTCAATTTTACAACAAGGGACTCAAGTCCAAATAAGCAACCGCATGTTTTTGGCCATGCACGCACTCCATCGCTACTCAATTCCCAAACGCGCAGGGTTCTACGGCTATGACTATCTCCGTGACTTCGACGGAGCACCCATCTATCCTCAGCGATCTGTGCTTGTGACAGAGCAGATTGCAAGGTTTGCCAGTGGTGGCGCGACGTTCTCGGGAAAGTTCAACGGCAAGATGATCGTCATGGATAACTTGATGGACATTGACGCGTTCCCGTGGCATGCAGATTGGTACAAGCAACAAGTAAGAAAGGTATACGGGGAGGAAGCCGATAATAAGTTTCAACTTCATTACACAGAGAATGCGGATCATCAAATGGGTCCTGTTGAAGGTTCCAAGAGCTCCAAAGCGGTGGACTTTACAGGCCTTTACGAGCAGCATCTGCGAGACTTGAGTATCTGGTGCGAAACCAGGATATATCCCAGCACTCCAACCAACTATACCATACGAAATGCTCAAGTAGGACTCCCTGCTGCGGCTTCGGAAAGGAAAGGCCTCCAACCTGTCATAAGATTCAGTGTCAACGGCGAGACGGACGCTAAAGTTCAAGCAGGCGATATAGTGACTTTCAAGGTACGCATTGAAGTTCCTCCCGGTGCCGGAAAGATCGTTTCATTGGAGTTGGACTTTGAAGGGACAGGTACCTTTGTCAAGGAGAGTTTTGGAGACGTTGCACGGTCTGTTGAGACGACAGTTTGCTACACCTACAATCGAAAAGGGACATTCATTCCTTCCGTTAGGGGTGCTTCTCATAGAGAAGGCAATATGAATTTACCTTATGGTTTGTCTTCAAATTTGGGGCGGATGAGAGTTTTCGTTGAATAGATGTGTATGGTGGTGATATAGGCTCTCAGTCACAGCTATCAACACCAAGCCCCTCATCTGGCTCACAACTTGATAATATTGCGAATTATGAGAAAAGAGATGATACCAGTTGACAATTGAATGTCTTGAGATTGACCTGTCATTACTAAATTGTCTGCCACACTTCATCATTCATATCCAACAGAGCTCTTTGTTCATATGCTAGTGAGGAGAACCGGGCTGACCGATAAAAGACCCCAAGCCACAACTGGTAGAGATAAACTGGACTCAAGCCGGGAAGTTCTTCCATACTAGATACAAGTACGCTCCACTCCTCCGATGGTTGATATTTGCAGATATTTCGGGCCCCACACGATGGTAATAGGGACCAGATTGAAGGGTTCGTAGCTTGAGACATGGGTAATTCCAGGTATCAGTGAGCTCCTATAAATCCACGTGTTTTTCGCATTTTGGGAGATACTAATAAACTTAGTGGTTTCGACTTTCGACGACCCAGGATCACAGTACCTAGTATATGAGTAGTGCTGAGGTAATCTAATAACATCAGTGTACTGGTGCGTCAAGACAATGATAACCATGGCTTCCCTCTTAGTGAAACTAAGCCTAGCATTTTTATAAATAGAGTCTTATTAACTGCCTAAGCCTAACTTAGGGTATCTGCCCTGCATGATATAATTTAACCTAATTTCTTATTACCTTTTTATAATATTACTATTTAACCTTTAAAGTAAGGAAAATTAGGCTTTATTTAATCTAGACCAATTATAGCTTTTTCTTTATCTTTAATTTAGTATGACTAGCCTTTTAATTAGCTGTACTATAACTAATAGACTTTTTATAATCCCTAGCTTTTATAGTAGCTAGAATATAGTAATATACTAGGTACTTTAGCCTTAGTTAGTACACTAGGCTACTTTTAAACGCCTGCCTTAATAAAAGGGTTAAATTATACCTTTTGTAGGTTTTAAACTTACTGCCTTTTGCATTGCTGCAGAGCTTGCCTAGGTGCCTAACCACTGTACTGAAAGGTGCCTAGCATTTTCACCCTTAGTCATAATATTAATAGTGCAAATTCTATTGCAAATATCATTTATACATTTTTGGTATTGCGTTGGCACGTTCTGATTGACAGCCTAATCTGCGTGTCTGTCTGCCTTGTCTCCCCAGTTGAAATCACCACTCATCTTCCCCGCTTTGCTTCGCCCGCTTGTTTCTCACTTCTGCAACATTCTTAATCTGACTATGGCCGACCCGTTATCCATCGCCAGCGGTGTCGCTGGACTTGTATCACTTGGCCTAACTCTTTGCGGCGGCCTTCACAATTATTTCACCGCCGTGAAAGATCGGCACCGAGACATCGAGACAGCCAGCCAAAGCCTTACTCTTTTGCAGTCAAATATCTTCATCATCCAGACGAGCACACTGAAGCTTGGCCAGCGTCACGCCTTTTCCGCCAATGGAGTCAACCAAGGCCTGGCTAATTGCAAGTCGCAGCTGATGGCCCTGCAGCAGATGATGCTAGACCTTACTCGAGACGAGGGCCTGGTTGATGCGAAGGGAAAATGGAGAAAGCAAATGATGGTGGCTCGATATCCGTTTGATCAGAAGTGGTTGCTTCAACTTCAGGACCAGCTATTTAAAGCCAATATGACTTTGGGTACTTTCGTTCAAAACTTTAACCTGTAAGGAATTCTCAGCACAACAAAAGATCGCCACTTACTGATTTCACACAGTGATGTCAACATTGGCATTAGCGAAGACCTACAGATTTTAAAAAGCAATATTAACGCTAACGATAGCATTACGCACAACATGCTGCACACAATTTCCAGACGACTCGACACCATCGGGCCAGTTGTACAACGTACTGAAATGGAAGTCACAACGATATCGCAACAGGTACAAGGGAGCCACCTCGCTTCTCGCGACTATATCTCGGATGTTGCAGACAAACCCCGATATCTGGAAAATTCCCAAAATGAAGTATCGGAGATAGAAAGACTGACTAATCCAAGATGTACCTGTTACAACCTTGTGTCTAGTTCTATTTATCGAAAATCATCCTATGTTAGTCAGTCATGGGGAGGCTTGACAATCTCGAAACAAGAGCATAAACGGCATCGCCACCGTTCTGGTTGCATCCTCTTTAGCCAATCACCCCAGACGTCAAAGACTACGTTCACGTATCTCGGTCTTCGATATTGGCTTTCTCGAAGTTTATCCCTGTCTCTAGCTCGAGACTATCCTGCTGGGGCATATAGTCTTTCTTTTGGGATACAAACGTGCAACATTGTTCAATCGAGTTCGGCATTTGAAGCTATTTATCGCCTCAGTGAACGGTACTATGACCATGAGTGAGCTTTCCATCGTGTCTCTGTTTGTATCTTAGCACAGACTACTAAAGATACACGCCAGGACTCACTGTAGTGGTTTTGTGCACACAAGGGATTTCTCAATCGCAATGCCACAAGACCATGCTTTCGACCTCCAGGGAGAGACATCGGCCTTGATACAGAAGCTAAGAACTATCTATCGCTCAGGCGTAGCGTCGCCGTTTGACGTAGATGATTCTGGGAACAACATCGCCCATATATGCCTATATGTGAGTTCATGTTCCAGTGTTGCAAACACAACGCACTTCTATTCTAACACACTCTTGAGTTTTACCAAGAGCTATTGGCGCGTCGAACTTCCGATGTCGGACCGATTCGAATCGATTTGCTCGCTTCTGTCATACATGTTCAACGTTGGGGTCCCAATCGCAGCCAGCAATGATTACAAAAAGTGAGAAATGTGAAACTTGTGTGTATTTGGTTTCGCTTATATGAACCAGAACAATTCTAGGGGACTTCTGTGCCTTCTCCTTGGTAACGAAGCTTCCTCGATTGTACAACTTCATCACTACCCTCGATTCATCGCTCTGCGTCGAAAGCGTTGCCCACACCGACATCTGGTCCGGACTCGCTGATCTATCACTGATTTCTGAGAAATTGCGACCTTGGGGCGAGTACCCAGAGATCGCTGAAGGTTACCCTCTCCTTGCCAGGTCTTCTTTGAATTATCTTCAGCTAATATATATGGTCAAGCCTTTGGATTTAATGACATATTCTGTGCAGTCATGGCACAAGACCGGCAAAAGCTCGAAGCTGTTCGAATTGACGGCCAGCTTCCTCAAGGTATTCTAGAAACAGACATGTATGGTCGTAACATATTGCACGCCAGCATCACTTGGCCAGAAGGGCTCGCCTTACTTCTGCAATATAGGCATGCTGTATCTTTACTTTGCGACAACGGTTCGATGATCAGCCCTCTCGAGGTTGCCATACGTCTAAGTGGGAGAGTGTGTACCGAGCCAGATAAGTGGGTGCTTTGCCAGGACTGCCATTGTGCTACTTCTGCCCGACTACTCCTGGAAGCTGATTGTTCACTGCCGGTTCACTTGATGTCGCATCAATGGCTGGAAAGGTGTTCACTAAGATGTCGAAAGTTGTTATTCAGACATCTAGAGAATCGGCGGCGACGACTGTGCGACCTTTCTCTGGCCTTACTGCCTCCAGAAATCACGAACCGATATAGACTTGATGTTGGTTCCCTTCCTGATGCGACAGCAGGGTTACTTTGGGAAGAGCTACAAGTTAGCCCTAGTAAATCAACAAGCCAGAAAATCGAGATCAGTCCCGGCCTCAGACCCTTTCGTCCAGGTCGATACTCTGGAGGCCTATTTGAAGAACCTCTTCCTCTACAAATATGTTCGCTTGCCAGCGAGTTTGGATTTAAACCTTCAGATGAGGGTGGTATCCGGCCATTTCTTTCGCGTATTCGAGTATTTCTTGCTCCTAAGATGTATCTTCCTTCTTATATTCATCTTTCCTATCTGGATTGGCTATTGAAGCATGATCTTGAGCAGGAGTATTTGGTTAGTGGCTTCCAGGCATCGGTGTTTCATGATTTAGCAGTGAGCATTGGTTGGTATCCCCATTTTATTTTTCCTCACGAAGATTCGATCAACGATCAACCTGGGAAACCCATTAGTCTGATCACGAAGATATGCAACAGCAAATTGCAGTCTAATCTACCATGCCCCTGTGTATCAGGTGTCTACAACATACCTTTGGCTTCTCTAATGTCTGCATGGGCAAAGAGTGTGGCCAACAAGAATCTTGGGACTCTTGACACTATCAGCAACATGCGGGATCTCCCTGGTCGAATTGAAAAAATAACATGTAATGATGACAAGCCATATCTGGCCAGATGCGCTATCCACGCAATAACAATGGAGTTACTAATCATCAGACACATTGGGCCCTGTCCTGGGAACACGTCGAGATGGGAGATGGAATAATTGACTGAAGAGGATGAGTGGGGGGAATTATTAGACGAGGACAGGCTTTTGTTGAAGATGCTTGATGATCTCGATGAAGACTTCCAGAGAGAGTTCCAAACTCGGAATGAGACGGTGGTGGACTTTATAGGAGGATACTATACTGAGAGAATACTGGAAGTGCTGAAAGAGATGTATGACTCACCGACATGTGATTATCGGCGTGGATTACTGGCCGCAGGGGTGATACTAGGAGATCTGGAAGATAGCACACACGGCTTGAGCCCGTATGGCGAGACGGGAAGCGACTATTTTTATGACGATGAGAGCGAGATTGACGAGTAAGACCCTTTACTAAGGGATGGAAATAGAGATAAGGAAATGACACGACGATCGAATCACCACTAAATCAGCGGAAGCTAATTGCCATCGGTCTTAACTTATTAAGACCACTTTGAATAAGGCATTGAAGGCCAGGGAAGTTCGAAGCATCGACTCAAAAATAATAGGAAATCCAGCGAACAGATTTTTCTTCAAGCCTTAGATCGTATTTGAGTGGAAGACTTGGGACAGAATCGTTAAGTGGCACGTAGATTTGGTACCTGTCATCAAGAGAGCCTCGATGCCAATCGCAGGAGGGTTCATTTCTATGTAGCAAGATATTTGGAGCTCAATCAACTGTTAAAAGAATTCATGGAACATCTCAGACAAGGACGAAAAACCTGCAAATGGGCGATCAATGCGGCGCAAATCCAAGCCTCGGGGTAGCCTCCTCTTGGCTATGAACAACATAGTAGTTCTTCATGAACAAATTTCCTAGCACAGAGTACTTGCTGTTAAGCTGACTAGAAATCGCTCCACTACAGATACGATTAGCGCGGTCATATACAGTATAGTTGACATCCCGCCCAGGGATAGAGAGCGTTGTGCTATCAATCTTGAAGTGAAAATCTGGAACAGTGCTATTGCACGGGAATGTGCGAGAGCCTCCCTCCGTGAGCTTATAGCCCTTGATATGGCTGTAGTAGTCGTTCACCACAGCTTCAGGGAGATAAACAATGGTCGTGCCGGAGTCGACGATGACCTCGCCAACCTTCTTTTTGCTAGTGAATGAACCCTTGCCTACGGCATAGGAGCCTACGTTCATGGACCAGTGGCTCTTACTGACAACGGGGGTATAGGCGACTTGGCCCTTGAACTTGGTATCATCGATGTACCCAAAATCCCATGTCGCAGGCTTGCCATCAACCCTGAGATTCGCAGCAAAGACCTTCTTCTTCAGAGTGGGAAGGAGAGTCTCGAAGAAGGTCTTTTGCTTCTTGGGCACGACTTGGTTGATGGTACTAAATGCGAGACCAAGAATACCATCGTAGGAGAGATCGGGCTGGATGATGAGAGCTGATTCGACGGCCTGCTTGTGGGCTACGACGGGTCCCGCCTTGACGGTGTCGGTGAAGACTTCGCCGCTGACCACATCGCCAAAGGCGTACTTGATGGAGAAGTTGTAGCCCTTGAGAAGCGTTGCAGATGAAGTCGGAACATAGGTTGGGAAACCCTCGTTCTGGAAGGGAGAAGAATCCTTGGAATATACCCATCTGTCCAGTGAGGTGTGAGTCTCGATCCACGATGCTGAAGCAGGGGACTACTTACAAATCTGCAGAGCCAGTGTCGTAGAGCAACTTGAACGTCTGGTTTCCGATGACTGTAGGGACGAAAAATGCCGCGCCACCTCCGACAGGCGTCGTTTTCACGGAGCCCGACTGCTTCACGCTGCGCACCTCTTTGATGTCGCCATGCATCGCAGGGTATCTCGTCTCGAGCCTCTGCCTCTCAGCCACAGGATCGAATTCCTCCGGCGTTGACGGCAAAGCATCGACGCTGAAAGCAGCGCCTTGGCTATCCGGCACTGCGAGGCCATGGGCAGAAGCAGCCAAGATGGTGATCACTTGAATAAGTTTGAGAGACATAATGAGATCGGCTGTACAGTGTGGCTAGGTAGAGCAGAAAGTATCGTAAAAATAGGACTTCTTTGATGCTCTTTTTATGGCCAAGAGCACGACCTCGTATCAATTGGTGCCCCGTTCCACCGCTACATACCTAGTCTAGGGGGGAAATAAAAAACGACCCCTCGATGGGTGGAATTTTGATGTAGTTGGGGTCGTTTAAATTTCCCCCCCGAGGGCTAGTTCGCCCCTCGATGGTTCGCGCGAGGAAGCAGAAAATGCCGGGCTCGGTATACGAAGAAATTTCCCGAAACCGGCTAGTAAATAGTTCCGCCACCAATGGAATTGCATCGGGCTAGGTAGATCAGGAATAGGATCGACTAGGAATCTCGTATCGACGATCGAGTCTTGGCCTAATGACTTCGTATGAACAGGGGTCGGTGGGTTAGCACGTTTATACTTCGTATATAGTCTGATAAACATCAGGCAAGTTGATCACGCATCCTCGACAGCCCAAGTAATTTGCAACCATGGCTCTCTTCACTTTGGCCACCGTCGCTGCAGTTGTCGCTTTTCCTGGCATCGCTGCTGCGACCAAGACTCCCGCTGGCGTCATCTCCGTCCCGTTGTCTCGCGATGAGGGCCTGACGGCGTACTATGCCAAGCTCCAGGCTGGCACACCGCCGCAGACCGAGTATCTCAAGATCGATACTGGCAGCCCGCGATACTCCTTCTTGGACCCTCGTAATAAGGTCTGCAAAAAGAAGGGAAACAATTGCAATACCTTTGGCACTTTTAATAATAAAACATCTAAGTATGTTCCTCTGTATTTGTAGTTTCTGCCGCTAATCGTCGTTGTAGAACATCCCGCTATGCAGGTACTGGCTTCACCGACGCCCTAGGCTGGGTCGGTCAGGGCGATTTTCTGGAGGACACTGTTGTTATCGGCGGTGTTTCAACCAAGAACATGTACTTCGGCATGACATCCGACTATAGTTTCCCCGACAAGCTGAGCGGTGATATCAACGCAATTCTTGGTAAGAAAACGCTATCCTATACTGAAGATGCCGAACTGACATGCGGTGGAACAGGCCTATCGCTAGAGTGCGGGTATGCTGGCCCCAAGTGCACTGACAGGCTCTCCTCGTACTTCCTACCGGAGCTGAAGAACGCCTCCAAGATCAACTACCTTGCATCAAGCATCTACCTCGGACCCGATGACAAAAAGGCTGCCAACGCTATGATGCTCCTTGGCGGCGCTTATGACAAGGCCAAGATTGACGGCGATCTCATCACTGTGCCTATGGTCGACCCTTTCAGTAACGATCTCACCGGCGGTCAGACCAACTCGGTCAACGTTACCTCTGTCGAGGTCTTCCTCACTAAAGGCAACAACCGCACAAAGGAAACATACGGAAAGAAGAACGTCGGTCTTCCCGTGTTGCTGGACACTGGTGTTGCGAGCTGGTATCTCACGGACAAGACCATGCCTCCTATCCTCCGTGCTTTTGGTGCCAAGGTACAGCCTTCTGGCCAGCAATACTTCGTGGTTGACTGCAAGTACGCTGACACCAAGCGCAACGATGGGTACATCGCTGTCGGGTTTGGCGTTCACGGCACAATCAAGGTGCCACTCTACGGCATCGTGTCTAAGTTCCCTGATGGGACCTGTGGAGTGTTCGCTGCTTCTCGTGGGTACCCCGTGTCTATCTTTGGTGACCCTTTCCTACGCAATGTGTACAGCATCTTTGACCAGGAGAAGTTCTCTATCTCGATGGGTAAGGTGAAGCATACTGCTGAGGAGAATATTGTGCCTTTCCCTAAAGGAGGCTTTAAGCCGACTCATTACTGAAGAGCATATGGAGTCAAGATTGTAGAATTGCGAAATGATAGTTATGGATATGAGGTAGTGGGGAGCAATTGGCGATTTGGATTTTAGTGTACATAGTCAAGTGAAACCATATAACGACAAGACATATTTCCAATACCTTAATTGCTTGGGAACCATTTATGAGCTTAGTGTAATACTCGAGTTAACAATGGCAAAAGTCGATAACAGGCTTCCCCATAGATCTCACGAGCGCTATCTTGCCATCTCGCGCACTCGGCCCAAAGCGGTCAAACGGGCGACCCCAGAGTGAGCTATACCTTTCTAAGCCATCTCAGCGAACGCTATCACAAAACCATCCTTCATTCTACAGACAGTGGCTGCACAAACATGACCACGCGATATAAATGGCAGTGAATCGCAAACAATCAACTCCTGCCACTCGGTAAAGTGTTATTCTGAACGTGTATCTACAAGTCAACACAATGGATAAAGACCTCAAGCCCGTTACCACCATGCCGACGAACTCAACTGTCGGAATGGGCGAGTTGGTTGAAGATACAGCTAGCGGTCGCAAACAAACCGCTACTTTGGATGGTGATGAGAAGAAGTCGGAGAAATTGGGCTCTCCACCACTTGGGATCGTGTACAGCTCTAAAGAAGACGCGAGGGTCCGATGGAAGCTCGACCTGATCCTCCTCCCTATGGTAAGTGGTGATCTATGAAGCTTTGAGCATGCGAAACTGACTGCAACGACAATAGATGGCGTTCACATATGTACTCAATTATATGGATAAGGTCGCCTTGTCCGAGGCTTCCATCTTTGGCATCAAGGAAGATCTCGTCAGCGAACCTGCACCTTGGAGATATCTACATGTAGCGACTGACATCTGCATAGAACCTCATGGGCCAGCAATATAGCTGGTCATCCTCAATCTTCTACCTGGGGTACCTGGTCTGGCAATATCCCAGCTCTCTCCTAATGCAGAAGCTTCCCATGTAAGTCCTCATCCTTCCTGACCTTGCCCAAGTCTATCTTGTCTTGCCTAACGTCTCCTAATCGCTGCGCAGCGGACGATATTTTGGCGTAATGATCTTTCTCTGGGGTCTCACCGCCTGCACAACTGCATTCACAAAAGACTTTGCAACACTTTGCGTCAACCGCGTCTTCCTCGGCGTTTTCGAATCCTGCATGTCACCCATCCTCACTATACTAATCTCTCAATACTGGACACGAGAGGAGCAGCCTCTTCGCACATCGCTATGGTGGTCTGCCAGTGCTGTCGGTTCCTTCATGGCCGATGCTATCACATACGCACTCTCGGGTAAAGATCATTCGGGCTCCAAGTATGCCGTCTGGCAAGTTGTGTACCTCGTCTTCGGGCCGATGACGATGTTTTGGGGTATTGTTGTCTATTTTGGTGTCCCGGCGTCGCCTTTGACCGCATGGTTCTTCAGTAAGCGGGAGCGAGATATTGCGACTGATAGAGTAAAGCCCCTCCTGGCCAACATCAATCGATACTAACGAGATTACAGGCCCTGAAGAATCACACCGGTATCAAAAACACCGAGTACAAATGGAACCAGGTTCGGGAATGCCTCATGGATCCCCAGCCGTGGATACTAGCGATACACGCCTTTCTTCAATGCTTGCAAGGCGGAGGTCTAACATCGGTGAGCGAGATAGACTCATGAAAAGATCACACTCTGACAAATTCCCAGTTCTCCAAGATCGTCTTGACCCAAACCCTCGGCTACTCAAGTCGTCAGGCCACTTTGATGGGCATGCCGTCCAACACCATCCACCTCGTCTCGGTAGTCTTTGCGTGAGTATCCAACTTTGCATATCCATGGCTACTTGCTGACCTTTTTGATGTAGTGGTTGGTTCTGCACTCGTTTCAAGAATACTAGGTGCTACGTTATGATCGCAACCAATATCATCGTCCTGATAGGTGCCGTATTGGTGGACAGTGAGTCTCTACCATGAATAATATCTGCACTTGGTATCTGACATGAATTAGACCTTCCGCAATCTAACCACCAAGGCCGACTTGCATCTTTCTACAGTAAGTCTCACTGTCTCACGTAGTGATTGAAAACCTTTGCTCACAAACCCATCCAGTCATCTATGTCAATACCGTTCCTTTCGGACTCGGCATGAGTATGCTCTCCTCGAACATCGCAGGATTCACCAAGAAGTCCACCGCGAGCGTAAGTATTTGACTCCAGCCAATCTTGAGTAGACTAACACTTGCAGGTCATGATGTTCCTAGGCTACTGTCTTGGCCAATTTACCGGCCCTCAGTTCTTCATTACACACGAAGCCCCACAGTACAAGACCGCTTTCAGAGGCTTCTACTCCTCCGTCTCTGCCATGATTGTGTTGGAAGTCGTTCTGCTGTAAGGAGATTATCATTTCACTTTTCCAACGGCTACTAACCATTCTCTCAGTATCTACATCAGATATCAGAACCACCGTCGAGGTCGCCGTGAGGTTCAGGAAATCTGCAATGTAAATATTTCTAGGGATGATTTGGATCTTACGGATTGGCAGCAGGGCTCGTTTAGGTATATTTGGTGAGCGTTGGTGGAAAAGCCCGAACTGATGAACATTCATATGATCACGAGTCATATATCGAAGGCTTGCTGTCGTCTTCGCTGGCTCATAGGTTCCGTCGATGTCTTTGTGCACAATAATTCATTCAAATTGGCCAGGAATGAGTACCAAATCCTGTTGATTTCCAGGGACAACAATAATATTGATTGTGACATTCTCATAATGATACACTGGCGAACCTATTGCTACCTGGTGCTACCCTTTTAACAACGGTATCAAAACCACAGAGAGATAGAGAGGAAAATACTGTATGATTTGTAGACGTATGAAGAAGACAAGTCCCTGCCATGCTTCTCTGAAGTTAGCGTGCTTCGAGTTAGGCTTATCAGCGATTAGTCATTAGTTACCCCAGATTTCAAAATAAAGTTCAGGACCGAAGCGATCTTGCACTTCAACCCTTCAACCACTCTGACGTCCTTGACACAACGACCCGCCATGTCCCTATGCACCACCTGCGCAAGAAGGAAACTCTCTTGCGATCAACGAAAACCACGCTGCTCCCCATGTCGACGTTCTCACCTCAAGTGCGCTTATGAACCATCACCTCATGCTGTATTCGAGTTTAGAGATGAGACAGATCAGATCAGAACTCATTCGAGGCGTCGCGGGAAGAAGAAGAGCACGCCTAGCCTACCGAGTCGCTCGAGGACGAGTCCACAGACCCCGATGGCCTTTTCAATAGCCGAGACGAATGCGTCCGACACGCTGGAAACATCGTCACTCGCAATGCTCGATGCGACGGCGATGCCTTGGATGGACGGGATATTTGACTCGTATCCAGATCAACAATGGGATATGAGCCCAGACGCGGCAGTGTTTTCAAATGTGACTGATCAGGCTTGGGTTCCGTTTACGGAATCGCCAGGTCAAACACCAGCCGACTTCAACGCGGGCAGCCTTTCCTCGGGTTCGCCTCAGACGGTCTCCGATCGGGTCTTAGCACAGCACTACACGCAGAATCTAGCATCGAAGTACAGCTCCAAAGGCCAAACGTGGAACAATCATACATACTTCTTCAATCGGTTTAACTCGAGCCATTCATTTGTAATATCATCGCTCTACGCATGGACAGCTGCTCACCTCCATTGCAACGGGACATTGGCTTCGGAGAGTAGTGCCTTAGGACACTACGAAAAGAGTCTCGTAGCTCTCGGGGATCAATTGGGCGTCCACCTCGAGATTGAGGGCATGGATGAAGAACCCAGTCAGACTTGGCCTCAGCTTATCACCCGAGATGATGACCTGGACGCTGTCTCAGTGACGCTATACTTCCTCGCCTGGACAGATCTTCTTCTCTCAAGAAAAGCCTCCCTAAAGCGCTTGCTAAGCCTCGAGGCTTGCCTACTTGAGAGCCGGGGCCATGGCGATCATTCGCAATCAGTCTACGGCAGAATGGGTGTCTGGTTCTGCTTTCTTGATGCTCGCGCCGCTCTCTTTTCTCAAGGTGATGATTGCATCATACAGTGTCTGGGCAACGACCTGGGATTAATGTTTTCTGTGGACAAGTCATACAACTTTTTACAGCAAGAATACACTCTGCTGTACCCGAAAGAGGAGCGGCGATGGGATGAGGCTCATAGGCCTTTGTATGTGGCTACGTGTCGCTTGGTCGCTCTTTTGGGGATGATATCCAGAGGCGACCGCACCACGGCGGGTGATAACCAAGAGGCAAGTACTAGAGCATCATTAGATGATATAAATCAAGTAAGTCGACGATACGATCGCGCCAGTGCTTTTGAATTCCTTTGCTCATGAACTAGGGTCTCGCCAGTATCACCGAAGAGAAAGCGGCAGAAAACAAAGTACTTTCGATCTTCCTCACCGCAAACGCCCTCTTCCACGCCGTACACATCTACGCCTCAAGGACCTACCGGCCAGAAGACGCAATCTATGCAGAGACAACACATGCTGAAGACATAATTGGCATCACTCGCCGCTTCTACAGTAGGCTCAAGCGGCCCAGAACAGAAGCGCCGCCGACCAAGATATGGCCCATCCCGCTCGTCATGGCAGCGATCGAGGCAAAAGACCCTATCTATCGAGACTGGGCGCTGCAGCTTATCAAGGACTGCTCTCAGGCTGGAAAACATTATGCAAATGCATGCGCCTTTGTCGAAAAGGTACATGCGGCCGAGGATGGGACCGGCTGTCGCGCTGATCTTTCCCAGATCGCTCAAGACATGGGCGATGATTTTGTGATCTAGCAACGCCCTAAAATCGTTTCTAACGCCTCAAGGACCTTTTTTGTCATTGGTAGCGATGATAGCGCCGTGGTTCGTGGTCGTCGCCGATTTGGCTTATTTGGGACAATCAGGCGACGCGCTAGCAGGCTCAGTGAGGAATTGGCGACTGCACTTCGGAACCCGGTAGAACGCCCCGCCAGACCTCTTTGATATAAGTATTCGTGGAAGTACAGGAAATACTTGGGTATTCTTCAGTAATCTCATCTTATCGTCTACTGCTTCCAACATGCCTTCTGCCGAAACCTCTATCATGGAAGTGCCTCGTACTTCGTACTACCAGCACATTGTCGTTGAGGGCACGCCCTATGAGAGAGGACTTTCGCATGGAAGACAGGTGGCTGACAAAGTCCGTGCCAATATCGAATACTACAAACTCCCAGGCAAGCTCCCGCATTGGTAAGTAGATCATTGATACCACTGGATCCTACCGCTTGCTGATATCGGACGCAGGTCGATCTCTTCCAAGATCATCGAAACTGTCTACCTACCAGCCTTTGAGAAGTTCTACCCCACCGGCCTCGAAGAGATCAGAGGTATCGCAGATGGAGCAGGCGTAACGATCGAAGAGGTCATCATGCTCAATGCCCGATACGATCTTGGCAGATGCATGTATCGCCTGCAAGACGGCGGCAAGACTCCTCAAGAACTGAACGGGCATGATGAATGCACGAGCGGATTCTTCCCTCCCGAAGCGGTAGCATCTGGTCGTGCTCTGGCCGTGCATAACTGGGACATGTCTAGTCACCTTTACAACCAGGACCTGATTATCTATCTGGAAGTACACCCAGACTCGTCTGAGGACCGACCTTCCATGTTTATCCTCACTGAGGCTGGGCAGCTGATCCGGAGTGGATTGAACTCGGCCGGTATGTCTGTTACTGCGAACTCCTTGCTCTCAAGCGAGGACTACGTTCCTATATCGCACGTTGACCAAGACGGGGTCTACCACGAGATCAAGAACCCCAAGCCTGTCCTCCCGCTCTCCGTAGCAAGACGCGTTTTCCTCGAGTACAGCAACTATGCCGAGGGTTTGGTGGCTATAAATGCCTTCCCTCGCCACGTCTCAGGAAACCTACACGTCTCAACAGCCGAAGGGTTCGCAATGGCCATGGAGGTTTCCCCAAGCCGCGTGTACAAGTTCTACGGAAACATTGATGATAACTACCTCATACACAGCAATCACTTCCTCAGTCCAGAATTTCTGAGTCGTGATGGTGTTTTTGATCGATCTCCTGGTGGGAGCACCTGGTTCAGATGCTTACGAGCCGAGAAGGGATTAAGAGCCGACTGCGCGGCGGGGAGGTTGACGCCAGAAAAGATCAAGACGGCTTTTTCAGACCATCTTGCGTATCCCGAAAGCTTGTGCAATCATCCGAATTTGAACCAGAGGAACACGCCCAGTGCTGTGTTGACTGGATATACGTCCAAGCAGAACATGACAGTTGCTTTTGTCATTTACGATCTGGTGGAACGGGTCGTTACAGTGTGCAAAGGACCCCCTTGCGAAGGGGTGCTGCAGAAGTTCAAGTTGGAAGAGAGGAGATCGTTGAAGCATTGAATACAACAGCTAGAGTGTTTATGTTCTCCAACTGAGGGTCATAAATGATTGTTGACATGTGTTATCGATCATGTAGCAAATAGGCATTACATAAAAGAATGATCTTTTACGGAGTTACGTTTAATTCTCTTATCAGCTTTTCTAGCATCCATGCATATCGTAGCGATGTAAAACGCGATCAGTTAGGCTATCAAGCTTGAAAGGATGCTTAAAACCCGAGTGTCTAGGGTATGTGACGTGAAAATGAAGCTGAAACCTGGTGTTGTTTGAACAGGGATGTTGACTGAGGCCGAAACATCGCTTTGCTCGAGGCTGAAACCAGGGACTCACGATATCACAGTTGTTTTTCAATAGCTACAATCAATGTTCCAGCTCGAGCACTACTTAAATCACCAGCTGCTGCTGCTTAGGGTCGAATTAGCATCACCAACATCAAATCTCTTCCCCCTCCTTAACCACTCATCTCGCATCCTCGGTAGCGTCGCCACTCCGCTCACCATGAAAATATTCTCGATAGCTCTACTTTCATTCCTTTCAACAGCCATGGCAGCTCCCCTGGTCCGTGGCCCCGGCGGTCGACTTGTACAAGAAGGTGCTAGTTGCACGTTAGTACAAGGCCGAAGCGTATGTGACGATGGATTCGGAAATACCTTGTACGTTCACTGATTGTCTTGCTTAACTTTGATGTACTAATTGCCATGTGTAGCTTCGAAGATGACCCGTTTTCGTCAAAATGAACAGTTAAAACGCGTGGAGGAATGAAATGATGAGGCTTCTCACAGTGGAGGATTGAGACCTGAATAATTCCGCTCGAGGCGTTGAACTGCAGGATGGGTGGCTAGTCCACCCGAGCCGTACAAAAATACCAAAAATAATAATTTAATAAATCAAAAATTACCACCAAATACTCTCCGTCTTTGCCGTGCCACTTTGAACGATCTGAGCCAGTAATACCACCTCAAGCCTGATGATCTTCTGAGTGGAGTCAGCAAAATGAGGCCATCTCCACTGAGCCCACCCGCGTAACAAAATTTGCGGCCTGAACATGGATACAGCTTGCTTTGACCACAAATTTCTCACTTTCTATACCAATTGATCATCTCAAAGGCAAATCTGTGGGTTTCCCCATTCGAATCTTCTACGGTAAACAAAGCTGGCCGGTCACGATTGGATCAAAATCTCGGCTCTGCATTCCACGTCGTTATGCATGCTGCAGCTGCACGTTGAGTTGGGCACTGAGCGCCTCACTTTCACTCCAAAATGGAAAATAAAATCCCCAATTCTGGTGCAGGTTCTCATCAACTTCAACTTAATCTTGTATTAATATTTCAGAAGTCATGACTTCATCTAATTCTAGCGAGGACTTGTTTCCTGCCCTGGAGTCGCTCTCCAGGTTAATTGTGCCTCATATCAAGACTGCGATATTCTTCGCGCTTGTTCTAAACCAATTTACTATCTTTCCAGATTTTAATGTTATTCTTTCTCAAATCTCGAGTCCCTTAATCCTCATCGTCGCGCTGTATTTCGGTGGTATCTGGACACTTCCCAATGGCCAGGAGAGTACCAGCACTCTCTCTTGGAAGTTGTTGCTGGGGCCATTCTTTGACTTCAAGACGATCTCTAGTAGGGTAGGGACATACTTCAAAGGTAAGATTAGTCATTCGTGTTGATTGAAAGCTAGGCACTGATGTTTTGTGTTCACTCCAGTTGGCTCGTTGATGTCCTTGGCGTACTACCTGACCCTCTACTACGACCTACCTCTTCCCTTCCAACCATGGGTTCAATACATGTTCGTCGGCATCGCCACGGCCGTATCAGCCGCTGCATACCTCTTCGCTCCCATCAGCAAGATCTACGGACCTCTTCGCTTCTGCTACCTTGAACATGCCCAGACATACTGGCTGGTAGTCAACTGGTGGTCACTCACAGCCGTCGTACCTTTCTTCTCCCCAACTCTGCTACCAGTCTTTGGTTTCTGTCTCATTAGTGTGACGGCTGGCACATGGGTTCACATCTACTTCGCGTATCGCGAGAAAGTCCGTACCATTGCCTGGACCGTATCTGAGAATGCTGCTCGGGCAAAGGCTGCCGCTGAAGAAGCCCGAGATTTCGGATCTATGGCGAAGAAGTACGAGGAGCAGATGGTTAACGCTGCATCTGAGGCCCGGCGCGATGCTGTTATTGCCAATTCAGTTAGACTGACTGACTTCTTCGACTGCGCATCTCGTGCATGGTCTGCTCTCGCTGAAGCTACAGCCCCAGCTGAGGATGCAGTCACTCAAGCTCAAAGGGTCATCGCCTCAGCTATCATCTGTGAAGAAACAGAAAAGGTCGATGATAAGCAGAAAGCAGAAAATGAAAGACTAGCCACATATTTCAGACAATCCGCCGAAACAGCTCACGAGCGCGCAAGAGAAACAGTCGCTCTCCTCCGCGCTGCCCAAGCCTCCGTCCGCGGTTCAGAAAACGCAGCGCGACAAGATGAAGTCTCCCGTCGTCATGCAGAACACACTGCTGAGAATGCTTCCAACGTCGCCAAGTCCGTTAGTGATACAGTCGCGTCTATTCAAGACGCTGAGCGCAGAGCGGCGTGGGCCGGAGGTGCTGCTGCGAGGAGGGCTGAAGAGGCTGTGACTATGGCGACGAATGGAGAGATTGAGGAGGCGAAGAAGGCTGTTGCGGCTTCTGAGTCTGCATTTCAGGCTGCTGAGGAGTCAGCTAAGATTGTGAGGGGGGGGATGGAGGCTGCGCAGAGGGGATTGCAAGAGTGGCTGCAAAGCAGTAGGCATGGGGTTTAGGTGGCTGATTAATATTCACATAGTCTTACTGGACCGTCTTAAGATAAACAAGTACCAACCCTTGATGAACCTGAATGTTGTCTTACGATGAATTTGGTGGCATCTCAAGATGGCATGAGCGCTGCCACAAGATGAACGTAAGCACATCTTAAGATAACACAGGCCGTCGTCTTAATAGCCAGGGCTTAAAAATAGCCGCCTAAGTGAACGCTACATTATGATAAATAGATAGAATTTCCGATTAACTTTAAAATAATTATCTTACACTGAATGCAGTTGCATCCTAAGACGAACATATGGTATCTTAAAAGTAGCATCTTAAGCTGACTAATACTACGCAGCACCTTAAGATGAATCTGGTGGCGCCTTAAGATACCATAAGCCACCGTCTTAACAACCTTTCTCAATTGTTTCTTCAGCCAAATAAATCCAATAAAACGATCAAATATCCAAATAGACATGACTTCAAGCACTGGCACCTGGTGTCTCGCCAATAACCGTCAGGAACTTTTGCGCCCGAGTCCTTCCCTCCTTCAAATCCTTCAGACCATCAGACAATCCCTCCAGACCGTTTTTACCCACAACGTAAGGATGGGCTGTGAACCAACCCTCTCGAAGACCCCTAGCAAACGCTGCGCCCCATACAACGCCGAGTAGCTTGTTCTTCTCATCCTTATCATGGACCTGGCCAACCATTGAAGAGACGATGTCTACACTGGGGTCGGCACCCTCGACTTCTTTCTTCATTAAGATGTTGGTCACCTTTGGCTTGCGGCCAGTCGAGTCTGGAGGACCGGCGATGGCTTTTGTAACTGTCTTAACGGTAAAATCTTCTGAGACACTGTCGAAGGCCTTCCAGCATCGACCATCTGGAGCACCGCTCTTCTTGAAAGCGTCTTGGATGGCTTTGACCAGTTCATCTTCGGTCTTGTAAGCAGTATAGTCAACAAGCGCGCCTCCCTTGCTCTCGTCAAGGAATGGCTTGATAAATGCACTGCGCTGACTTCCAACTGCGATAATCGGATGGACATTCGCAGCAGCCGCCAGCTTGATAGCGTAAGCTCCAGTAGCAGTACTAGCTCCGTAAATGAGAAGAGGACGCTTGGCCTCGGTCTTAGCAAGTGGTGACCAGGGCTCGGGGATCTCAAGCTCCTGGAACAAAGCGCAGACAGAAGTGTACGCGGCGAGAGGGATAGTCGCCGCCTCTTCGAAAGATACTGAGTCGGGGATATGGAAGGTTGTGTAGTATGGCGCGATCGCGTACTCTGCAAATGCACCATTGGGGGTTCTCATCTCATGGAAGGCGGCTACGCGGTCGCCTTTGTGGAAGCCGACGACATTTTCGCCGACGGCTTCAACGATACCAGCGATGTCATCACCGCTGTTGGAGTCTTCGCCGCGCCAAAAGGGGACCTTCCAGTCCTTAGGATTGGTACCTTGAGGGTTTAGTGTATATGATGCGAGAACGAGGTGTGAGTTGGCTTACCTGCGATGATGACCTTGATGAGGACATCGCCTGGGCCTGGCTTAGGAATGGGAGAGTCGACGATCTCGACGGAGGTATCTTTCTTGACGATTGCTTCCTTCATGATGTTTGCAGTTTGGTGTCGTTTCGCTTGCTTCTTGTCTCGTGGTGCTGAGCTTCCGAAGTTCGGATATAAATACTGGACTTCTTATAGATGGCACTAAAAACAGTATGCAGTAACGTTATACAGATATTTCGCCATCTGGCATGATATTCATGACCTCATTCGCTCGGCATTAATAAACCGTCATTAGTAATGATAGTGGATCGACATCGATTTCTATTAAACGTTAGACTCTCCGGGTTTCGGGGTCTATCATGAGTCCGGGTCCCGTTTGAGCTTTGACATTCAAAATTTGTACGTCTATGTCAGTTCAATTGCATTCATAAACGGTCTAAATATTGCCCCGGGAGAGTTACAATCCATTTTGATCAAAGAAATGTCTCCGAGATGGGGCGGGGTGAAGTTGGTAATGCCCGTATTTACGTGTCAGCACCTTATCGTTGTGGGGTTCGTGCCTTTCGGTTTCGGATTCTACTCATTTGTACGGAGTAACTAGCACGGTAAGTCCCGCTTTCCGGCACAGAACTCTCCGAGCCGTGTATAGAGATTTGTAATCCTACTGCCCGAAGTGATATTGAGAAGCTTGGCCTATCATACAGCTGCAAAGTATCCTTGACGCGGTGATGAGCGACAGCTTTTCCATTGTGAAATTGGCCTCGATAAAAATCTTTAAACTATACGATTTGGATTTAGAGGGAGGCACGAGAGATGAGAGATAAAAGACCCGAATGCATTTATCCTGTTTCATAGAAATAGTGTTATTATAAACTATACGCTAACATGCCCCAGACTGATTAACACATTGGAAAAGTCCGCACATCGGTTCAACCTTACTGCGATGCGACGTCTTTACCCTGGCAAGACCGAAGATTCGGATAAGAAAACTGTAAGGACAGTGGCGTATCTATAGCCATTAGCAGGAACTTCAGGAAGGACGTGCGGTATAGCTCACGTTGCGCCCGCGATAATTAGTTCTTGGCTCTTCATTCTCGTGCCACTAGAAATCATGGCAACGAAGAATACCGTCGCACCACCAACAGCAAATAGTCGTGATGACGTGCTGCTTAAGTAGGAACAGAGAATAACTGGTGCCAGCAGCATGACGACAACGATCGGGATCATCAAGGCACGGGAGATAAGAGCAGCTGATGACCTTATAGGGATATAAATATGGGCACTGTCTCTTGAGACTTTCGGGGCGTAGCTCTGTACACTATATTAGTATGACACGAAATACATGTAAGTATAGCAAGGGCTGATATACCGGGAAGAAGTAATCTCGCACACGGAGAAGATTCTCAGCTACGTTGTTCTCAAGCCCTATCATGGCAGATTCGTCCCGGGGACTGGTACTTAGGAGCTCTTGCGGTGGGTAGTTCAAGAATCTGCTTTCTGCTCGTGCGATAGATCCAGTACCATTGACCCAGTTCTGGAGATTCGTCACCGCTTGAGGATCTGCTTGTTCGAGTTCTGAAATCTGTCGACTTCTTAATAGAAACTTATCTAGACCTGTTAGCGTCAAGACCACCAGAGCTATCAAGAAGATCCTACCTAGATCCTCCAGAGCTTCATCGAGCTCAGCAACAACTTTAGCTCTGTCTTGATTCTGATCCCGCTGACAACTGCCGAGGAACAGCGGCCGGTCTTCGTCTCTATCAATCTTGTGCAGCTTACTCTCAAGTTCGACGACACGATTTTGTTTGAGCAGTAATAGTCGGGCGCGAACGTTGAGAAACCTGCGAGCGACGAAAAAAGACTCATGAGATGATATTAGAGACGAAAATTGGGGATATCCCCTTGGGTAATCCTCGACTTTGATAGCTGTTAGCCTCGCTTACAGGCAAATTCATCGACAGCCTTGCTTACTTTGCGGTAATTGCATTACCGGAGCACTCTTGTTCCAAAAAGGTAACAACGGAAGTGAGAAACAGGTAGATGATGGCCATGCCAGATTTGGCCACCTGAAGCTCCAGCTTCTGCCGTTTGTACCCATTCTCGATAATGGTGAAGTGCTGCACTGGCCCAATTCGATATCTGAAGTAGTTGACGACATTTTCCTTCTTGGAAAGCTTGTATTGCCGTTCAAAGTCTGGTAACACGAATATTGTAAGGAGGTTGAAGGCTATTAATTCTCATTCTACTCAGTAGGTTGAAACGCCGCAAGAAATTGCATTTGTGATTGAACTTGTAGTTTTAGTGCCTTGAGCTGCCTCTTTGCGACCCGAAGCTCATAGGCTCGGTCCGCCCGCTGAGGCGTCAGCTGGGCATGCACTCAGCCCCAATAAAACAGGGACTCGCATAAACAGCAACGCTTATCATCCAACAGTCCAACTCCTCTTTCTTTTTAATCAGGCCTCACATAAGGACGCTCCTATCGTGATCCCTCGATAACATTTAAATGGCCGCCACTAAAGAATCTTCAGCGCGCTGGGCGCTGATGATTGGAATCAATTATTACCCCAACGATCGACATCTTCATGGCAGTGTCGACGACGTTAGCGACATCAGGGCCTATCTGGAACAGCATAGCGCTACGGCAATTCATACATCCGTGCTCACAGCCACTGTACCGAAGGATCATCAATCCACTAAAGATCCACCAGAGACACCCGATCAGAGGCCAACCAGGGCAAATGTTCTGAAGCAGCTTCGCTTAATCATTGATTCTGCAAAACCCGGCGATCATGTGCATATCCACTTCTCGGGGCACGGCACTCAATTACCATCGGACGGCAACGTTGGCGAAACTGGCTTCGGCGAGCTAGGTCTTGTACTTTACGATAACAGCGAACATGGTGCTAGCTATTTTCGCGGGCGCTTTCTAGCACAGGCCCTCAAAAGGATGGTCGACAAAGGTCTCGTTGTAACTGTCGCGTTAGACTGTTGTTTTTCGGGTGCCGTGACTCGAGGCGATCGAGTCCGGGCTATGGAATACGACCCGTCGCTGGATGCCGACAGAGCAGAACAAGAGCAAGAATGCAGGGAGGCACTAGGGATTCCCGGGCGCGATGCAAGGATTGGTAGAGATTGGCTTGTCAATCCCGAGGGTTACACGATTATTGCGGCTTGTGGTCCCCACGAAAAAGCCATGGAAGTTCTTGTCAACAAGACCCAGAAACGAGGCGCACTCACTCATCACCTTCTCAAAGCTCTTACGACCCTAGCAAAGGTGAATGATGCTGTGTCGCACCAAGCGCTCCATCAAACGGTTGTTTCAATGATGCAGGCCTCAGGATGTAGCCAGACACCAATGCGCTACGGCAATACTGACCTCTCCTTCTTCGGGACGCTTCTCGGCTCAGTCTCCCTCAATACTTTGCCAATATGCAAGATAGAGGGTTCAAGGATTCTCATCAAGGCGGGACAAGTCCATGGAATCGCAGTCGGAGATGAGTTCACTGTTCAGAACAGTCTTTCAGCTACCTCCAGCCGAAATTCCCGATCGAGGGTCAAATTCAGAGTCTCTAATGTTTGGGCTTTCGACTCTGAGTTAATAGTTGCTCAAGACAAAAGAACATCATCGCCAGCCTTTCCTTTCAGTATGAAAGATATAGGGACCTTAAATGCTACCCAATTATCGACTGTTTCATCTCAACGCATCAAGGTATGGATTTCGCCAGAAGTGCTACGAAATACGAAGGTGGAAGATAGGCCGAAGGCGTTACGATACTTCGGGGAAATTACAGACAAAGACGAAAGGGCTCTTTGTATGTTTGAACTAACCATCAACAAATTAAACAAATACGAAATCGTCGGTGAAGCACAAGAGAACATGCTTCAATTACCAACACTGGACGCTAGCTTAGACGATTCATTTGCCAAAGTGATGGAGACTCTTCAACATATCGCAACCTTCAAGTACTTCGAGGGCTTAGCCAATCTACTTCCGTCTGCAGAGTTAAGGGCAAGATATACACTAAAAGCGATATTAGGGTCCACTACAAACGGAATATTTAAAGTCTTAGACGGTGAGGCTTTTGGATTCACTATCGAGAACCATGCGGACCATCCTCTCTACATGGCCGTCTTTGACTTTTCTCCTTCTTGGGGTGTGAACAATCTGATCTCAGCTTCAGGAGGAGGTGACTATGTCCTCGTACCACCACCTCAAGGCCAGAATCGTGGTATGAAAGAGATGAAGTTGAAAATGACGGTTCCAAGCCATCTGAGTTTGAAGGGCCAGGCTCGAGATGTCATCAAAGTCTTTATCACAGACAAGCCGGTTTCATTTCCGGGTATGGTTTTGTCAGGGCTGGATGTCAAGTCACATCTAAGGAACGCTTCTGTGAGTGCAGATATTCTGTCTGACCTTATCAAGCATTTGAGTACGGGAGGAAGAATGAGGAGTGCTGGAAATAAGGGGTCATGGATGTCGCACAACTTTGTAGTTTGGACTTGTATCAACTCAAATATTCGTATTTGAGGCGTATACATAGATTCCGCGCCGCAAAAGGGTTTAGAAAGGGTCATCCACCAATTCCAACTCACTCTCATCATACTCGCGCCCCCGCATAACTTCCTTGCCACTATCATCGCAGAGGATATACTTTCCTCCACGTACTTCTGACACTGTGTAAGTCGATCCATTTGAGATTACCCTGACCATGTCGTTTGGCCTGAGCTTCGCAGTCTAGAGAGAATTAGCCAGGCAGAGGCTTCTCAGCATAGGAACGTACCCCAGCGAAGCTTCTGATCGTTGGGCGTCCTCCATCAATCACCTCTACTTCAGGTGCGTCTTGCTGACTATGCGACTGTCAGTAGCGCCATGGGATGCTAGAAAACGTAGCGTACCTTGACTCGATTGGAGCCTTTGGATCCTCTGACGCATCCTTCATCGTGAATGTGGTGGAGGTAGACTCAAATAGATTCGCTACTACTGGTAGTCGAGAGACCAATGATGATAGCTATCTAACCTTAGGCCTATACCGTACTAGCAGTAGATCCAAGATTTAAAGTAGTGGAGGCTTAGCCCATGGGCTAGCATTTAAGAAGCTAAGCTACACATGCGGCTCAACCCTCTTGCGACCCAGTCGGCCTCCAAGAATAGGCGACACATCACCAGCAAGATATAAGCGAGCTGTCATGCAGCAGCAACACGCAGGTCACTTTAATACACCATAAATATTTCTCCACCAATCAAAATTGTTGGTTGGGTGTGGCGAGGTTTCTGCATCGAATCAGCGATTAATGTTCATCCGCCTTATCGGAATTATAGGAGGGTAGGGCTCTATCTTTTAGTGGTGATGACATTTTGCAAGGGGTTACACAACTGCTGAGACAGAGCAACGATTCGCCATCTTGGGCTGCTGCCTGTTTGCAGGTCTTCTTTTCCGGAATTATCCGGGCATATGGCGGCTGACCAAGCTTGTAGTAAGCCTCAAATATGCAAAGTTGATTATCGCCAAGATAATGTGTTTGACCTGCTGGAGGCCTTGCCTGATAGAGTGACAGTTATTATTAGCTCATGCGTGATAGCTTAAATGTCCATGTGCGCATTAAAGGCCTTGTTTTAATAACATCCGAACGTTAAACATCGCTAAACGATTAAGCTTAATATCGAGTGGTCTCTTTGCTACTATAAGCCTTTCCGGAAGAATTTAAACGCGCACTGTTGCCTCTCTTGTGGCCCTATGAACTTACCCTAATATCTCTAAGAACATGGAGTCATTGCAATCGATCCCGATGAAGCAGCTAGAAATGGGCCTCGAAAGCAACGAAGCGAGGATTTCCATATTGACTGATCAAATAAAACAACTCAAAGAACAATATACTATTACTGAGCCCGTACAGTATTTCAATCAGTCACTTGAGCTGCGAAGGGAGATATTGGCATTGACGCGGCCTGAAGATCACCAAAACAAAGCACTTCAATTACATCTACTCAGCAATGAACTCAGCGACCGATTTGCCGAGACGGACGATCTCAATGATATGAAGGAAGCCATAGAGCTCGGGATTCAAGCGTTGGATCTTACACCAGAAAGCGATCCGCGAAGGATAGTATTCCTCAGAAGACTAGAGTTCCTATTCGAAGAAAAGTACGAGGAGACGGAAGACGTCGCTGACCTCGATGAGGTCATTCGCTACCAAAGACTCTCAGTCGACGCCACAGACCCTGATAACACTTTGCAGAGGGCAGCCAGGTTGACTGCTCTGGGCGGGAAGCTCGACAAGAGGGCAGAGGTGACTGGGGAGGTTTCAGACTTAAACAAGAGCATCGAGGTTTTTAGAAAGGTCCTCGAAGTAAAGCCTGGAAACGAAGACGCGATAAAGAACCTGATCCAAACTCTCTACAACCGATACAAAATGAACGGGGAGCTGCAGAATTTGAAGGAATGCGCTGAGTTGCATCAGCAGATCACTGATGCGTCAGCTACAGACAGAGACAAAGTGGATTGGATGATAACAAGGGCCAATCATATGTGTATTTTGCATGAGAGAACTGAAGATGAAGCCTATCTGGAGAAGGCTTTCGCGGTTGCAGGAGAAGCACTCACTTTGGTTCCTGAAAGCGGCTGGAAGTCCAGATGGCTTCATTGTTTAGGGAGACTGTTTGGCTGTCAGTATCTAAAGACAGAAGGTCTAGCCGACCTTGAAGAAGCGATTCGTCTGGAGAGATTGGCACTGGAACTGATGCCGAATGGCGACAATGAAGGTTGGGTCTTGACAAATCTGGGGAACCGTCTTGGTGATAGGTATCTGAGAACAGATGATGTTGCCGATATCGACGAAGCCATTGACTGCGCTAGAAAGTCGTTGGATCTGGAGCCTGAGAATCCTGAGCGACTCTACAACCTGGCAATCAAACTGGGAGATCGGTTCTCAGGAACGGAAGATCTGGACGATGTCGATGAGGCTATCGAACTTGAGAGAAAGGCCATACAAATAATGCCACTCGATCACCCAGAGAGAGCGGACTATTTGTATATCCTGGGTGACCAGTTGGGTGATCGGTATGAGCATACAGGAGATCTTGAAGATCTAGAAGAGGCCATCCGAAACGCCGAGGAAGCTTTGGGACTGCTGTCGCAAGACCATGCTGTCAGGGCAGCGTGGTTGAACGGCCTTGCTACCTGTTACTTAAACCTCTATAACACGACCGGAGACGAACAGGATTTGGAAAGCTCTATCAAGCATTACGAATTAGCTCTTTACCATGAGGCTTCGGCGCCGGAGGATCGTATCACTGCTGGACAAGCCATACTCTCCAACTCGTCAGACAGCCAGCAACTATATGATACTGCAAGGCTCGCAGTGAGCCTTATCTCTAAGCTCGTATCATGGTCCCATGAGAATCACGACAGACAGTACGTTCTCGGCAAAGTAGTCGGGCTGGCATCCGATGCAGCAGCAGCAGCACTACAAGCAGGCCAATCACCTATGACAGCCTTGCAACTTCTTGAACAAGGTCGTGGTATCATTGGGGCATCGCTCCAAGACATGCGTAGCGACGTGCAAGATCTGGCGAGGCAGCATCCGGGACTAGTAGAAAGATATCGCACGTTGCAAAGCGAGCTGGACCGGCGCGCTGAGCATGTTAATTCGGCGAATGCGCAGTCGCAAGCATCTATTAACAGAAGACATGCCGCCGCCAAGGAGTTTACCGAGTTGGCTGCTGAGATCCGCGAGTTACCGGGATATGAAGACTTCATGCTCGCACATAGTGAAGATGACATCTACAAGGCTTCAGAGCGTGGCCCTATCGTGGTGATCAACGTCAGCAGACTTCGTTGCGACGCTCTCCTCGTCTCAGAAAACCAGGTTAGTGCACTGGCGCTTCCAAGCATAAGTCTCGAAGAACTAGAGCTTAAGATAAAACCCTGGACCCTGGCAACGTCGCAAACACTCGAGTGGCTCTGGGATACTATCATGAGCCCTATACTCAACACGCTAGGATTTACTAAGTCCCCACTAAGGGACAAATGGCCTCATGTGTGGTGGATTCCAACTGGTCCTTTGGTTCAACTTCCACTCCATGCAGCAGGACACCATGGACAACAAGGGTCTGAAGCAGTGCTCGACAGAGTTATGTCGTCATATGGGTCTTCTATTCGCAACATAATTCGTGGCCGTCGAGACTCATCCCAGTCACCTAGCTCTGATCAAGCACTGCTTGTTGCGATGGAGCATACACCTAGTCACGACACGCTTACCTTCGCCAACGAGGAAGTTGACCTGATAGACGGTATGGTCCGCTCTATGAACCTCAAGTCGATCATACCTTCCCGCACCAAGAAGGAGGTCATGCGATATCTCCCAGATTGCAAGATCTTTCATTTCGCAGGTCACGGCCTCTCACACACAGAAGACCCGTCGAAGAGCTGTTTGCTACTCGAAGACTGGGAACGCGACTCACTTCAGGTTTCTGACCTCCTAGATATGAATCTTCGACAAAACTCGCCCTTCCTTGCATACCTATCGGCATGTGGCACTGGCCAGATCAAAAACGAGACGTCATTCGATGAGAACATCAACCTCATCAGTACGTTCCAAATTGCTGGGTTTAGGCATGTCATTGGTACGCTATGGAACGTACAAGATGATCTTTCTGTTGAGATGGCAAAGATAACATATCAGGAGCTGCTCAACTCCGATATCTCGGATGAGTCCATCTGCCGAGGACTACACAACGCGACTCGTGAGCTCAGAGGCAGGTGGATAGTGAAGGGTGAGGCTCGCCAGAGTCTGAAAGTTACTACTGCTCCCGATAACAATGACAAAGAAAGAGGGTCTCTAATTCGTTCAGTCCGAGACGCATCTTTGATAGGTAGCATGGAAACTAACCTTGGCTCAGCTGACTGGGCACCGTATATACACTATGGGGTGTAGATTAATATCACGGCTTTGTAGTTATCACAAGCGATAAAAACAAGAAATCGAGTGGCTTGGCCTGAAATTCAGTAAGACAGAGAGAAACTAATACAAAGTCGCGTCTACCCTTACCATATGCATAAAGCATCCAATACGAGACCACTAACAAGCCACTTTCTGCATGATACGTCACTCGAAGCCAAATCTGCCTTGTGAACAAGTCATCCAATTAAATTCTCTCCTTCAGCCATTCTGGCGGTGGCGGCACGTGAGGCCTCAGGTCAGGCTGCGAAAGCTTGAGGGGCTGGTCGCTCCAAATCTTGTCATCAGCATCTACCATTATGGTTAACACCATGGAAAAATCATGATTCCCCATCAGACATCAGTTCCACGTCGTGACCCATCCTCAGCCGGCGATTGCGCTCAGTCTAAGAGAAGTGCAGCTGTTACTGAGCTTGAGAACGCCGTCGCTCACTTCCAGGCTACACTGACTGACGAAGATCGAAAACGTCTGAAGGACCTAAAGAGACTACCGCGCGATCCCCAGTCCATCATTGTATTCACGGCCGAACTGGATATGCAGCAAAGAGAAAAGCGACGAGGCAAAAGCATCGCTTCAAGGCTTACCTCATTTCTGCAGGTAGTCCAGCAGTTCACTCCCATCATTGATACATACATTCAATCAAATCCGGACATCAGTGCCATCATCTGGAGTTCAATTAAGTTAACATTTATGGTATGTGTCGGGACTGATGCTTTAGTATCTGTTAACTGACTATTGTTTGTGAAGTTTCTTGCGAACTTTCTGTCTCAATTTCAATCTTTCGTCGATTTATTAGAGGGCTTCGGCTCTCTGTATTCTCGACTAGCACATTATCAGATTTTGTTCCGGGGCTCAACCCGTCTAAGCGCTTCAATTTGTGAATTTCACACATCTGTCATACTCTGTTGTGAGAAGATCATTTACCTCATTCGTCAATCCAGTATGTATAGTATACTAGCGATTCTCCAAAGACTAACTGTCGCCTGTCAAGCATTGGCCAACCAAGTGTGGAAAGCCATTACAGGTTCATTCCAGACTGAGATCAAGACCTACGTCGAAAACGTCAAGACAAAAGCCGAGAATGCGAAATGCGAAGTCGAGTTAGCTAAAGCTCAATCTGATTATGAGGAACAACAGCAACAGACCAAAGAGCGGCAGAATGCTTCGGACTACAGGCAGCAACTCTCTGCATGGGCAACAAAATACAGTGCTGCCATGAAAGATTTGCAAGATCTCAAGGAGAAGCATTGTAAAGGTAAGCCTACATATTGCCATCATTTATCAGACTGACAACTGTTTCAGACAAGAAAAGAGTCAAACTCATCAACGAGCTGACGTCTTACAGTTCTATGCCAACATTCAACAACATGCGTAATAAACGCCACATGGGCACCGCCGAATGGTGTTTTCACACACCTGAATACAAAGGGTGGGCTAACGACAACAAATCAGCCATCCTCCATATCACAGGGAAGAGTGAGTCAAGGGTAGTGAGTACACGTAAGAAGTTCTTTATATAACAAGGTCCCTAGTTGGATCTGGAAAAACAATCTTAGCGTGAGTCCATGGTCTATTAGTGCCGCTAGACTTGGGACATTTGCTAACTCAAGGAAGATCTTCAATTGTAGAAAAGCTGTGCTGTGCTCCAGTATCTCGCCGATTCACCTCCTTCTTCTTCTTCCGTTTCGATGAAAGCAAAAGCCTCTCATCGTCAACAGTGATTCGTTCTTGTCTCCAGCAGCTTTTGGCGTCCCCGTTAATCGAAACTCTGGACCCAGGCGCCATGGCTGACCTGGATGTCAGTCTCGAAGAAGCCAAGTCTTCACTGTTCTCAGCTGCCTCATTGAGCTCACTATTTACCACTGCTTCCAAAAACCTGGATGATTGGTTCATAGTCATTGACGGCCTGGACGAGGTAGACATCATAAGACAGATTGGACTATTAAAATTTCTTCGCGATGTTCTTGACCAACTGCCAGAACCCCACCGGATCAAGCTTCTATTATCATCCCGTGAAACGTCATCAAGCGACATCGACCGAATTTTACCGCAAGTGACTCGTCTATACACCGGGCTGAAGCCGACAAGCGCAGACATTCGGCAATATGCCGAGGACATCATCTCGAACAAGATATCAACCAATGAGCTCATAGTCAATGACCCAGGGCTAGAAAACGAGATCATTGAAGCGATACATCGAAAGGAAAAGGGGATGTAAGTATATAATCCCATAAGATCGCGAAGAAAGTGACTAATATGGCATATGTTATATAAGGTTTTTATGGGTTTTCCTCACGATCAATGATATCTGCTCTCGAAAGTCTGATAAAGACATCAGACGGGCCCTGCAAGACATTCCAGGCGACCTCCACGCAACATTTGACCGCACTCTGGGCCGTATAGCAGCAAAGAAAAACAACACGGCGATTGTCCAGAAAGCCTTCACCCTAATTCAAGCATCCTTTGAGCCGTTGACCTTAGATCAGCTTCGCGAGGCTCTCTCTGTTGATATAGGGCAACAGACCCTTGACCGCGACGATCTTATCAGTGGAGTAGATCGACTACCTATGTGGTCCGAAAATCTCATCTGTACAGAGGCGTCAGACACTGTCCATTTTAGCCACCACTCGATTCAGAAGTATCTTTTGACTCCAGGCTCAGAAGGCTTCAAGGAATTTCACCTGGAACGTGACAAGTGCGACATATTCATGGGGGAGCTATGCGTCACATACATCAGCCTTGACAACTTCCAGAGGGCGCTGGGATTCACGAGGAAGTGCAATACAGATTCTTCATCTATGAATATCAATATGGGTGGATTGGCTGAGCAAACAATCCGAACCGCAGTCGGGGATAGTATCGGGTCTTTAATTGGACGATTTACCAGGGAAGCTGTTGGGCCATCACACATAACTTCGCCTCGCAAGGTTCAATGGAACGGCTCCAGGCTCTCTTCAGTTCCCAAGCATAATTTCGGTCCCTCTCAGAGCTCCGAAGAGTACACGTTCTTTGAGTATGCCTCCAAGCACTGGTATAAGCATCAGCTGTGTATCAACTCGAGTGACAACGGTGCCACATGGAGACTGCTAGGTCAGATTCTGCGCAGGCCTCATCAATACTCCCAGGGAGAGCCTTGGTTCCAGCCGGCCTGGAAAAAGGCTGTCAGTGAGACCATTGGAAACGACGTCCTGTTCTTTGGTCCCGGATTTGACTCATATCGAGAAACTGCGGTGTCGCTGGAGACGGATGAGAATGGTAGGCTCATGAATACATCCACGCTAAGAGACCTTTGCTATGTTTTTATTTATGCCATTCAAAAGCGCAACGCAGGTCTTGCTTGCCGTGTGTTCATGTTGCTTGTAGAGGACTACAAGAGGCCAGCTAATCGTCGACTTCACGGTTACCTGTCGATCATCATCAACAGAATGGCAGTAAACAAACTCCATCAATCGTGCGAGAATCGATGCCTCAGCCGCGCAAGACTGCAACTAAGCCACTCTGATCTCGTCCGAGAACTGAGGGCGGCAGTTGCTAGTGGAATCTCATACTTCCCCCAGCTAGACCCTAATGGGGCACAACAAGATTGTACATGTGTACAAAGAGCTGAATACCCTTTGAAAGAAGAGATGTGTCGGCTTCTCGAGACTGGCTATCAACGGCATGAGCAACCGTATCTTTTTGCGTTTGCTGTGTTAGCTGAAGAACTAGACACAGGTTCCTCGGTTGAAAGATTACGTACTTTAAACTATGACAAGAGATTCGACGTGGAACTGATGCTTCTTTCCAAGACAAGCTTCGGGAGATCGTTCTTTGACATCCTGATTGAAGGAGCCCTGACTGACATGCAACGCATGCAAGTCTTTCTTTCAGAGCGACTGTACACAAAAGAGAGACCTCGCGATCAAGACAATGGTTTATTTGGGCTCTTGGGGAAGTCAGATGAGACTGAGCATATTCGTCTACAGCAACAACTGGACAACACTCTTACTTTTCTCGGCGCGGTACAGGCGGCAGCGACTCATGGTATAGAGGTTATTGAAAATTCCCTTACGCACTGCTTGGAGACCGGAGGCTCTGTCCCACTGCATAAAGCGACCATTACACTTCTCTTCGACAAGATATTGCTTCGGAATCGCTGGCCAACATCAATATGTGAGGGCATTGTAAGGGTGTTTTTCGGAGACTCACTTATACCAGGCTATGAGGAAGCAAGCGAGACGGTGCTTTCTCGCGCAGTCCACTCAAACAGCTGGGAGCTTGCTGCATCACTGATTGATATTCTACCTGTCTCTACTGATGAGAGGGGAGCAGTTGGTGACTTTTCATATATCAAGCAGGCCCTACGGTGTAGGGACTGCCGAGGCATTGCTATGCAGATGCCCAGGCCAAGGAAAAAGTGGTCTTTTGACCTCAGGACGAACAGGTATGGATTGTGCTCAAAGCACTTGAAAGTTATAGGGAAAAGGACAGATGGCACACTCCTTTCGACGGAAGCAAAGGCCCTATGGCATAGACCAGACACATAATTCTACCATATATAGTCAAAATGGGAATAGTTCATCAATGCTGAAAACGAATAGAAAATCGCACTTATCCTCGCTATGTACATAAAGTATCTAATGTGAGAGCACTATCGAGTCACCTTCTGCAGGATATATGTTCTCGCAGCTTTAAAATCTTGTGTTGGGTTATACAGGTCACCCCTGAATGTTTGTTAGCGCGATACTTAGCTACAGGGTTTCAAGTTAGATTTTATTATTCCCTTTATTATTTAAGCCTTTTTAAAATAAGTAAATAATTAAAATTCTGTTATTATTTATATAAGTTAATTAATCAATGTATATAAAAGTCTTCGAAAGATAGAAATATTCTTGCTATTTAAGGTAGGGCTGTCATGAGCTAACAAACAAACAGGGGGTATACTGTATAAGCCGCGAGTGCTATGCTATTCCTAAATAAGAAGCCATACGTCATCCTTAACCAAGTTTCCTCTACTCCCCGCATTTCAATACCTCAATCTATCCACCCACAATTTCTTGGCAGAGCCACCGTCATCATCAATAATACTCCGTATTATCTCTCAAAATGCCCAATACGGGTAAACCTAGTCGCGACTGTCACCTTTGCCGGTCGAGACGTGTCAAGGTCAGCTTTAAATCCTCTATCTTGAGATTTGCGTCAAAGACGCCCCTCGAATTGATAATCTTGTCTTGATTTCTGTTGGCGTATTCTAATTGACATCTTCAGTGCGATTTGGCCCGGCCAGAATGTCGCAGATGTATCAAGTATGGTGTTCAGTGTCCCGGCTATCGGGATGGGCTTCTTTTCCGCTCTCAACTCAACCCCACGAACTTCGGGAAGGGCGATAAGAATCATGGAACGCTGGAGCATAGCACATCGCCGTCTCCATCGTCCTCGTCACTATTATCCTGTTCTTCTCCCCAAGCCGCGGATTCTGTGCCTAGATCAATGCATCAGCACTGGACACTTCATTCAATCCCCATATTTCTCAACGTCTATTCGACATTGCCGCTCTTTTATGACATGTACCGAAATATCGGCGATGGTCCCCTCCTATCAGCCACCCATCTATTCTCTAGGGCATACGTAACTATCCTCCGACAGCCAACAGCCAAATACAACACATCAATCATTGAAAATGATCAAGAACTGACCACTCAGCTTGGAAAAACCTTGACCTCGGTTCGTTCTGCCCTAGCGCAGCCGGGAGGAGCCTATAGAGACGACCTTCTGGCCACTATATGGATCCTCGCCAACTACGAGGCAAGTTCCGTGCCCTGTCAACTACTTGCTTTTGTGCTTGAACTAATGCTGCTATTAGCTCCTTGTTGGGTCTGGGAAAAGACCAGACCAATCTCGTACTTGGAACCTGCACACTCAGGGCTTGTACAGCATTCTCAAGATACGGGGATCAGAATGGCTTAGGACGAGCACAAGTAGGACTGTGTTTTGGCCGGCCTTGAATATGGCAGTACGTATGGAATTTTGGACAAAGGTTCTCAAAGCTGACACTGTTTAGCAAATCTACAGTCTCTCCAGTAATACCGAGTGCCCCCAGGAACTTGAAGAATGGTTCGTCATCATCAAAGAAAAGATGCTTCCCCGAGAAGCCATGGTCCTTTATGTTTCCTCTTTCATCTTCAAAGCATGTCAGGTTCAGGCTCGAATATTTAAAATTCTCAGCAGCTGCGACTATGATGCTGCAAGGATAGCCTTTTACGATATCGTTGCATCGATTCGTGATGCTCGACAAGAACTGAGGGCATTCGCGGAGTCACCTCGTACAACCATTGGTCTCTTTGACACGTACATGGGTAATCTGTACGCTGGTACGTGCATCAAGGTATACAGTCTCTTGATGGCTCTGGCCTGCTTTCTCAGTCATCAAAGGCCGCTTTCAATCCCTTTGGATGTTCTCCGGTCGACGCATAATCAGTGCATCAATATTGCGCAGAACTCGGCTCAAAATGTTTTAGATACGTTACCTCGAGCACTCGACACAAGAGCTGGGCCAGAGATGTCACCAAAGACGTTCTTCGATGCTGTGAAGCTTGTGTGGCCGCTTCGGGCAATACACGCCATGCCGGCAACATCTCCAGAACAGAAGAGTGTTGCAGACAAGACTCTGGCGTTTCTCGGGCGTGATATTGGACTCAAGCAAGCACTTAACATATATACGGACTTTTACGAACCATTGCCCGTGGAAGCGAGAACGATTTTAGAGGTAGATGGCGACCCATTGGACGAGCTTGAAAGGTTGATGAGCTGATGGGAAGGTTGCCGGAATGCTAGACTATTGGGTTCTAGGCCTATTCATGATTTGGATGTAATAAGGGTATTTCCTCAGTGGATTCCAGATTCTCTAGCATAGTATCTGGGCGACCGGCTTCGATGCGGAGGTGTTCGGCCCGCGACTCGGCTACTGGTTGTCGGAGACTTCGCCTCGCAGCAGGGCTTTTTTATTTAGCTTGTTTTGTCTAAAACCTGACTTTATCATTATCTTATCTACGTTTTGGCCCCGTCGGTGTCGAGTCTATGCTTCTTTTTATATTCGTAAACCTTCTTTACTACCCGCTTTATAGTATCAATAGCATAGTTTGAAACGTTCGCTTCTGTAGTCGTAAGAACACTCTTGACTTGGTCTGGCGTCCACATGAGGTTGGTTGATGTTGAAAACGATGCAGTCTACGTTGATCAGCATATACCTCTGTGAGAGATACCAAACTTACGGTAGGAATATAGTCGGGGTTCGAGGCATTTGGCAAGAGTGGGCAGTATATGATGTATATCGTCTGCCCGCTCTGTCTTGTTCCATGAAATACTCTGGCGTAGTGATCTATGTATCGAGATTCAATGTCCAAAGCATGATCTGAAGATATGACTTCGTTCCGCTGTGGCTTGTGAAACTCCCATGTCACTTCCCGAAGTTCAACATCGAAGTCAGCAGCGAAGTGATGTAGTCTTTGGACAGCTGCACCAGTATGAATGTCCGAAGATGCATCGAAAGATATGAAAACGTCAACGCCTCGTTCTGGCCGAGCGAGAATATGATTTGGCAGATTGTTTGCCATACCGGAGTCCATGAGTCTTGTGCGTCCCTGTGCTTCCCACAGCGGCAAGGAATTTGGCTGCAAGGATGCAGGATCGGAACTGGATTTATCGCTGCTGTGTATCCCTCGTTGATGCTGATGGGGAACTCGTGAGATATACATAGAGTGCTCCGAAGTATGCTCTCGCATCCCTAACGGTCTTTCAAGTCCATAAAATGGATTCGGATCATGTCCTGCACGTATCGGATTTCCCCAAAAGCCCTCAAAATGCTTCGATTGGAGTACGTTATTGAATATGGTAACCAAGCGCGCCACTATCGTGTTCCTGGGTATAGTGACCAGAAGTGCTTTGATGCATTCTGCCAAAGGACCCGCTGGCGCACTGGTACACTGGCCCAGCAGGAGCGAGAATGACTGCTCGGGACGGCGATCCACAGAGTACCCAGAGATGAAAGTTCGCCCCCAAGCCCAAGTTGGGACGTAGCGGTTGAGGTCCAGACTGCCGACTTCGAGAGGTGATATTTCGAAGTATTGGAAGAGCTTCTTTGACTGTCTGTTCGCAGACACTGCGGGATTTGCTCGGTCATTTCCTTCAGCAGTGTCAAGCTGCCGAGATGTTGGTTGTTTATTAACATCCCTAGCCTTTGCAGATATTGTCTTTGGCTCATACGAGTACTTCGGTACGCGTCTCACCGCTGCAAGAAGCGGCATTGGCTCCAGACCTTTATCTATACCCGATCGATGCCAGATCTTGGACCACTGAAATGTCGCTCTGCTGAGTCTACCCTTTGGTTCTCTTGATAGCAGTTGATATGTGGCTGTGAGGGTCGAGTAAAGATCCATGATTCCCAGGCCAATTATGCTCTTCTGCGCTTTACTGACCAGAGGGCCAATCAGAAAGTAAACTCCTCTTTTACTTCTCGCCACAATGTTCAAAGCATGGATACTCATGGGGTGCGCAAGTTCACTAGCTACTGTGAGATAATGATCGATCAGCCGTTGAGCATCATGTCGGGCGATGGTGTAGTAAGCCGCAATAGTCCAACAGCTTCCACTAACACCAGCAGTCCATGTAACACAATCCCACAAGCCATGCTTCTTGGCAGCTGAGATAAATCCAGTGAATCCATACATCACCTTGTAACCGCCACCTGAGCCGCCCAGCGCGATGAGCGGGACATCTCTGGGGTCAACCTTCTCATCAGGCGGGAGGTCTAAAAAGCGATGTAACGAATCTTCTCCTTGTGATGAGATTCTCAACTTGCGAAGCTCAATGAACTTTTGCTCTTCATGGTGAAGAGAAGAGCCTTGTCTAACATGTGCATCCCATTGTAGTTCTGGATATGTTGCGACGTCCGTCTCGTCCCTCTGCAGAAGTGTCTTGACAGATGCCAAGTCGACAGCTCTTTGATACCATCTTTCAACAATACCCCTTGTCTTCTGTGACAACGAGACTTTAGACGGCTGTGAAGGAGCTAACTTTGCATGGCTCTTTTCCTGTAGGATAGGCAAGGAGACCACAACTCGACCGTTGCGAAAGCGAGTTCTTGTATGAGTTACCCGAACCCGCGAAGAGACTGGCGTCGCTTGCACTAGAGAAACCAATGAGCAAAGACAATATATTTTCGCGTATAAGTAAGCTGGTGACTTTCTAAGAGAAGTCAAAATGACCATTTTTCTAGCCTTGGACGGCGCATGTTGAGGATTTGAAACAAGTTGAAGTTTGTAAACAACGCATCTTGAATCGTTGGCGTCATTGCTGACTGATGCCCCTAGCTCCGGCAGCCAAAGAGAGCTACCACGTGGGCGTTAGCCTGCTTTAACAGTCGAGGGGCCAATTAGGGCACTGCAGATACAGGGTAAGGTTAGAGCTATTACATTTCACATATCAACCAACTTCAATTGCCGACAACAGCCGAAAGATTATGCCGTGGTTAATCGTCAATTTGCAATGTTCGGATTCATTTATCTATCATCATTTCCTTCAGATTCACTAGCAACTAATCCTCTTATTATGCACTAGATCGTTCCCCCTTCGTGTGAATTGAGTCTTATTAGCTAGCTGAATCTAACCTAGGGTTGCCACCCTGCACAATTTGATCTGACCCAATTCTTTATCACCCCCTTCACCGCTCAGCTTCTATAAGAAGCTAGCCATCCACCAATCCCCCACGGAAGACCCCAACACATCAGAATGTACACATACATCTAGTACTTAAACTCCCACGCGTAGGTAGTCACGTCGTCAGTCTGATAGAACGGCAACGTAACCAGATAATTGCTGATAGTGTGACCATAGTTGCCCAAGTCCTGAGGAGGTCCCATCTGGCTATAGTGCACGTCATCGCCCACAGCGAATTTCAAGGTCTTGACCTGAAGTGTTCCAGAACGGGGAAGTCCCAGCTTCTTCAAGCCCGAGAATGTCACAATATAAGTACCAGTTGTAGGCGGATGGCAGCCAAGCAATACTCTGGCGGTGCGAGTTGCCTTATCCACCGTCGCATAAGCATCAAAACGACCATCAGATGACACCGAAGTCGGAACACGCTTGCCCGTCATGTTTTGAGAGTAGTAGTTATACACCCACCAGTCTCCGTTGGGATAGTATCCTGTAGAAGCGTAGTTGTCGGGATCAGGCTTGGAAAGAAGACTAGCAGCCAAGTCGTGGAGTTGAGTGCCTCCTAGCCAGTTGCCACGAAGGCCGATAGCATTACGGCGCTCGAACTGGGAGATCCAGAATGCAGATCCGGCGGGGACTTGTTCGTTGAATGTGGCGTACTCGTTGATGTTGATTTGGCGTTGGGGAAGATTGTTCTGGCTCAGGATCTGTTGCAAGACGCCGTAGCTGTACTCAAAGTTGGAGCCGGAACCGCCCTCCTCGTGCCATACGTATTGGTCAGGGATGGAGTTGTTGTTCTTGACGAATTGTGCCCACTGTGTCCACCAGGGATTATCTGTTCCTGGTTGGCCTGCGAGAGTTGGTCCGGATGTCAACACCTTGTTCCCGAAAGCATCACTAGATAGTCAGCATATGATCCACGTCGTGAATAGAGATAAGTCCTCAACTTACTTGAACTGGTGCCAGCCGCGACCCCACATCTGAAGCCACTGGTCAATGCTACGGCCCCAGAAGCAGCCCCCCTCAGGCTCGTTCCAGATATCAATGACCAAGCCTTTCTGCATTTTGTATTTCTTGATATTTTTAATGGTGGCTTGGACGAACTTGTCATAAGATGACCAATCACCATTATCACCTGGACCAGGTGAGGTGCTGTTGTTGGAAGAGCAGTCAAAGCCCCAGAGGTCATTCAGCAACAAGACATAGCCACCATTATGGCGACGCGTGACGATGTAGTTGTTGTGCGCACTGGCGAAACGCTCTTGAAAGCTGGCCTCATTATAGCTCCATCCATGAGAGACTTGGGCACCTGCACCGCGATAGTAGTTGAAGCCGAACCCAGAGAGAAGACTGTCTGGGATCTGGTCCGTGTTGTCAGGAATGCCGTACAGAATGCCTGAGGCGAGGTGCTTGGGAGTGCCAATATTGGAGGAGAAGTCGATCGTGGGCCCGGCGCTATCAGCAGCTACAGTGCAGACAGCGGCGAGGACTGAGCAGGCTTTGATCATCCACATTGTTGAGAGGTGCTTGAAGAGAATGCTTGAATTGATGCTGTTCTACGATAATATCTACTGTAAATGACCTCCTTTATATAATACAGTCTATACTCATGTTCTACGTATCTTTCCTGGAGAACCCTGTAATATTTTGCGGGGGAAAAAGGTACGGCCACGGATAACCGGCAACTGAGATCCTGGTAATACGGAAGCTGTTCGTTCCTGTGACCTATTTGCGGGGAAGGTCTGTCGATTCATTAAAGGCAAGGATGCAAGGCTCCCACCGTCAAAGCGGCCAAAGTGGCCAAAGCGTGGCTTCTAAAGAACTCCGGCGGGGGCTCCGGTGGGAGAGTGCTTTTTGAGCTTTTGCGAAATTACCTTTCTGGTTTTGATCACCTCTCATTGAAACGCTTATGTCTATTAACCTTATGGCTTACTCCGGGCTAGCTATTCAGCCTGATTATACAGGAAGATGAAATGTCTTTTTAGGCACCTTTACGTATAGAATCCCTGTCGTATTCCCCCGCCGGAGGTGAATGGTAATGATTGATCTTTTTACTTGTGCTTTTGTAATATTGCGTTCCCCGAACTTCCCACCTACAATTATCAGCAAAACTTAGCTCTATTGTTCATTAATTCTAGATCTGCGTGAACACTACAAATATCTTAATAACATACGTTTATAAGTCCATCCATTGTATCTCTATAGATACTATAACGTCAATTAATAGTTAATGATTGATTGATACTTAAAGCTTACGCTGTCTCAATGACACATATTAAGCCAATGTACTGAAAACCCCCAATTAAATCCAGCTTCTGCAAGGCAATTATGGCATTACTATCTAAGTCAATAGCATCAGCTAAATATGACTCCATTGTTGTCTGAGCATAGGTTATAATTGTGAGAGCTAAGTTCTGTCTGCTGATTTAGGCTCTCAACCACAAGCCTCCTGCAGATAATACATCAAGCAAATAACTTAGCCACGATGCCATAATGACTAATCAGTTGCTACAGCATAAAGCTGATGAATTTAAAAGCTAAACGTGGATATTGACTCCTCATCCAATTACCAGTCAACAAACGAGCTGTACTCGAGGGGCATCTTCTAATTTGCTTTGACTTCTCGATCCGTGGTAGGCAATTCTGATTAATAGTTCAAATACCTTCCAATCACTTTAAAGCCAGTTCATCTTAAGTAAGCAATGGTGTGTATGCTGCATAGTTGTGACATCAGGTTTATTCCGGGGATCCGAGACCAGCTAGCCATACGTCATGTCCCGGGTTACGTCATACAACATAGAATATAAACCGACCATCAAGCCAAGCCTCTACCCAACAACATCAAACCCATCAAAATGTCAAAAATCATCGACGACGTCAAGACAGGCCTAAAGGGCATCCGCGGAGCCGGCGACGCTATACGAGGCGAAGTCCTCGACGCAACAGATCAAGTCTTCGACACCGACCCCAGACACCCAGAAACTCTCAAAGATAGCGCCGATAATAGAGCTATCGCCGACAAGGGAAAGCAGGATATGCGCGGCGTTGACGATATGATTGCTCGTCGGGAATGGAAGAAGCAGGGCGTTGAGCCACCTGCGCATGTACAACGAGAGGATGAGAAGCCGTTGGCGGCGGATAGGCCTAATGAGGGTTTGAGTGGATATCCTGATGAGAAGCCGCCTAGGTATGCTTAAGATTGATGCCTGATAAATGTAAGATATTATGATGATCCTCATGGTCTATTTGATAAATTAACTGTTGATCTAGCACTTGCCACGTCGTCCATTCTTTGAATATACCTGTTGATAGGATTGCCAATTTTATATGATAACTTGCAGTATCTCTCGCTATGAAGAACTTTTGGTATTTATGCCTCATTAGCAGAATGCATAACAAACACACCTCAATCAAGGTCTGCAGCCAATAACAGCTGTAGTGCTCAAAGGGATGGGTTGGGTATCGGCAACCTCAGTTTATCCGATATCCGGGTAGTGCTAAAAAGGCCGGCGCTTATTTCTTATTTTCTGGGTGTTTTATCTTTGAAGTTTAGCAAATACAAGCCAGAAGCGAGCCATAGTCGATACGATGAGTGACGCGCCCTCGCCCGGTGAACGCTTCTCCTTAGTCGCATCCTTCTACGGCCCAGGAAACATCGCCTCGTGGCTCTGCATGGTGGTATCTGTCGTAACTACTTGGTGCCTGAACGCGGAGTATCGTCGTAAAGATAGCATCAGCGCGGATCTCGTTGCCGTTTTAGCAGTTCCAGGTGTTGCAGCAGGGCATGCAATTTACATGCTTTTCTTTGGCAATTCAAACCATGAATCGATCCTGCATCTCTTTACCAGCGCAGATTCAGAAGTAGTGAAGCATGCAGCAGCTGCAGAGGCGGCGCTCGACGTATGCGAAACATTTTCTGCGATAGCTGTCCTTCTGGTGTTCGTCTCCATGTTCTTCGGTCATCTGAAGCGTACACTGGCCGTCGTTGCTGTTGGCCTACTGGCTTTCTCGACTGAGGCAGTTGTATTCACGCAAATGAGGGGAGTGAGTGTATCGGACACCAATTTAACACGTCCATTTCTCTTCAATTTCTTCGAGCTCATGGTGTCGCTAGTGGTCTTTGTGGCAGTATGGCTTACTGTCTTCAGTAGTCTCATAATGAGTCTACGGTTAGGCATAGTCGAGGAGCCCGAGGAAGAAATAGAGATGGAGTCGGTCGATACCGAGCTCGAAATTGAAGTGAGGGCAGCCCTGAGGGGACAGGCTATCGATATAGATTCGGCAGTGCGGTGGGAGAATCAACTACAATCCACCAGCGCTCTCCAGCTCACCGAAGAAGACGCCCGACATGGAAACCCAATGCGGTCTTTGACGCTGCTTTCAATTTTCAGCCTCCCCCTCTTGCTTTTCGCTTCTCTAGCCTCTATAAGCACGCCCTTGGGAGCGCTAGGAGAAACCAGCTTCATACCATCACCGAACTCGGGTATTTCCGCCCTGTTCTTCGTTCCAAGAACCACGACTCATATTACAGAACTGGACCAGATGGTGTCCCTCTGTGTTGGCATTATCACCCTTCTGTTTAGTCTCTGGGACACCTTCAAGTCTCAAAAGAAGGAAGAGTCGAGGGCCCTGCGAAAGACTAGGGAGCAGGCAGCACACCGTGGGAGGAACTGGCGCCAAAGACGGCTGAATGCAGGTCTTTATTTCCTCCGCCAGGTAAATGATGAACTTGATGAGACCACGGATGAAGCACGAAGACAAGAGCTTTTGGATAAGCGAAATTTGATAATGGTCGAATTGTTTAGAATGGTGGGCTCGTAAGATGGCCTGCAACCTACTTGGTGGCATACTATTTGATGTACTTTCTGACCTAGTCCTCGTCGCCATTCATAGGGCACTCTTATAGTCCTTAGCAACACCCTCATACAGTCCCCCAAAAGCCCCATACCACGTATCAATAGCCTTAGCTGCCATACCCGCCCCAATCGTATCATCACCCTTCTCAAACTTAGGCACAATCTCTCCCATAAACTCCTCCATCGTCAATGTGTGCGGCGCATGCTCCTTCTTATTATCATCAGGATTCTCCCTCTCCCGATGAAGATCCGACTCTACCATCGGCGGGGCAATCTCAACAACGCGAATCTTGGTGTTCTTCAGTTGAGTGCGCAGATTCATGGAGAAGAAGTGTAGCCAAGCTTTGGTGCCGTTGTATACAGGGTTGATGACAGAGAAGGGAATGTACGCTAGAGCGCTGGTAATGTTGACGATGAGCGCGTTGGGCTTGGTCTTGAAGTGAGGAATTAAGGCGAGGGATAGATGCATTGGTCCGCGGATGTTGATGTCAATTTCTTGGTCGGCCTTTTCGAGGAAATCATCGTTCTTCAGAACGTCAATCGGGCGCTGAACGCCAGCGTTGTTGATAAGACAGTCAAGCTCGGGATGTTCACTAGTGATTTTCTTGACAAACGCGGGGATATCGGCTGTCTTGCCGGTATCAAGAACATAATAACCTGCAGCACCGATCTCCTGAGTAGTCGACTTGAGGTTCGACTCAGTTCTCCCAGCAAGAAGGACCTTTTTGCCCTTGGAGATCAGATACTCGGCTAGTGCACGGCCGATACCGCCGCCTCCACCGGTGATGACGGCGCAGTTGAAGGCGAGACCATTTTCCGACATTTTGATGATTTGTGAGATTTACCAAAGACAGGATAATCGAATAGTATGGTTTTCAAAATGAAGATCGCAATTGTTACGTGTAGATATATGAAGACGACTACGGAAGTTCGGCATTGCAGTTGTACCGGCGGTGGAAACTGAGAGATGTTCGCGTCATAGGCACTAACTCCAGAACGCAAAAGAGGCTAGCGATCCGGACGCGACTCGGTCCACAATAGTCTAAAGTCCGATAAACACGCCGAGTCCGATAGCGATCAACGGGATGATAATGACGTAAAACCGACAGGTTTACGGATTTACATATATTTTCTGAGCCGAAGCCAAACCCTGCAAGTAGTTTGATCTACCTATGCGATGACGCTCATATCTTTGCTATATCCTCGCAAAGTATCTTTGCTATCTTAAAGTCCTGCTCTATTGCCGGACTATAAAATGCTCCGGCTTCGAGATAACTCAGAGCGAAGTCTGTCCATTTTTTGTTGACGTCTGATACAATGTCACGGATGTAGGGATATGGCGAGACGCTGAGGGCATATATGACGCATATTTGGCCGAATATTCTGGAATCTAATTAGAAGTGGTATAAATAGAGTAGTGGGTAGTATTACTGGCTGCAGACGAAGAACTTGAGAGGATTGCAGCTTCTCATTGTGTCGGTAACTTGAATTACGGAAGCCCAGGCGAGAACAGCGCTTATAGCGTCGCGACATTTTCGGAGATGTCCTTCGGTTAGAGATGCTGGTCTCTCCAGAGCACGGTGACTGGCTAGATTAGATGCTGTTTGGCCCTATCTTTGATGGATGTACTTACAGCAAAGGTCGGCCAATGTGATATCTCGCGACAAAATACCGAGCATGTAACCAAGCAGTCACAAGCGCATCAGAAGGAGAGTCGGCCTGTGTCAAAGTCGATTTCGGATCAAATTGAAGCATAGGCGGTAGTCGTTCCCGCCATTGTTCCAGCTGCCTAATTAGTTCATCCTCGACAGGCTCTGGCGGATAATCCGCATTAGGATCTACTACGATTAGCATTTCCCCTTGACAATGTCGTCCATTGAACTTACTAAAGTGAAACAAGCTATTCCTCGCTCTCGTCAAGATAAGTCGATGCGCAAGCTGCGATAAGAAATGATAGTGAAAGAATGGATCATCTCCTGGATATCGAAACGATCCAAACGATGCTATGTCCTGAGCGAAGATGAACTTTGGTAAGGCGATGTGTTCCTCGAGATGCAGGGAATTACTGGGAGGGAGGTTAAGTTCTTGTGATAGGACGGCTTCGAACATCCTTGTTATCCAGAAGAGGCGGGATTGCATGTCCAGCATCCACTCATCGCGATCTCGGGATACGCTAGGAGAGTTAGATGGGTTTGGTACATGGTACAAGGCCGCTTACTTATTCCAGAAATAGGCGCTGCATGCGCTCGCTTTGCTGAGCATGGCCCACCAATCTATAGGTCTCAAAGCCTCGGCGTAGAACAACCTGTCAATGTCAGCTTTCATCCTAACGTACACGAGTGAACGTACCCTGATAGAAGATAGAACTGGCAAGCCTGGAGATCCTGCTCACACATCAAAAAGCCGAACCGTTTCCTCGCCTCATTGAAAAAGTCCAACCCCGGCATCTCGGCGTCTTGTCCAACATACGGACTCGACGCCGGCGTCCCAGCAAACCCAGCTTCTAGCAGCGCTTTTTGCCCCATTGACCCTAAAGCCATAACAACAAGTACTATACAGCTTTCGATACAAATCCCAAAGTTCCCGTCAATCGCAACACCAAGGGTTCGCTGAAAATACGTCTTTTGGTCCAAAATGGGATTCGCTAAATTGAACGTCGTGAAATAAACATCAGATAACTGTTTCAACGTCGCAATACTTAGTTTGGACAGCCAATCCGACGATATATCCACAGACGTAGCGTGCGGGAGCTTTGGCCGTGAAGCCTCAAGGCGGGTAGAGTATGTACTGCCTTGCATCTGACACATTAACTTTACAGATTCAGGTAGCGCGGACTGTATAGCTGGCCAGAAGAGTACTTGATGCGCGCTGAAGGAGATGGCGGGATTTGGATCAGTTGGTGCCGCTGGTGAATCGATGGTTTCCTGACGGAGAAAGGACGGCACGCCGAGGACTTCGCTTGAGTTTGCGGGAGATCTAGGGTTGAAAGGGCGTAAGGCGGCGGCGATTGAGCGGTGATTCTCTGCAGGGTTTGGGTCAAGCTTTGAATCGTCGATTTTACCTTCGATGCGACGGAGAATGTTGACGATCATGCCGAGAGAAGCTTCATTCCTGATACCGCGTAAGTGTTGGCGTTTCGGTGAGGGAGTATGAGACATACCGCGTTGCTTTTCTTTGGGTGAATTTACATTGAAGACCGAGGGACTTACAAAGTCCACATGGGAAATCTTCATCACATCTTGTCTTTTTCTGGCGACAGTATTCACATGCCTATCATGTTTGAGTCATCTCATCTGCGGTGAGCCGGGAGCAAGCTTACTTGTCTGGCGATGAAGCCTCTTTGTCTCTTTGAAGGAGGTCCTTCGTCTGAGCCGTGTGCTTCTACGGCAGGGCTGTTTTCTTCTCGTTCTGCCATGCAGGATTATCGGTGCTGTTTGGATTGTAGTGGTGTCCGGGGAGGAATGGCTAACTCCGGTTGTTGCACGTGCAGAAATTTCAGTGACGCTTCGTTATATGCATATCTCACTTGCTACATACAATCCACGTTCACGGAAGTTGTATTCTTTGCTGCGGTCAGTAATACGCCAAGTCATAGTTCAGGCCCTAGAGGAATAGACTAATTAATTTGTTTCTAAGTGCTTTCTTTTCCCACCCAGTTCTGTCCCCCCTCAACTTCTAGCTCTTCACGACACTACAGTCCGATTCTGCTCCAACTCCTTTTCCAACTCATTGACAGCAAACACCAAGCCCTCATTTTATCTATTAGTCTCTCTAATCCGATTCACCGAGTCCTGGATAATCAGCAGTGCCGCTATATTAAGCGTTAGACCATGCACATTGCCAGTGGAATACTAGCTACTGGACTCCAAGCATATGTGACAGCGCTCGTGAGACTCGTCAGCAACGACAGTGTGAGCATCGTGTAGAGGGTCTTTGGATAGCTCGTCCTGATCTCATGCTTCTTAATCCTGTTTAATAACGGTTTCGATATGTTGTACTGTCCGGCGAGTGATGAGATGAAATGACCTAGCGAGTAGTAGTTGCTGTCTAACGCAGGTCCTGTGTCGGGGTTGGTGCTATGTTCTGATGAGATTGGTAATTGACAAGAGATGAGCCAGGGTCTGTCAACCAAATCTTAGCTTATTCGACACGCAACTCGTCGGCCTTGGTCACATATTCCGCCACGTTAAGCTCAAACATGTCAAAATTGTCTTGAATGGTCACAAGCTATCCAGTGTACAAACAACATTCGGCCAGTGAGAATTCGGATTTGGGATCCCAGGATATGTCTGGGCCTTTGGGCCTTTGGTTAGGCTACAGGTGAATTTAGGAAGTCGGACCGTCATCTCCGTCTTCTGTAATTGTTTCTTCATTTTCTGTGTAGTCTTCCCAGTCACTCATAGAGGCAACAGAGTCATGATCTTGACGATCATCAGAATATACGCCATCCTCCTCCCTCTCGCGTCGTTTCGCTTTGCCCTTGTCAACAATATCCCTCAAGTATGTTGGAACCGGAGAGCTTCCACGGTGAGAGTCTTGACTTGAGCTTCTTTCCGGGCCAATCTGCTGGGAAGACATTTCAGCTTGATAAGCGCGGACAGAGTCTTCGAATGAGTCCAGAGGCATTATTTTGAGACTTTTAATCATCTCCTCAGATTGAGCTTGCGTGATCCTGGAACGCTTCTCCATCTCCTTAATTATCTCTATGACTGCTGGTTTCGTGATGGCATCCAAGCCGTTGATACGTCTTATGAACTCTTCATCAGACATAAGCCTCTGTTTCGGACGGGGTTCTTGCGAGTCCCTTGCGTCGCCTGGCTGACGGTGACGGTAACGTGACTCTTTGGAACCTGCACGAGTCTCAACTTCACTTCCCGGTGTGGTTATATGTCCTTGTGCGATCGCATGAGGAGTTGATGTTATTGGCAAAGGTAGAATTTCTGGTGTTCTGGAGTTGCGATGTCTGGCATCATGAGTCGTGTTCACGGCGGTGACTCTTACTTTATCATCACTCCAATGCTGCATTCCTGGAGTATCTGACATGAATTCCCTACTAGGTGGTGGTTGTCCGGGTCCTTGATTTCTGTGCCCTTCGACTATGGGTGGCGGCACCCCGGGTAGTAACGGCTGTTTATTAAGGATTTCCATGGGCCACATGGTCATTACGATGTCCATGTCTGGCTCCACGATGTCCTCCCAAATGCTCGGTAAGATAATCTTACCGTCAGCGCCTATCAAGTCGTAATGGCCTTCCATCACGTGCGGCCCGAGGACGTCCACCTGGTCAAAGGCCTGTTTAATGAGATCTTCAAGATCCTAGTAAATAAGAATTTAGCAAAACTCTCGCGCAATAGTGAATGGCTAGTTATGTGTGAAGATGACACTGGGACATGACTTACACTCCATTTCCTGGATTTCTCCCAGGGGAACTTGAACTTCCTGCCAACTGCATCTTTGAAGTGGATGAATTGGCGCAAGTTGCTTCCTTCTGAAGTTGGGATGGTCCGAAAATTCTGCTCTGGCAACGGAGACGACAAATTTGAACCTTTGTGATTGTTTTCTGCCACGTCTGCATCTCGATCATGGGTGCTTCCGCTTACTGGAGAATGAGGAGGGGCTGGTGATGCTTCCGCAATAGATGGATCATGAGAATTTTGATCGGCGGCTTGATATCGGGCCACAGTCGATGGTAGAGGTGTGCAGCTAGATTCGTCAGCAAAACCTTACTCGGTACGTTCTCTTCATAGCGGGGTGTCTTCTCACTATGAAGCCGCCGACAGCAGGACTTGGACCGATGTGAGCCTTGAATGGAGAGCATCTCGAAGAGTGCGCAGTTCATGAGACTTGTACAGCGTCCAACCTATCTTGTGCCACGAGCTCTGAAAAGTGGAATTTCTAGGATCTTCGAGCCGGCGCTGGTACTTCTTAGTGCGTTCGAGGAACTTGGCGATGGTGTCCATTGATGATAGAACAATATGAGACGCCGCGTTGACTGTGGCGGGGGGTAGCTGCTTGTGGTTCCGGATTTCGCTGATTTGAAGAAATGCCTGTTGCATCGCCGCTAACTCGGACATGGCCTCAACATATTCGTCGGAGCCGCCTTCGGTGTCTGCCATGATCCTGATAAGCCGGTATGTCAGATTGGCGCCGGCAATCACGTCGCCGACGGAGTATCCAAACGACATCTTGTCAAAAAGCCTTTGCAGTGTGTTATAATTTTTGTTTAAAGATAAAGAAGGGGATAGAGATAAGGAGATGTTTGGGGTCGAATATTTTGTGTGGGATGGCGGGCGGAGCATGCATATGCACAGCCGCAAGGCGTTCAGACGAGATGAAAATACAACCACGTTTACCAATTACAGGGTGGCTCTTCCCTCAAAAAAACACATCCAGTGCGCCTACAGCAGTAAGGACCCCAAAGGCAGATTAAGGCAACCAGAAGCAATACAACCAGCCGACACCACCATTACAAAGCTACGTTCTTTTATTCCAGCACCTATGCCCCATAATGAATAAGTATGCAATATGCAAAAACAAATCTTACTTGTTAGCCATATGTCCTTCGCCACGGCGGCTACCGCGCACATTCCTTGAACCAATCACACAGTCAAAGTCTGTCCCTCATCATGCGGCAGATTTTCAAGTATTCTTGATGCTTGTTTCGGTTTCCTAGAGTATTCTTCTGTCTACAATAATACATACAATGCTTCGGCCATATTTATGCCTTTGTTGCAACAACAAACAACCGAGGAAACGGCAAGAGAACCTTTCCGTCTTTCTGTGCAGTATAACCCTTCTTCAGCTTGTTTAGATAAGCCTCAACGAAGGCTTCCTGTTCAGACTCCGACAACGGATCGAGATACGGCCGAAGACCTGTCCCCTTAACCCACTCAACGATCCCCTCATGATTTTCCATAACATGCATGTAAGTCGTCTGCCAAATATCAAGATCAGAGCACAAATGCTTCAGTCCATCCCAAATCTCAGTTGGCGAAGGAAACTGGTCACGGGAGTAGTTGGCAGCTTTGAGTTTCTCCGTCCAAGGCATGTTGGGTGTATCCGCTGTCTCTCGCATTAAAGCGTGACTTGGCTCTTCGAGATTGAATGGGACTTGAAAAGCGAGACTTCCACCAGGCGCAACATACTCAAGAAGCTTTCTCACAATCTCAATACGTTGCCCATCAGGCAACCACTGAAAAACGGCATTGGAAAAGAGAACGTCAACCGGTTCCTCAGGCTTATAGGTCAAAAGATCAGCGACCTCAAACGAAACATTCGGAAGAGTTTGTTTCGCCTTCTTGATCATGTCAGCTGAGGAATCAAAACCTGAGACGTGAGCGTTGGGATAGCGCTCGGCTAACACGGCGGTTGAGTTGCCGGGACCGCAGCCAACGTCCACGACGCGCTTGGGAGAAGTGTTGGGAACGCGGGCGAGAAGATCTGTAGAAGGACGAGTACGGTCTTTGAGGAATTTGACGTATTGGTCTGCGGACCAGGTATCCTTTGCTTGAGCCATGGTAGCTGAGAAGTAGCGTCTAGGTTGTTGATTGAGGGAGGTGAGAAGATGACGTCGTGATAGTGAAGCGACGCGTGACATTGCTAATTGAAGACTCGTTGATGGGATTGTCAGTCTGCAGAGTATTATTCAATTCTTGGCACGAAGGGGATGGCGGAGATCGTATTTATATTCGTATGTGGCCAGTGTCGTGACTGATAATATTATTCAGTCGTGTGCCATTTGACGGACTCCAATTGAGTTTCCTGCGAGATGATGACTTCAGCCGAGTCGGACTCCGATCGCCATAACCGAGAGAGTGGGACTGTCTCGGTTCAAAGTCGGGCTATCGGATGTAGTCTTCGGAGACGAGCAGGACCTCGTAAATGAGAAGAGTTTTTACGATGATCTTTGAGTAATAGTTTTGGAACTTTTGAAACGTGTGTGTATGTGTATTAGACTGGATATGCAAGGTTGTGGCGGTTGCGGATAGTTCGCATTGACCTTACTATCGCGTTACAATGGCTCCATCGGACCATCATGTACCGCACTGACTTCATCTCTCTGATAACTCGGTTCAATGGCAAGAAATATCAATATGTCAAAAGTTTTAAGCCATCTTTACATCAAAGAATTGAATGAAATAACTTATAGAAGGCGTAAATTTATAAAGCAATTCGGAATCGGGAGTTTTGTTGATTGCTGTCCATGATAAGCCGACCAATCAAATCGGAGCCACCAGTTCCGCGGAAGCAGGCTTACATGAGGACAATCATGACGAACCCTCGAACCTCATCACAACTTGACTAATCACTTGATATACCATTGTTTGTTTGCTTTGTCAGTACCCTCCGCGCTCATGCTTAGTGTTGAGTCTGTTGGGCGTAGGAAGGGGCGGACATGTATTTAAAGGGATATGACTCCCATGGGAAAAAGTCCATTCATCACTCTATCATCTCTACAAGGACCTTCATCGTCGTAAACAATTCACATCTGTACCCTTTCCATCTACCCTCATACCATTTTTATCGCAATGGCAGAAATGAAGCCTATCAAAGTACTGGGAATCCATGGACCCAATGCTGGCAAGATTATCCTCCTGTGCGAGGAACTGGGGCTCCCTTACGAGACAGAAATCATCCCTCTCACCGACGTCAAGAACCCCAAGTATGTCGCCATCAACCCCAACGGGAGACTGCCTTCTATCCAGGACCCAAACACAAACCTCACTCTCTGGGAATCCGGCGCCATCATCGAGTACCTGACCGAGACCTACGACAAAGACAACAAGCTTAGCTTCACACCCGGCACGCCTGAAGCCTACCACGCTCGCCAGTGGCTCTTCTTCCAGACCACCGGCCAGGGGCCGTATTACGGCCAGGCGATGTGGTTCATCATCTACCAGCCACTTCCTGAAGCTCGTGAGCGCTATGTAAAAGAGGTCAATCGCGTAACCGGCGTGCTGGATGGACATCTGGCGAAGCAGGAGCCTGATGCGGATGGAAATATTTGGTTCTTGGGCGGTCGTCTCTCGTATGTGGATGTCGCGTTCTTTACCTGGCAGAATACAGCTGAGCCGCGGATCCCGGACGAGGAGTTCAATCAGGATGATTACCCGCATGTTAAGAAGTGGACTGAGAATATGCGCAAGCGCCAGAGTGTGCAGAAGTTGTTGAAGATTCAGGAGGCTAAATAGACTTGGCAAAGCAGTGGTGGTACGGATGGTTTGCTTTCGACAGGGGAACCTTGACGTTGAATGTGAGGGTTGACTGAAATTGTAGTTGCTCTTTTATCAAACCTAGTTATATTAAATCGAGAAATCCATCTAAATGCGTATACTTAAGAGATAAATACGGCATACCAGATATAAAATAAAATTTACCGCCTTTGTGAGTTAGAATAGAATAAACAGAACTCTTCACATTGAGTTCAACTACCCTATTCCTCGCGTTGTTACGCGTTGGGACGCGTTGAGAACTTGAGCGCTGCCAGAAGCGAGCCAATCATCAACGGTTCCGGCCGCGTGGCCTAATGGCTAAGGCGCTAGATTTCGGTTTCCAGTTCCCGAACTCTCTAGAGATTCCAGGTTCGACTCCTGGCGTGGTCGAAAATCCACTGGATTACATCTTTAGCTTGTGAATTGGCCCGCAGCGATGATGTTATTTTTGTCAGTTGATATGCGTCAATGTGGGCGGCTTAAGGCAAATTTTGTTTGGCGGATACCGGTTCCCGTTTACCAACGGTTTTGAAAGATACTAAACATTCCATTGTTCATAATCTACAGTCACAGTCCCTCATTCATACTCATACTCAACGCTATACATACATCGAATATTCTTATTATCAGGACACCATCCATGAAAGACCAAGGTATCTCCCGCCTCATTACTCGTCGCTCCTCCAGGCGCATCAAGCCCAAAGTCCGGCGCCGCAATCAATGGCTCTTCCGCACGCGTATAAGGACCCGACAGCTTATCCGCATAAGCATACTTGACATTATACAGCGGATCACGAAAATCATGACTGCTGAAGAACAAGACGTATTTCCCGTTGCCAAGACGTACGATGTTTGGCGCTTCAACGAGGACGCCGTCTTCACTACCGATGCGGTCGAAGATCTTTACGGCATCTCCGATGAAGGTAACGCCGTCGCCTTCGATTTCTTGGAGCATAATTGGTGTACCGCCCGTTGGACCTGATGCATCACCTTCGATCTTGTAGATGAGATAATTCTTCCCGCTGTTGGAGTCTTTGAAGCCGCTCGCGTCAATTGCGCCTTTGAGGTCATCTGGACCGCAGACAAGTGGCTTTTCATCGTATGTATAAGGACCAGTAGCGTTCTTTGAGCGCGCGACACCAATGCAATGTCTCCCAGCTTCGATCTCAGGACTCAGGTAAACGATGTACTCTCCGCTGTCAGTGCGTCGAATATCAGGCGCCCAGGTGTTCTCGCCCGTTGTCCAGCCTTTATCGGGAAGGGCATCTTCTTGTAGTAAGGTCCATTCACCGAGAAGATCGTTGGCTGTGGCGACTTGAAGCTTTCGGTAGTTGTCTGGCGGGCCACCGTTTGTTGCCACAGCTACCCATGATCCATCTTCGAGTTGGATGATTGATGGATCTGGAAAGTCGGCGTTGATGGCTGGGTTGAGGGTACCCTCGTGTTTGACGGTTAACTTTAGTGCTGATTGACGAATGGTACCCGCATAAACAGGGTTGAGAAGAAGGCCAAGCACGGGCCAGACGAGGCCTTGAGTGATCATGATGAACTTAATCTCGTAACTTTAATTGCCGACTTTTGCTAGAAGCTATGGCATCGGTTCTGCCCGTGCTTTTATACCCGAGAGGATCTGGGCATAGCCCGCGATCTGCATTGTTTACCTTGTTTCCACAGCCTCTCATACGTCAGTTGAATATGTTGTCAGCTGTCGATCACATCAGATTTCTCACTCTAATTTTAAAAATAAGCAAGGTACAGCTTCCTTTTAGGGCAAATCGCTGCGCATGGCTGCAGAATAAGCATAGCTTGCCATTGTGGTGGATATCGCTTATAAGACTGGCGAATGATATTTTGGCATAATTGTTATTTTCTGTTGTCTCCTTCATGCAAAGACTTTTTTGTTGATCGCCTAAATCCGACCTGGGACTTTGGCATGTTGACGCTGCTGCCCTTTGGAGGGCGACAGGGCAACCAATTAGAATATCAAGGAACAAGTTTCGTGATCACTCAGGGTCAAATTGCTTGGGCCAATCTCTTGAAGTATATTAAAAGCGATCTTGTCCACTATAACGGCACAATTGAATTGATCCTCCTCCCCCAACTATCGCGACCTTCGATCTACACGCGACAGAGACGACCATTCTGGGTAGGCACACCAGGAACTTGGTCCGTGACATACCACCGCTCACTACCAACACCCTGAAGCGCATAGAACAGACCATAAGGATCGACCTTATCCTTAATGGTAAGAAGCTTCTTATACTTATCAGCACCATAGAAGGACTGCTGGAAGTTAGGCTCAGTCACGTCAGCCTCAGAGGCGTATGCGCCTCCGCCAGGTGTCACATCCCTCCACGGCTTCATCCAATCATTTGTCAATGTCTTGCTCTTCTCAGCAACGACATCCCATGAGCTGCCCTCAGGGAAGTCAATGACAGAGATGGCCCACATAGCAGCACCTCGCCACGCAGGGTTGACAGCGTTATCGGGGTAAGGGCCTGGCCCTCCTGTAATACCAAACCCAATAACCTGTCCACCCTTATCGGAAAGACTCTTGAGTGCATCAAAGGTCTTGTCGAATTTGGCTGGGTCTACAAGGTTCTCACTAAAGAAGGAATACAGTTAGCTATAACCAACATGATGTGAGGGGAGTCCTTACGTAGGGAAGAGACGACCAGCAGTCTTGGTCTTGGCACCACCAACAACCTCACGAGGGAAACCGGCCGACCAAGCTCCATAGTAACTATCATGCTCAGACGCGACAACATCTGGCTCGATACCTAGGTCCTTCCAGGTCTTGAAAAGAGGCGCAGTCAAAGTTTTTAACTCAGCAAGAGTATGGTTGGGAGCAAACCAAGGGAAGAAAGAAAAAATGAGTGCGTCGCCTTCTCCATGGAAGACGCCCCAGTATTCATAGTTACCGGCAGCATTGAAGGTAGGAATGGCCTTCCAGTAAGCTTTCACAGCCTTCCAAAAGGTATCATAAGAGACGGTATCGCTGGTGCCGAAAGAGAATGTCATGATGGAAGCATTGATCTTGGGGTATGCCTTGACGGTGTATGAGGTCGCGACACCGTATGTACTTCCGCCACCGCCGCCGAGGGCCCAGAATAGGTCGGTGTTCTCATCCTGGTTGGCGGTAACAAATTGGCCATCTGCAGTTACGACGTCGATGCTGAGAATCTGTGTCGTGTCAGTGTGTGTGTCATCAAGTCTATGACAAGGTTCTTACCTGATCGGCACCCATTCCGTAGAGAGGGGACATGGGCGAGTGTCCACCGCCAGCTAGGTATCCTCCGGCGAAGCCCACGCTCAAACCTTCACCTCCAACAGCAGTGACACCATACTTATCAGCTGCCTGATAAAGCTCAGAGCCAATAACACCAGCTCCAACCTTGAGGGCAGGTCCACTGTAAGACTTGGTCTTATAGGTCTTGAAGAACTGGATACCCTTGAAGCGATGGGTCCAGATCGACAAGGCGCCGGCACCAGCAGATCGCCCGTTAAAGTCGTGGCCCGTGTTCTTGATCACCAGTCGCATATTAAGCGACCGGGCAAGGTTAACAGCCAATTGTATGTGGGCAACGTTCTGCGCTTCGACGACGTAGGATGGGTAGCCACCAAGCGTGCAGTTGCCTACAACTGTATCGCCCGGTTGGCATGTGCGACCTTGGTATAAGGGCCACATGACTGACGTTGGGTCGGCCTCACTTGAAAGGATTAGCTGCAGAATAGGTAGGGAAGTGTATGGCTGACTTACTGCAGAGAGGAGTTGGACCAATTGTCAGTGACATAACTACATCGAGTCTTGTCGTAAACACCAAGGTTATCGTAGCATGACGCTGCAATGGGAACAGTCTTGACAAGAGCGCCACCAGTGATCAGGTCAAGCAACTTCCAAACAGGCTCCTTGGGCCAGAGAAAATCTCCAGGGAAAGTCTTGCATTTCGTTGCAGTACGAGAACTTAGACTTCGACGCTTGGATGCATTTTCAGGGTAGAAAAGGGAGGCATGATCAGGATCAATCTCATCGATCTGAGGAAGTGAAGCGTCCGTGAGCTGAAACGTCTCCTCAGCCAAGTAATCACCCTTGACAGTCTCGCCGACTTCACTGGCCTGCTCCGAGTCAGCAGCATAGGCTGCGCCGCTCTGAGAGGCCAGCAGGGCGAGGAGGCTGCCCAAAAGGCTTGGAGTGATCAGCATGGCGTCTGTTTTGGGAGTGCGATGGAACAGCGGGAGAATGATATGAGGAAGGTGACAATATGCAAGCCACCACACGAAACAGTGCCTGAGTCAACTAGAACTTAAAATGTGACAAGAGTGAGTGATATTTATGAGTATAAGGTGGATAGGAGATAGCGTTATGCATGCAGCTTTGTCAGCGCATCATAATCTCCTGTCGAACGTCTCGGTAATGCAAGATTCAGCTGGATCAAGGGTTAATTGGTAAAGGATTGTACCATCAAGGGTCTTACATTACAATATGGTCTATGGAATAGAACTATTAATTGTCACCGTTCTTCGGTCTTTAAGCTTATGCAGCTGGGGTGAATGCAACCCTGAACTGGATATCGCGGCACAAAGAAACCCCTGCGTCATGCAGCATGTCCAACAAATCGGCTCCGGCTGCAACAGGGAATGAGTCAGGAATATAGACGAGGATGTACAATAAGAACCTAGCCATCACCGAGAGATTACATGCAGGAGCACCAACGTTGCAACGGTTGCATAGAACTCATTACGGTCTTAGTATAGAATTTATAAGTCGTATCCTGAGATGGATCAGACTTCAAGCTGTCATCTGATCGTTTAATTTATCTTGAAGTTAATCTTGCAGCAGGAAGTGTCATCCAGACATTGATCGAAGCACAGACTGAGGCCTGAGGGCTGGTGACCTCCCCTGAGGGATTTAGTGCCCAAACTTCTAGAGTGTTGGTTGCGCTTCTGATGCCAAGTAGCCAAGACACTGGGATCTCATCCGGTTGGCGGGACTAAAGTAGATCAGGGATCTAAGAATGAAATCCTGGGGTCGGCCTCCCGGTGAAGACATCGGTTAAAGAAGTGGAGAAACAGCCACGCTGAAAGATGAGGAGGGGCTAGTCTAGCCGGTAGTTCTAGAGTTATGAATTACCGAAGCTATATTGGCCTTTCATTTTTCGGGCATTATAGCCGCAAGTTTAATGCTCTTAGAAACTAACCATTCCAATTTTTAATTGCAAAGCTGGGGAACATACCACAAACACTGATTCTTTCGGCGCCACAACGAAGGCCCAGAATCCGTCCCCTGCTCCGGATCAATTTCCCTGTTGCAAAAAGCCTCTAGAACCAACAAACACAACCCTACGAAGCAAGGGTTACCCCTCATCCCGGTTCCAGCTGCGGCTGCCGCGGACGGCGCAGAGGTCGCGAAAGAACACTAGACCATTCAGCCAAGAGTTCAAGCCTGTAGGATCCCTACAATGACCTGCTAGGGCTTATTGTGGCGGATGACCTTTTGATTTAGGGTTTGGCCCATGTTGATGATGAAGCAGACCCCTGGTAATTGTTCTCGCGCCACGTCGCTACAGTCCTGGAAGCCGTTTGGAATGCCCAAATTACTGACGAGGTGGCTGCTTCCATGCACTGGTTGTCACATCTTATATAGTAATTTCCCCACCGCTGACGATGTCAGTCTTTCACTCAATTGATCTTCGAGGCTTCCAAAATGGACCAAAATGACAGCGGCACAGCTGGCAATATGGTATTTCGACGTGGTTATGTGCCGGTCTCGGAAATACCAACGAATTCGACACAGCAGACTGGAATTGCGATTATTTTTCTCATGACGTCTCTTGCTTTCGTCACATGGAGTGCCCGCATGTACTCCAGATTTAGTAAGAAGCAAATTGGTATCGGTGAGTTCGTGGCAACGTGTATCCTTGCGTGAGATCTGTTGGTTTGACTGACTGGCGTTAGATGACTGGTTCGTCACAGTCGCAATGGTAAGGATCCCGCGCCGATCAGATCGATCTGACAACTGATCGACATAGCTATTTTCAATCGGCTTGCATGTTCCTTATTACTACTGTAAGTCCTGTATGTAACATATCCCCAAGACCCGGCACTCATCCTTGATAGTCTTCAGATACGAATACATCGGCTTCCATACTAAAGATCTTCCCAAGAATTATGACATCGAGCCTGTTTTATTCTACAACTGGATAATGCAGGTCCTTTACAACCCTATCCTGGCTCTTGTAAAGTCATCGATTCTCTTCTTCCTTCTTCGACTTGGAGGCCATAACCGTGGCATCAAATGGGCCATCTATGGCTTGAACGGATTCAATGTGGCGTTGATGATTGCGATCTTCTTGACAGTAGTATTCCAAACCATTCCAATCAATGCCTATTGGGACCTATCTATAAAGCCAGAACGTCAGATTGATGGACCAGTGTTCTACATCTCTTCGGCGATCATCACAATCATTACAGACGTTCTTGTTCTTTTGATTCCGTTTTGGATTTTTATAGGTCTCAAGATGCGGATAGCTGCGAAGCTAGGGTTAATCGTGGTGTTTCTCATGGGCGGCGTGTAAGTATGTAACGAGCACCTGATTCGCATTTACTAAACCTTGGTCAGAGTAACGATCGTCGCTATTCTTCGTGTGATCGAACTGTATAAGAAGTTCTACATCAAAGGATACGACTCTAGACACTCACTTGGTGACACTCTGAGTAGTATCGAAGTCAATCTCGCCATCATTGCTTGTTGTGGCCCTGCGCTTCGTCCGCTGTTTCGCAGAATGTTTCCTCGTCTATTTTCCGGAAAAAGTACGAGTGACACTGGAAAATACAACACGCCAAGTCGCTATGGAAATGGCACAGCTGGCGTCTCGTCGTTTCATCTCAAGGATATGCATCGAAGCAGAACACAGACTGAAATTCGTGGATACTCACCTAATGGAAGCGAAGAGGAGATCATGACATATAATGGCATTCTCCGAACGACTGCTGTGAGTTAGCCTTGTGGACATCGAATTACTTGTTGACTGACTTTAACAGGTGGATATTAAATATGGTGATGCACATTCGACAGACACTGACCAAGTGGACAAAGGCGTGAGAGGACCTACGCCACCGTGAAACGTCTGGGGAAAAGAGTTCATGGGCAGACACAGTCTCTGAAATAATTGTGAAGGGTAAATGGGAGTTCAACTATGTATAGTATATTTAATGTGATCCAAAGTGCTCCGAGTCACTTCGGGATCAAGTTTTACATCTTCTGATGATTTTATCATGTATGGCGGCCGATCACATTGGCAAGATACCCCAAGCACTTACTGGTTCTGATGAGTTTCATGGGGAAATAGGCGTGGGCTGAAACATATATCGTTCTGTCTCAAAGCAATCTATAGCATGAGATTTCTAGCTAAAGCTTCCCTTCTACCAACTCTGCCAATGCACCCAATGTCGTTTTCGTGCTCATAATGTCCAAGAAGGGAATGTCTATCCGTAAGACTACCCAGAACCATGAGCGAAACTCTGACGCAATCATGCTATCCACACCAAAGTTAGGCAGCGGCTTATCCTCGCTGATCTGGTCTGTTGGAACCAGGATGAGATTAGAGAAGCGCGTCTTGATCAGATGCATGATTGCGATGCGCAAGGTAGCGGAGTCTGCGACCGGGGCAAAAACAGGTGACAGAGGCGAGGGAATGCTCTTGAACCATTCTGCCGCTGCGACAACAGCTACGTTGCCGTCTGGAGGAGCTACATCCTGAGCCTCTTTTTCCGCCAACACGGAGGCTAGTAGGATAGACGAGCGTGCTTCGTTGAGTACACCGTGGCTGGTAACGTCGAATCCTTGGGCACTGAGCTCTCGAATCGCCGCAGACTCTAGGCCAGTGAGGAGATGCGAGTCATCAACCTTACCATCTTGCTCGCTAGTCAACGCAAGATCGACGACCTGCAAGAACGCATCTTCGTTCAGAGGCTGAATCCCTTTGCGAAGAAGCAAGCTTTCGATCTCAGGGTTCTCGTGCAGGTAGCCCACTTCCGAGATCATACCTAGACCAACCGAAACACAAGCCTGGCCGCGCGCGCGACGCCATCGAGCAAAAGCGTCGAGAAATCCATTTGCCGAACAGTAGTTGCTCTCAGTAGCTGTACCGACAGTCCCTGAGACCGAAGAGGTAAGGAGGAATAAATCAGGCTCGTTGCTTTGGTCTTTATCGACGTGGACCTGGAGGGCGTTGTGGAGGTTCCAGGTTCCCTGCCACTTGGGATCGATGCCAGTGTGCCAAGCCTCATTGGACATGCTGGTGAAGAGGGACTCGGATAGACCCATGGCTGCTTGGACAACACCACCTATACGTCTTCCAGCACTGATGCACGCTTCAACTGCTTTAGTGACATCGGACAAGTTGCAGACGTCGCCACGGACTACTTCGACAGTAGCACCGGCTTGTTCGAGCCGGGAGATAAGTTGACGTGCACTCGGTCGGTCGGCACCTGAACGACCGAGGAATACAAATCGACGAGCTCCTCGTGTCATCATCCATCGGCTCAAGCTACGCCCTAGCCCTCCAAGGCATCCGACGAGAAGGTATACTTTCTCGGGGTCAAAGACACTCAGATACAGTGGTGGGGCGACCTAAGACCCCGGTTAGTTTGTCTTGTCTCTGGACGTGGATTATGCTTACCGGTACTCGAGCTTGCTGATCCTCCAAGGAAATCACAATCTTGCCGACTCGATCCTTGCTCAAGAAACTTCGGTATGCCTGAGCAATCTGACTAACATCAAAGACCTTGATAGGAGGAGGCTGAATCTCTCCGTCGCGATAGAGCTGTAATGTCTCACTTATAAGTCTGTCCCAAATGGATCGATGGAAGTGGTCCTGGGAGTAGAACAGCTCCGACAAGTCGAATGCAGTGAAAGTGGCGTTACGAAGAAATACGCTCATGTCTAATTTGCCGACATCAACAAGTTCTCGCTTCCCAACTTCGACGAAACGTCCAAAGTCAGCTAAGCAGCGCCAACTGTCGTGCATTAGATCGCCGACCAAGGAATTGAGAATGACGTCGACTCCACGGCCATTTGTTGCGTTCATGATGCCTTGGACAAAGGTCGAGTCGCATGCAACGTGATGTTTGTCCTTTTGTACACTATCTCCTTATTGTTCCCTAAGCTTATGATGTTCCGCCACTGTGCTTGGTGACCCGTGGTCCAGTAGGTTTCAACCCCACAATCTGTAACGTGATCAGGTATAGATACGCCAGCGAGTGATAACAGAGAGCTATGAGGTTAGCTGAGGCAAAGGTAAGTTACAAGTGAATTTGTTTCTAGCGTGGCTGGACAGCTAAGGCCAGTCTTGATAACCCAACTAAACTTCTCATGGACTTGATGTAAGGTTGGGTCGTTTTCTATGTGGCGATGATAATGTCTTAGCCATAGCCCGCGAGTGAAACAAAACACTCCCGCCCATCGTTGAGACATGCGCTTGAGGAGAACTATAACCGTTCTTAAGAGTTGTGATAAGGTTAGGACGTTGAAAGAGGCGTCAGTAGTGAATCGTGTTGTTTTTAGCCGCAGTAATCTACGGCGAACTGCCCCAGACAATTTGATCCGACCCAAAGAGGCTTCAGCCCCCAACAATACACTCGTTCTTAAGAGCACTGAGGGGGAAGTGAAGAAGCCATAGCGGATTCCAAGATTCGGCCATCTAGAGCAACCGATGATAACTACTAACTTAATTCAACAATAACGATGAGATAAAATATGGGGGAAAGGCCAGTAGTATTCCTAGAAATACTACTGAGTCATTCTGTTTCCTCCTCCCGAAGCCTAGCTGCGTGAGCCCGTTGCAGCTTTTTCATGTCAAACATCTTCCAAAGGATTGAGTCCTAATAAGCAGTCAATACTAGCGGGAACAGTATGAGATCCATTGAATCAAACCAACCCATATGGTTCGCCGAGCAAACGTGTCGATAAATCTGGTCAAGGTGCTGAAGCTCCCGAACCAAAACCAAGCAGACGGGCGGTTCTTCAAGCTCTCTTTGACGACGTTCTCGGCTAATTCCAAACGGTCGGTGGCATTTTCTAGAGTTATGAGTAGGCAAGAACAGAAAGTTATGGTAGTATTTATCTTACTCGGCTTTCGCAAGACATGCTGCTCAAATTCTTTTGCAAGGGCGGAGTAGTAAGACCCTTCAGAGTACAATATTCGTGAGTCCTCATTTCTTAAGTAAACTCTAAATGCCTACCTTCTGGGAGTTTTCTATGAGCGTCCGACTTTAGGATATTGGTGTTTACTTCCCCCGAAATAACCTTGTGAGATATCTGTATCAGCCAAGAGTAGAGTCACGGATCGTAATGTAGGGTTGCATACCGTAATTACTTTGACGCTTAAAAAAGATAGACATTAGCGATACTGTTTGTAGAAGGATTCACATACTTGAATGGAGCCATTTCGACCCTCAGGGTGTTAGACCAATGCTGCAGAGCCGCTTTAGAAGCATTATACGACGCTGAGGATGCGTCAGTACCAAGGTTCACGGTGGGTTCCGGATGTAATAAGCCTCACAGCCATAAACAAATGGTATGGTGCCCCCAATGGAACCAATGTTGACTATGGTACCAGACCCTTCGATAATCATGTCATGGAAATGATGCACCATGCGCATCGGTCCAAAGACATTGACGTCAAACATACGCTGCACAGCAATCACATCGGTGTCGATAGCGGTCATCGTGTATGCTATTCCTCTACCACGCAATCAGTTACGAACGGCGAGACTTGAAAGGGAATGATGCAGTGCGTACGCGCAGTTCACGAGGATGTGTAGGCGCCCGCCGGTGAGTTCTTGGACTTTGGCCTTGACCTCCAAGACGGAGTCTTTAAGTGTCACGTCGAGGGGGAGGCAGGTGATTCCGGCCTGCGATAGATGAGTTCTCGACTCGTGGGGAAGAATGGTCGCGATGGTATGGAACGAAAGGCGCTTGTACTCCATGACGAGTGCCTCGCCGATTCCACCTCGACCGCATCTACAGAGTATTAGCAAAAATACTTCAAGACTTTGACGGAATGGGATTAGCAACCCAGTAACGAGAGCAAACTTGGGGCGAGCCATGATGGAACTGCTTGCAAGGAAATCAAGGGGGGGAATGGTGGCAAAGTGGTGAAGGATGAGAGGGAAGGTCTCGGAAGAGTTGAGTACACTGAAGGTATGCAGAGTACCTACTCCCTCTAACTTAGTCTATCTAGCACGACTGGAGGACTTCCTTTGAGCATGGCTACATATGATGGAACAAAGCTAATAATCTCACGTAGGCCTCATTTATGCAACACAATATCACAAACTCCACATTTGACTTATCTATACCGTGGTAAAGGTTGCTTACCATACTGTTTGGTGCCAATGCATAACATGTTGTGCTCCCCAATATTTAATTTGAACGGCATGAGTAAAGCATGAATTGGTTGAGGTACGAAGCAAGTAAGAATGGTACAACGTGATATTTCGCTGACCAAGAGTTGAAGCGACACGTGTCATGACATGGTGTACGCCCAAACACCATGATAGAGCAGCAGCCCTTTCAAAGACGGTCCGAGTGCCTGCTTCTGTCAATTTGAGGCCAAAGTAAGGTTCACGGGAGAAGGGAAGACTTTACCACTAGCGAGTACTTCGTTAACATACTACACAAAACTGAATATCGGCACCTAGCCCTGTCCTAGAGAGTCAGAGAATGATGGTAAAGAGCTAGAAAAGCCGAATCTTAGATTTAATATGCCTATAAAAGATTATAGTTAATTTACCTAATTTTTCCTATCACTTGGCATAGAGCTACTAGGTTTGCTGACCCCGTTTGTTTCAAACTGCGGTTTCTTTAAATCCCCGATGATTTTTACCACTCCAAAAGACTCAAATTCACGCATTGTCTCTTCCCATAGCCTTTCTCTCAAGTCCTCACCCGCAGACGTATACCATATGCTGGGGTAACTATCAACGTCAGTCTGCGTGATAGTGAAAAGGGCAATACTTACGGCTTGATGTTCCAATCACTAATAAATGACCCATGGCTCTCTATACCATGGAGAAGGCAAGCATCGAGACAAGTGGTTGCAGCGATATCCACGGGTCTGGCAAATATGTACTGGAGTGCTCCTGCAAGCCTCGCAAGGAGCGGGGAGAATTCCCGTAGAAAGGCGGTCCCTCGCGTGGTCCCTGGATTAACCATGTTCAGCAGTACATGGTTTGGGTCGATGGACTCCGCAAGCTTTGAGAGGAAGAAAGTGAGCAGTAGCTTGGACCGTGCATACCACACAAATTGACTATAACCCTGATCTTTGTCCAACTGCTCCAGCACCGGGCCTGTCGTCTGGGTGTCGGCACGATATGCGAGATCAGATCCAATCACTGTAATGACTGGGGGCCTTGTGCTGGCCCTGGCCCCTTTTGCCTTCAATATGGGTAGTAGCAAGATTGTAAGGAGCGCTGTGGAAAGGTAAGCCACTTGCATCGTGATCTCATGGCCAGTGGAAGCTCTGCTGAACGATGGTTTGATCAATGCGGCGTTCAGAATAACAATGTCGATACGCGGAAGGATGTCGCAATTAGTTGCAAAGGCAACGACAGAATCATAAGACTCCATATCAAGGATCCAAACAGATACTGTAGAGTCGGAGAATTCAGCTCGCAAAGTGCTAGCCGCTGCGTCACCCTTGGCTTGGGAGCGAACTGCCATGATAAGATGAGAAAGGCCTAGCTCGAGTAGCTGTCGACTTGCTTCAAAACCAAGACCAGTATTGCTGCCGGTAATAATTGCAGTCTTTTCTTTCAGCTCAAGAGTGCTTGGTAAGGGTTTTGGGGTAGTGAACTGGCGGGATAGCCAGCCTCGAAAGGTGGCCTCAAAGGCAGCTTCATGCTCGAGCTTAGCGGACATTTTTGCGATGGCAGTTGCTTGAAGATGCGTATTCTTATGCTTAGAGTTTTAGTAAGTCCCTTTGTAACTGAGGGGAAGACAATGAGTATTAATAAGCGTTCAGTGAAGTAGCACAAAACCAGTAATTGTAGCTTGGCCTCGCGAGCCATCTCGAATCGAGCAATAGCTTTTGAAGTAATGTCTATAGGGAAAGTTATCTTTCTGGAGTAGAATGAAGCTGATCAGTACTGCATGAAAGGTCCCTTACTCGACGGCGGGCCAGGTCTACGCATGGATCGTCGACACGACTAGTTGGTTGGTATATATTAGGTATCTATGAACAGAATACTTATGAGAATCTTATATGTGACCGGACATCTCTGCCATTTTCAGACTCTCAAGAAACGATCTCAGAGAGGATTGATACCATCCTCTAAGGATACCTGGTAGGCAAGCCATTATTAAAGCTGAACAATTCATTGGGATCCCATATCTTCTTCAGCGCTGCCAACCGTGCCAACTTTTCCTTTCCGTAGATCTGCTCCAATGTTTCGTCACCGTGGGCATAATTGACAAAGGTCGTAATCTCTGAATACCCCGATGTGGCGGCGATATCTCGTCGAATTTCCTCACCAAACCTAGCTAGAGCATTGTCCATCTCACTATTATGAATACTTGATGTTAAAATGAGATTGCTACGCGAGGATATCACGTCAGTCATCGGGAATGGGGCTCAGTTGTTGTTTGTAGACGTACATGTATGCTGTTGTATCTCTCCGCGGAAACGCAGTCTCGTCTAATGGAATAGCAGCCATGGCTTGATTTGGGAAGAATTCATAGAGAAGAGAAGAACTACGCGCCTGAGGATACCGGGAGTATAAGGTCGCCAACTTGGAAGATACAGCTTCCCAAGTAGATGCTGAGTAATTTCTCATGCTCAAGGTGTACAGATTTCGATTGATGTTGGGTTGGCAGACAGTGACGGCAGCTCCAGCGAAAGTGTTCTCCACGAGCCTGTTCCATGGAAGGGCCCGCATTTGTGTTGCTGTCAGGTTCATGTTCAAGACCGGTGATAAGTATTTACGGGCTTCAGTTTCAGTGCCCTTGTAGGCCCAGTGTGCATACAATTGAGTCTAGAAGCATTCATCAGCACTGGTGTCAAGAGAATACTCAGGTCATACCTGGTTTGTAGTCGTGTTGAAGCTGTTCAGTAGCAGAGAGGATAGCTCAGCAGGTAACGGCGACATAGATTCCATTTTTCGGAAGTACTCAGTCCATCTCCGAGGTGGAACGATGAATTCCGCAACAAACATGTCGCCGTTGTTCGTCAGTGGATGGACGCTGTAGGTAGCAGAGACCACGACGCCGAAGTTTGCACCCGCACCACAAATCGCCCAGAATAAATCGGGGTAGCTGGTTCTTGAAACCTCTACGGCTTCGCCGTTGGAAGTGATGAGACGGGCCGAGATGAGGGCGTCAGAGAGTAAGCCGTAGACTCCTTGAAAACGACCAACGCCGCCACCAAGTGTCACGCCAATGAAGCTGGGACAAGGAGCGCTGCCGGTTTCTAATCCAAGGATATACGGTAGTGACAGTGGATTAAGGCTGATAGGCACTCCAACTCACGAATGTCAAACCCGGCACTAAACAACGGGTCGAATATTTCGCCAACTGTGACACCAGAGCCGACAGTCAGTGTCTTTGCATCGACGTCTAGTTCGAATTCTTTAAAATGACTGAGATCAATCGCGAGGCCATTTTGTAAGTCTCCGAGGGTAGTTGTATATCCATGACGAGCTCCTGTAGCAAGGAAGGGAATATTATGTATCGTTGCAAGCTTCACCTTGAATGCCATTAGTTCCGCACCCATATTGAGACTGGTATGCACGTACAATCTTGGCTATATCTTGTTCTGTTCCTGGACTGATGACGGCCGCGTATGATGGAGCACTGAATGTTGTCCATCTCTCTGTGGAGGCGAAGAAGTCACTCAATCCAGCGAAATTGATCGACGTGGTGGATGACCACTCATTATACTCATTAGTCAAAAGATAACGCAGGTTAGCGCTGTGGGGATTGGATATGTTTAGCGCAATGGCATTGATAAGACTACTGGAAAAAAGGGCTGAGAGCCAACCTGTTAGCCAGACCGATTTCAGAAGAGTCATTGATGACCGAAAAGCGTAGGGTCGAGTGTAAGAAACCATTTTGAACGTATATACACGGCAAGCTGCAACTATTGCTGTGAGTCTCTATAAATCTATTTTCTCATTACATTTCAATCTGTCGAGATTCCCTCTGGCTTCATTTCCTCTTTTCACAGCCGGCTTCCGACACAACGCGTAAACGAGGCTCAAAGCTGAAGGATGCTCAGCGACCCCCCCTCCACCAGTTCTCGGAGCGGGCTGAGAATAGTGATATCGTGGATGAAACCATGGCTTTCTCTTGGCGGGGCTGAGCCTCCATCGTAGTCATCGCGAGAATGAAAGTGGACGAGAAAAGAAGGGCATCCCTGAAGAGGCGCAAGCCCGAGTTCGCAATCCAAAATTCCTGTAAGCTCGATCCCTGGATCCCTTGATATGTGGATACGGCTAGCATATTACACAGGAAGAAGAGTGAATGGGAGTCAATAGTGATGAATTTTGGTTACTTGGAGAATAGAGACCTTCATTCAATTCCTTTCGTGATATCAAAAAGGGCTATCAATAATAACGGGTAGCGTTAGAGTAAGACACAAATTGCACGCCTCCCACCTTTATCTATGCCATATCGAAAGCACATATCTTTCACAGCTTTTTCTTCAGAATTCCTGCATCTGTAGTTATCTTCAGACTATACTCTTCATAGCTTGCTTGGTATCTACAAAGCATTAGACTCTAGCAGCATATGCGACGATGGAGAGTCAGCTTACCCTAAGAAAAGCCTCCCCACTATATGAGCGAGGATAAAGTGAAACAACCTCAGCATCCACAGAGGCACCCACCATGGCGGCGACAGGAGGGTGTCGCCGTTCCAAGCAAACAGGGCGAGTTGGAATACCGAAGGCTGTACGGTTTGATCTTCGCAATCTCGCAGGTAGCCCAGGTAGTTACGCAGGAAGGCCTCATCAAAACCTCGATCAAGGTTCTGTGGCTCTGCCCATACTCGGAACACCAGGTCCGCCTTCACGGGGGCTTCGGCCCAGAATCTATGACTTCAGCGCCTTGTGTTAATGAAACAGCGCTGTATTGGCGGAGGAGAGGATACGGTACCGGGTTCCGGCAGGGATCTTGATGATGCCACCACCTTTGGTAAGAGTACTCTTCTTTCCATTCCTGATGACAGCCAGGGTTCCGCTCTCAACTTGGAAGTACTCTGTCTGACCACAGTGAATATGCCTCTCTATCTGTCAGTCATAAGCTACAATCTCAAGGGAAAGTAGTACCGTACAGTGGCGGACCAGACCGACCATCCTGGACAAGCTTGTTCTCCACATAATGCGTCTCTTGTACCACAAGCCGACCACCATGCTCATAGTGAAACTCAAACAGCGCTGCGCCATTTTGAGAGAGCATACGTGGCTCCGATGGCGTTTCGGTACGTCTCACGGGTCGTGGGGAGAGCCATAGTTGCCACGTATAAACCATACTGTACAAAGGGGTGTGAGACAAGATGTCTGTCTTGCTGTGGGACCGAAAAGGATGGTGAGGGATTATATGTATGTTGTTTATATCACACCGCCAACAATGGGACTCTGAGGCGTCTTATACTTCGAGTGGCACTATCCTTCGGTCGTACGCTGTTTTAATTCGCTGAATATGCTACAGCCTGACTTTCTATGCGCAGGACTATGTCTTGGTAATGCTGACATTTGCTTACTCTGCCAAGCTCTTAGACAATCACACACTGTCACACAGCTCACACCTGAGTTGGGAATGTATCGAGATATAGTTTGTCAAATCAACATGCTAGAAAAAGTTCGATGCAGAACGTTGTTGGTTGTCAGCACTGCATAAGTCCTTAGCGTCAGGCCTCTTGTTCCACAAACATCCGGAACCGCATGACCATTCACGGCAGATGAATCCGGGCATCAGGTAAGCCTTCCTACAATGACTGCTCCCATATCACTGCTTCTACTCCGATAGGCCATCTATAATCTGTCTCACCCCAGCAAACGACAGCTCATCCAGGGTCTCTTCATACAGTCGCTCAGCAGCCTCTTTCCCCTCATCCTGATACACAATCGGTGCCATGCTATCGCCCGAAGCTAGTTAGCCTTGACCTAACACAAAAAGGATCAGGTTACTCACGGCTGTATCTTATCACCCTCGATGTAGTGACCATGTGCTTCCATATGCAGCGTAGTAACCGAGTGCACAATTGTACGAGCACCGATAGCACATGTTCGGCTAAGCACAAGACACTGCATCTTGTGCGCAAACCGAAGTATGCCAGTTGCTTCACGAGCAAGGTCTGAGCCACCTCCGCAAAACCCCGGGTTCGCGCAGGACAGTGTGACTGAGGACACGCGTTTTGATAAGGCGGTGATGAATAGCTGACCAAGGAGTTTTGTCGTCCCATAGCGCTCTCCCATGTCCCATGCTTTCATAGGTGTCTTGAATGCAGGCAGGAGAGGTGTCGAGGCTCTCTCCTCGAATTTAGCCCAGGCGGCTGTGTCGGAGGACACAAGGCCGATGTGGCCGGTCTCACCTGCAGGAGCATTCTTCTTGATTATGGGTAGTAGTGAAATTAGCAGAAGAATGTTTGATAGGTAGTTGATTTGCATCCCTTCCTCATACCCTGTCGAGCTGAAAGCCTCCGATACTTTGTAGATACCTGCGTTGAGAATGGCGATGTTGAGATTGTCGAGGCTCTTCGCATTGGCAGCAAAGGCAATGATCGACTGGTAAGAGGAAAGGTCTAGCTTCCAAACATGCACCATATCGTCCTCTAGGTTGCCTCCTTGGATTAGGTCCTGACGCACTGACTCTCCTTTGCGTTCATCTCGAACACCCATAATGATCTTGCATCCAAGACCTAGTAGCTGGCGTGTTATCTCGAGGCCTATTCCCCCAGTAGCGCCAGTAACAAGTGCTGTTCTCCCCGCCAGGTTGATTCCATCGGATGAGACGGGCGGTGGTGTGACAAAGAGCTGCCGCCAAATGAAGTTGATGCGACTGGCCCGTTTCTCAGGTGAGATGTCAAATGTATGTGCCATGATGCCTAAGGTTTCTGAAGAGAATGTGTGCATAGAACGATGATTTGTGGTAAGGGTAGCTTGAGAAGAGAATGTAACATCATGAGCTCGCGGTTATGAAACAGGAATGGGCCTCAAATACTTGGGCAAGGACGTATCAGCACTTGGGATCTTCGTTACTCGCAAGAGGTGACATTATGCGAATAAGGTGATGCAAGACAACACAAGGGATTTGAGATTGGTAAGCCTGTACCTTGATTCTGATACTGGGAAGGCGATACAATGGATTTAGTGGATTGATACCGTGTTTCATTGACTGATGCTGGTAGCACGGAGAGAAGGTCCGGGTAAGGTTCATGCTTTGTGTTTCTATTGTGCGATCAAAACGATGTACTACGCCTTCGTATTAATCTTTCATACATTTCAATTCAGCCTATGTACTAAGATATGCGACTGCAACGGTGCTCTTGTGCTCTGGTGAAAACATGTAGAGCCCGGATGTCTCTGATTCATAATCCAAACGGGTTCCTCGGTAACCTTATCTTGTATGCAACTCTCTTGTGCTCTATCTGTGCGCCAAGAGCTTGACAACGCTGATTTAGCAAATGCTGTGCACCGTCGGGGCAGGGAAGAAGAGTGAGGTGACATCGTAGAAGTCTTTGTCGATGACCAACACACGAAAACGAGGTGCATTGCTCTGAATTGATCAATTTCCTGTTATGGGAGTTCCTGAGTCGGAATGATGAGAATTCGATGCATGAAGATACACATCCGAGGTTGGGTTGGATGCAAATTCCACTCAGTGGAATATGTCTCTTTGGTTACTTGATGTAGATGTAATTTACCACCTCATCACTACGGTATGGGTAGGCAGCCGGCAATTATCGCATCATCCTCGTCTGCCAATTGTGCTGTATTCTGGCCCCTCGAACATCACATCAGAGCTCTTGTCTATAATCCAATATGTCTTTCTCAGCCGGTGTCTATCTCTTGATTCCAGTCTTGATCCTTGGTTTCTGGCGACTGAGCAGGATCGGACGTCGGCCAGAGGGCTATCCTCCTGGTCCACCAACCCTTCCTATAATCGGCAACTTACACCAGATCCCAAACCGAAAGCGCCATATTCAGTTCCAAAAATGGGCTGAGCAGTATGGTCCTATATACTCACTAATACTAGGAACAAAGGTCATGATAGTCCTAAACACAGATCAGACTGTCAAAGACCTTGTAGACAAGCGAGGTGGTATCTATTCAAGCCGACCAGAGTCATACGTAGGTCAAGATGTCCTCAGTGGAGGATTGCGCATTTTATTCATGGTACAGATCTAAGATACTTCATGGCCATGTGATATCACTAACAGAAAACAGCCAGATAATGAAGTCTGGAAGATGGCTCGGAAGCTTGTCCATCGAATCTTGGGGGTCACAGCGGCTCGAAGCTATATACCGTACCAGGATCTAGAGAGCAAAGCGATGCTTTTCGATGTCCTGAAGAGTCCGGATGATTTCGTTGATCACCTACGTCGATACACGGCTTCATTGACGACTCAGATAACATTTGGCTCTCGTACCACGAGCATTAAAGATGAGCGGTTCAAAGAGGCATTCGAAGTTCGCGCATCACATTAGACTGAGGCATTAAACGTACTGATATGACAACCAGATATTTGATCGCAGTTCTGAGATGATAGGATCAAGAGTACGTTGCCTTTTCTGTTGTCAGTTCGATATACCCTAATAATGCCGTTTGACCAGACAGCTGCGCTACTAGATCTCATACCCGCTTTGAGGCATATCCCAGACTTTCTCATGCCGATCAAGAAGGAGGGACGCAAGATACATGAGAGAGAACTGAGTCTCTTTCGTGGGTTCTACCTTGCAGCCAAGAAGGGGCTCAACGACGGCTCAGCCAAGGTAGCTCACCACATGAACGACGACTTCAATACTGATTCCTCCCTACCAGCCTTGTGTTTGTGTCGACTTAGTCAAGTTGCAGAAAGAAGAAGGGTTCTCCGATACTTTTGCCTCCTATCTCAGTGGCTCGTTGCTTCAGGCAGGCTCGGAAACAACGGCCAGTATTCTCATCGGTTTTGTTCAAGCCATGGTTATCTTTCCCGCTGTCGCAAAGACTGCGCAAGCGGAGATTGATCGTGTATGTGGCGACCATCTCCCAAGCCTTGATGATATGTCTGATCTACCTTACATCCATGCCTGCATGAAAGAAAGTCTGCGTTGGATGCCTGGGTTCATGCTGGGTATACCACATGCAACAGCTCAACAGGACAGCTATCTCGGATATCATATCCCCAGGGGAGCAACAGTTATTGTTAATGTCTGGTCAGGATAAAGCCAGTCCAACTCACGCTTCGCTCCCACTGACGTACAACAGGGCAATTCACAATGACCCAGAGAGACATCCATCGCCCCGACAGTTCAACCCCATGCGCTACATCAATGATCAGCAAACATCCATCGAAGCCGCAAATAATCCAGACCCTACCAAGCGCGACCACTTCGTGTTCGGGGCGGGGAGGCGCAGATGTCAAGGCATGCACATAGCCGACCGGTCGTTATTTTTAGCTATTTCCCGCCTTCTGTGGGCATTCGACTTTGACAGGGTCGTCAGCCCAGAGACGGGTAAAGCCATCATTCTAGATGCAGCGGACATCACTGAAGGTATAATGTCCTTACCATCCCCGTTCCCTGTCCGTATAGTTCCTCGGAGTGCCAGCCAAGAGGGCTGAGGCTGTGGCTACTACATGGAGTCAAGCGTCTGATCTGCTTGATGAGCGCGGACAGTGGAAGGCAGTCCCCGATGATCTTCTTTGGACAATGCCGGGACCATGATGCGGCATTAGATGAGAGCGACCAATACCCTCTACGTCTGAACACTCCTCGAAGTCTGTATTTAGCCCATTTCATGACTTTCCCCCCATTGTCATGCTGACCAGTTTTGAAAGATCCGTGCTGTTGGTGGGGGCTGCGTCAGGTGTGATGTGTAACACAGCTGACAAGCTGAAAGAGCTGAGACAGCCCTCCAAAGTCTGAACCTAGGACTCGGACTCCGACAAGATGTCTACAACAGAGCTGAAACAGCTCAGCGTGCTGGGTCTCAACAAACTAAGTATTGAGGTTGTTTGTTCAGGGTGGTCTTGGCTGGACTGGAATGGGTGTCAGATCAAGAATGGATGGCTCGAGGGATTCTGCGTAGGACTTTATATGGAGGGAAGACTGTAAAATTTGCACCTGAGAGGCTTTATAGTCTATGCTATTTCATTGTGTTTATACCATTGTATCTCAGCTACTCATTGCAATACTCGGTTTATTTAAATCTATTCAGATCTACAGCGCTTGAAACATCTACCCACAGCGCTTTGGTCCCGTACGGACTTTATCAACCGCTGACGATGATGACTCTCCGCTTCATCTTCAGTTTCACGCTGCTTACGACACTGGCAGTCAGCTCACCACTATATGTCCCATCATACTTCCAACCAGACCATCTCACTCGTCGCGAAGTACCCGTCTTCCAAATCCAACAAGAGCTAGGCGCATTACTCTCTGAAAACTCCCTCATTCTTCTCCCAAGTAATCCTCTCTGGATCGAGACCACGAAAAGATGGAATACTATGGCACCACCGGATATAAAAGTGGTGGTTCAGCCTGCAAAGGAAGTTGACATCCCCAAGATAGTTAGTCCATACTTCATGGCGTGAACGTCCATTTTGGCTGACCGTTTAGGTGACATATTGCAATCGTAATAGTATCAATTTTCTTGTTGTCAATCGCGGACATGGCCTCACCAAATCTCTTGGTGCGTTCAAAGGAATGCAGATTGACATGAAACAACTCAGGTCTATGGACATAGCTCGAGATGGAAAGTCTGCTTGGTTTCAGGGCGGTGCATATGCATATGAGGTCATACCGCTTTTATGGGATCGTGGTTATGTCACAAGTGAGCTCAATGTCAATTTATTTCTGTCACGCGTGCAGTTCTGACCATAACGCTACTCAGGCACCGGCTCCAATCAGTGCGTTGGCCTCACGGGTCCTGCTTTGGGTGGAGGTCATGGTCGATACGAGGGCCTTTACGGGTTAGCTGGCGACAACATCGTTGAGATGAAGGTCGTTTTAGCAGATGGATCGACTATCACGGTGAGCGACAAGAGCAATAAAGATCTGTTCTGGGCTATGCGAGGCGCGGGACACAATTTTGGCATCGTCACAAATCTGAAGCTCAAGATCTATCCCGCCAAGATAAAGACCTGGCACTACCATAATTACTACTGGCGTCAAGATAAGCTCGAGAGGGTTTTTAGGGAACTGAACAAGCTCCAGGATGATGGAAAGACACCTCCGTTGCTGGGCGTGGTATTCGGGCAGATCTATATAGACCCGTCCATCAGACGGGATGAGGTGAGTGTTGTCCCTTAATGTTCAACCAAGCCGCGATATCTGACGAACGTTTAGGCCATTCTCTGGTTCACATTTGCTTATGCCGGGCCAGCTTCAGAAGCAGAAAGGATCTTGCGCCCCTTCAGCGCCATCGATGCCATCAAGGACGAGATGGGCGATGTGCCTTATCCCGAGATTCCCGTGCGCCAAAACACAGACATATCTAATTGCGTTTCTGCGCGATTCTCTTTGGCCAGCGTCATGTTGCAAACATGGAACATCACGACAGAGCGAGCGCTCTACAATCATTTCATGCGCAACGTCGCATTATACCCTGACCTAGCGGTGACTGCTCGACTATACTATGAAGGATATGGGCATCGAGGAGTCCAGGCTGTAGATTCTGCGTCCACCGCTTATCCCCACCGTGATGAGTATCATATAGCGTACGTACTCTGTGCTCTCAGCCACCGAATCATACTGACAGAAAAATAAGATTCTTCGCGACCGTGGTCCCTGAAGGGTCCAATTTATTAGGTCCGGCTGAGAAATGGGCCCGAGAAGCTCGGGTTATGTGGTATGCGGGAGCTCCCACGCGTAAACCGGCGACGTATATCAACTACGCTTCTGGGAACGACTATGAGAGTCTCAAGTCAATCTATGGCTACGAGTCGTGGCGCTTGGCCAGACTTCGAAAGCTAAAGGCCAAATATGACCCAAACAATCGGTTCCGTTTCTAGGTTCCCATTGTGTCAGATTAGCGGAATTCAGATAGCCACAACCGTTTTGGAACGACGGGCAAAGTGGGCTCTATATGAAGGAGTAAACGGGATGCGATATGGCGTGGGTAGAATTTCAGAGTACACAGAAGTAACACTCTAGCTCTTGGGGTCCGCTGAATCAGCACCGCCAATCCTTTACGCATTGTCTGCCGTTATAGCCACTGCTTGTTACCAAACTGAGAAAGGTATGCACCTCCGTAACCGCCCTCAATGCTTGCCTTTTCCCACACGGCTCTCATGTCTTTAACAGCAGCTTCCACTGTCGTTGGGCCAGTGAAATGCGGAGCATACTCTTTGAACTTGGCCATCATTCCCCCCATCGCTTCCATCTGCTGTGGAGTCGCTGTGAATATTAGCACACTGTAATGCGCGGGGGGATATCAACATACCATGATTGAATTGGCCCACGTCAACCATTCCGGGGCATACACTCATGAACAGAACACCGTCTTTCTTATACTGGGCATTGAACTTGGCAACCACCATGTTCATAGCGGCCTTGCTGATGGAGTACAGCGGGGTAAACTCATGCTCGAAGTTGTTGGTGAATTCAAGGTCGGCGAGGCCAGTGGAGATAGTCACTACTTTCTTTTCTTTGCCTTTGAAGACAAGGGGGATGAAGAGGTTGAAAAGGTGAATGTTGGCAACGACGTTGACGTCAAAGAGCATCTTGAGGTCGTCTTCAAGCTCCTTCGGAGTATTGCCGCTGACGGAATCAGTACCATTGAACACTGGTCTTTTATTTTAAGGCGATACTCACAGGGCTCCGAGTGGGTCGAACGTATCAAATTTTGAAACGTATGCTGCGTTGGCGATGAGGTAGTCGATGCTCCCGCCAGTTATCTTGGCAGTTTCGCTCACGGCGCCCTACACTGCCCGTCAGTTCTCGATAGATACAGAATGAACTGTTTCATCTCTTCTGCCTACCTCCAAAGCATCGTAATCCGTCAAGTCGGCTTCAATGACATGGATGTTGGAACGTCGGTTCAGCTCTTCATCCCGAGAAATATTGGTGATAGTCGCAGGCTTATCTCGCACGATACCGACGACCGTGTTGCTACGGTCGCTGGAAAGCTGGCGAGTAAGCTCGTACTGTTGAAAGCTGATTAGCGCTGCCTCTGTAGTTCTACTGGCAAACCTACTCCGAGGCCTCTAGAAATACCAGTAATCACGTAAATCGTCATTGTTTGCTCAGGAATTGTTTCGCCTGGTAGTAAGGTAGGAAATTCTGTTTTCTTTGTCTTCTCAAGTTATCTTCTTCTCCAGCTGGGCACTAAGTTGCTATTACTTTATAGGCAGTATCGCTTCTTCTCAACGCCCAGGATCTTGTTGCTATAGTGAACGGTGTGATTCGTAATCTGCATGGCATTTTGACATGACAAATGCCAACTCCGCCTGCGTGCCTCAGCTTAACTGTACAGGTTACCCCTCTTGCCATGATAAAGTGACGTACTTTCTCTTGTGTGTTGGTGGCTTGATACTTTCACATTGGTAAGCATTGTTTGTCTTATTCATTGCTACACGAGTGTTGGTTGTGTTGCACGAATACGAATGCACGCGTCATCACCCAAGCCCATTCTTCCATTTGGTTCTGTATCACAGGTACTCGTATGGTGCGAGTTGTAGTATGACGGCTGTGCCCGCTTCTGGTGTATGTTCCGACGCCCGAGGGGCCGACGTTTGGGTCGCGATCAGCTTCGGCTCTCGTCTCATATTGGGTTCAAATAACGCGAACAAAACGGGAGATTGCCGGTCTTTACTCACTTGTTCAACTTAAGAACGATTTAAGAAGAAATAGTGAATTTTCATCTTCAATTTGGGAGCTAATATTCTATTGACTGTGATCTTGGTTCAAATGACTGTAACATTTTCGAAACGACAGCACTAATAGTAAGATAATTCTCTCTTAGCGCTATGAAAAATCTGCGATGAGGCTACTGTCTGAACTTCTAACCACCTGATTCAACGGGTCAATGAAACGAGTGTAAAATAACCCGAAAAGAAAAACCACATTACGTCGCCTCACGCTACGTTCTCTTGTTTGCGCCCTCGCCTTCCTTGTAGTCACCATACTCCTTCATAAGCTCACCCATATCAAACTCCAACGCCTTACCATTAACAAAAACGGGCTCAACGTCCAGCATAACAAAGAGCACACGAGCCGGCTTCTCCTTGGATGTGTTTCTCCAGCGATGCATAGCACAACGATTGATAATAACATCCCCGGGACGAAGAATTCGGTTGACTTTTCCATCTTCACTCAAACTCAGCGCAACTTCGCCCTCGCATACAGTTCCTATCCCAAGACTCAAAGCGCGATGCATGTTGGACTCACCGCCTGGTGCAAAGTCTACCATACGAACAACACAGCCTTTTGGGATGTGAAGAGAAGGCTGATTAGGGTTAGCTATATAGACTAACGCCAGGTTGAAAGACATACTCTGTTCATTCTGGCGAATTCCAGGTCAACGTTGTCGGTGAGCTCCACTGGGTTACTGTTGCTGCTGTACATGATACTTTGAGCACCTTCGCCGTCTAGCATAACGGCGCGGTGGTCGCCATGATCTGTCTTGGGGGATGTTAGTATAGACTTTTGACAGCTTAGAAAAGAAGAGTAATACTTACCAGTAGGAATGCTGGCTCGCCGTTGCTATCATGGCCAGTAACATAGCGGAAGGGGTTTCGAAGCCCTGGGGCAGGAAACTCGGTGCATCGATCAGAAGTTGTCATGTCGATTCACTAGAAAGAAGAGGCGATGTGGATTAAGAGCAAATGTCAGCCAAGATGTGTAGTATAGAGAGATCTAATCCAAGAGGCGGCATAAGCGATGCGACTATCGTGACAACAAGCCCTGATGTGGAGATGTAATAAATAGACAAGGGTTTGTTAGCTCTGATCGATCAGCATCCAAGTTCTCAGAAATTTGCTTCATCTTCTTGAGCCTTGTGTTGAACCAAGCTAGGCCAGTTCAGTAATGAGCCTATACCATGCACCAAAATCTCACTGGCAGTACAACGAGTGACTGTTGCTATGTACAGCATCGCGCTTGAACCCAGGTATCAAAATACAAGTGTTGTCTATGCTGACTGACAATCCTCGTACAGCATCTCACGTCTGTCCTGTGTTCTATTGATACAACAGCCGGCCTACATCGAGCGGTGTAGAAGCGCCTCTCTGCAGCTTGCTTTCTCAGCAACGGGCATTGAATCTATCCGAGAGCCGATACCATAGTCTGGTAACAGGTAATTTAGTAAGTGGTGAGACCTCGTCAGCAATGACAGCGTGGATATGTCGCCAAACGTGACCCTAATGCCAATCCGGTCGGTAGCATCACGAGTGGTGAGCGATTTAGAATAGCTACACAAGAAGTGATTGCAAAAAGTTGATTAGAAATTCAATGGCGTGAAGCATCATCGGTCTATGACTTGGATGTTTTTGACCCTCTGCCGGAGTGGCGAGAGAAGAAATAAGCCAGCAGTAGAGACAAGTATACAGGATACATCTTTGCCATTCCCGTCTTCATCAAGCATCCAGACACTGAATCCTCCTTAGCTCAACCTCAATCGCCACTTGTCCTCTTGCTCTACATACATATCCTTCGCAAAATGGCAGACAGTACCTCTTCAACTCCATCACAGACTCCTGAGTACTATGTTGGAAGCTTTCCTGCCCCTGGCCTACGCCAGATCGTCAGACATATCACGGGCCACCGCGAAGATGGCAAAGCCCATTTCCTAACCTCAGACCACGGCGAACACTACCGTTTCATGGGTGAGAACAAAGCCGTAGCCAACATCATCTACTCCACTAGAGAGACCCCCGTCAATCTCAACGGAGACGCTGACGTTGTCAAGGCGAAGCAGGAGGAGGTAAGCTTCCCCAAATTGTTATAAACTTCAGTCACTCATGCATCCCATAGCCCCCATTCCACTACCGCAACGGGTCTATTGTCCGCATGATCGACTTTGGCCCTGGCGTAGAGTCACCTTTCCATCGATCTCTGACTATTGACTACGGAATCGTTATCGAGGGAGTCTTCGAACTGACCCTCGATTCTGGAGAGATGCGTATCATGCGTCAGGGAGATGTCTGTGTCCAAAGAGCTACTGCACATAAGTGGAAGAACATCACCGGGAATGAGACCATGCCAGGACGTATGATGTGGATTTTGCTCGACGCTGAAGAGCTTTCTGTAGGTGGAAACAAGGTGGAGGGGTATCTTGGTACTTTGGAGAAGGAGTACCAGGGTCGGGGCCATTATTGAGATAGCATATAGAGTTTTACCAGATGTATTAATTGCATTTAAGACTTCTAGCTGAAAACTTAGTTATATTTTATTACACCCAGTAAAGGTCATTGGTCTAGCAATTGATGGAGGAGACCACCGGAGTCATAAGTTCAGTCGAAACAAATGTCTATGGCCATGCCACAAGAACAGAAATGATACGCATGAGTCCTAGAGGCCATTCCGTTTTAACGTTTTGAACTGTAAAATAAAAGCGAAAAGGTAAAGACGCTACCGTTGGCGCTATCGAATCGCGTTAGTGGTCGACTCAGATCCAGACTCTTGGGAAAGTTGTCACTATGGCGCTAGTGATCGAATTTGAGCAATACTAAATTATACACTACTACTCCGGGGATTATACACTAACTAATCAGAGCCAAGAATGCACTAATATTACAGAAGGTATACCCCTCTAACCTGAATCCCTATCCCTAACTTTAACCTTAAACTAACCCTAATGCGGCCTCTGGCTTATAGCTAACCCTAACTAACCCTAACTAATTTACCTTATCTAGCCTTAAATAGGCTATTTTACTAGGTTAAGTGCTGAATTTGCTGTTAAGAGGTGTGGTGGTGAGCTGATAAGAGATTTTGGCGAGGTGGCTTGTGTGCTAGAAAAACGGGGCTAGGTTTTTTTTGACTAATTAGGAGGCTGGAAACACTTGCTTTGCTGGTGTATGATCCCCGGAGCGGTGGTGCATGATTTGGTACTGGAATTTGAGATTACGGAGCGCAAAAGATTTCGAATGAGGAGTAAATCTCGGTAAGTTCCTGATATGCATGGTCGGCACTAGAAAGTGGGAGCAGAATATGCTTGACGAGGTCCCGCTATCGAGTGGGTTCGTGATGCCCTCAGGTTCTCAGCAGCTAGACATGGGGGGGGCGGATAAACGCCGAGGTTTTAGGGCGCCCAGGTTATGGCAATGAGAGTATATCAACAGAATGGATTGAATCAACCTGTTCCAGGAATTCGTAGCTGATTACAGCCTGTCTCACTCGTGATTGGCTCTTGTCGCGATGTTGGTTCCCCTCACGGCGCGATCACGATGTTGACATTGACGTCAAATTTCAGGGTCCACATCTAACACCAATCCAGGCACCAAAACACTAAACACCAATAGCTCAACTACCGGACTCAAAAGGCGCAGGCTGAACGTCTCAACATGGACAACGCCACAGTACACTATCGAAAACCTACGGCATCAACAATTCCGCAATAGGGGTCCAAACATCTACATTACAAAATGAAATTCCCATGTTTCTTTTGTAGACTTTTCCCTCTGAACCTTCAACCGCCCAACTCGGTCTATCAGTCATTCGTTCTTTATCCCGACGCTCACTATGCGCTCCTTCATCGCCATCGCGGCTCTAGCCATTTCTGGCGCCGTCGCTGGTCCTTGCAAGCCTCGAACCACCGAGACTTCTACCTCCGTTGTTTCGGAGACCTCGTCTGCTACCCTTGAAGCTACGACTCTTCCTGCGCCTCCGGCCGATTCTATCATCACCAATACTTGTACGGGTGGTGGTCTGACGAGCCTCGATCCTTTCGTCACTGACGGTGATGTCACCCTTAACACCAACCAAGGTTATAATCCTGGCGGTGGAAGCTCTGACAAGAGCTGTGCTTCGCTTAGTGCCCAGGCATCCCCTGGTGGCCGCAAGCGTCAGACTCTAGGGGATATTGCGGCGCTGAAGCAATTGCTCACTGGTCTCAACGTGCGAACTCAGTACACGATTCAGTTCTTCTACCTCGTCTTCACGCCTCCCCAAGCGACAACTTCATGTGTCCTCGAGGCATTTATTGGTTCACAAAGGTTCTTCACCACTGGCATCTTCTCCAATGGTGCTAGCGTCAGCTATAACCAGGTGCTGGTCTCGACTTCGGCGCCTGCTACCCAGGGCTTCTTGAACATCCAGACTACTTGCTCTGCTGGAGGTTCTGCTGTGGTGCTTGTTGATTCCATCTTCATTTCTAACCAGGTCACTCCTGATAACATCAACGACTTTAGACTTGACTTTGGAGGAGGTGATATCCGTGAGCCGGTCAATAGCCCTCTTACTACTCAGATTGCCCCGACTACTCAGCGTGGACCTGCTACCCAGACCTTTCCCGGTACCCAGGATGGTCCTGCTACACAAACTCCTCCTGCCACCCAATCTGAGCCTGCCACCCAGAAAGGCCCTGCTTCGGAGACTTTCCCTGCTACTCAGAGCGGCCCTGCTTCGGAGACTTTCCCTGCTACTCAGAGCGGCCCTGCTACCGAGACCTTTCCCGGTACCCAGCCGGGACCTGCTACCCAGTCTGAGCCTGCTACGCAGAATGGCCCTTCTACTGCCACCAATGTTCCTAACCAAGGCCCTACCACCGCCTCTCAGAACCAGGGCACCGAGTCTACTCAACGAACTGTCATCCCAACCGAGACTGCTGCTAACCCCAACCCCGCCACCACTCAGACAGTGAATCCCGGCTTCCAGACCAGCACCACTGCAAATGGCGGTGCCTCGACAGATGCCAACTTTGCATCCACCACGACTCGTCCCGACACCCAGCCAGCCACTCCTACTCCCGTCGGTTCCAAAACCACTACTGCCTTCGATTCTGATACTACCGTCGGTCCTCTTAACAACGCCGAGCCTGCTCAGGATAACTGCGTGGGCACCAACCTGATCCCCAACGGCGACTTTGAGTCTGCATCAAGTGGATGGCAGATCTCTGGAAACGCTGGTATCACCTACAACGGCCAGTTCGGTCCTCAAGCCCGTGCCAACAGCGGCAACCTTGCCATGTAAGTCCTCCTTCCCCATTCCCACCGACTAAACTAACAACTTCCAGGGCTCTCCACTGGCCTCAAAAGGACGGCGTCAAAGCCGGTTTCAAGCGCACCATCACAGGCCTCACGCCCGGCCAGACATACTATCTCGGCTACGGCCACCACACGGGCAACGGAGCCCATCTTCCCTACTACGAGTGTGACATCCTCGTCAAGTTCGACGGTGTCAACTTTGATGATTTTGATCCTTTTTATGATCCTAATGCTTGGTGGCAGTACCGCAACCGCATGAACTTTGTCACGCCTACGCATTCTGACGTTGAGCTGTCGTTTGTTCTTACCTGCAAGAATAACCCTGCTGCTTTTACGCTTCTTATGGATGATGTTTTCCTTTCTGCTTGTCAGAAATAGATAGTGCTTTAGAGGGTAGAATTGCTTATAGAGTAGATTTAATAGAGCCTTCATGATCCTCACTACGGGTCTTACGATTTTCAGTGTCTTGTAGTATGATAATACTTGACGTATTGAGGACTGGCTATCTCTTCTTTTGCTTCCATTTGACTTCCACGCCAAGACTTTCGTAGTGTTCTGCCAGCGCACCAATGTCTACTGTTTTTTCAATCGTAGTTGAGACGAGTTTGATCTTATGAACCTGGACCAGGCTCATCCCGCTTTTTCTTCCCATGAGTCCTTTCGAGATCACGGCTTAACGTCTCGAGTTTGGAGTGCTTTGGCTCTCCAACGACCCGCGCAATCCCGGGCTCTTCAAGCGCTGACAGTACGATCATCGAGGTATAGAAGCCTGAATAGATGAGTCTACAAGGTATTCGTGGCGGCATAAAGAGAGAGTTGTGTATCCGGCAGCCCGCTCAAATCAGCTCAAGAGCAGTGCATAGCTGCGTTTGAGTAGCTTTGAAGCAGAATAGTTAGGAGCAATGAGCGTATGCGAATTCTCAAACAGTCTGTGACTCATAAATTAGCCATTAGCCTTCATTCGCCTCTGAAACTGACCTCCCAAGGATAAATTCGCAAGAGAAATCTGTGACAGTTCACGATAACTCAAGCGTACCAAATTTAATCCTTGGTCTTTGGCTAGGAATTCGGGACACGTGCGCGTCACTTCCAGATCTCCAAGCATTTCTCTCAAGCCGACCAAGTCAATAGTTTCAGATGTAAACATGACTGAATCGCCAGCCGTATGCCACTCTGCCTTGCCATCTCCATAAAGTATTTCCAAAGCAACAACGAGGTAGTCAAGGTTGCGAATCTCATCCTTCGGTAGGATATATGCGTATCCGATGCAAGTGGCCATTTTCGTTATAATTGCGTCTGGCAGTGAGTTGGTGTTTGCTTGTTGCTTGTTGGTCTTGTGCGACATCAGGAGACCTGGTTGCAAGCCGTTGTTTTATTCTTGTGGGCATCGCTTGACGCATTGTGAATGGCTTCAAATAGCCTGAGCTGAACAACTGTTTGTGGCGGCGGGACTGAAAAATTCGTTATCCGCTGCGAGGTCGTGTTGCGCGTCACGCCTCATGTAGTCATCAATGTTGTGACGGCGTTTTTCGCTTGTCAGTGCCCTTCCCTTCTGTGATTGAGGGTTCGATCATCAGTGCGCCAGGGAGGTCTAAGACGTCTATCCCAAATGAGAACAAGACTATAGTAGATTACTGTTGTTTTAGGAGGTTTGAGACTAGATCTCTTGTCTAAAGGTCAGATGATATCTTGCTCTCTAAGGCACGCAGCAGGGTTTAATTACAGTCCTTCCCGAAATGATTGCCATTCAGAAAGTCATCCAACATCGATATTGGCGTCACTAGAAGCTGTCATTGAGGACGGGGAATAAACTCTATTATCGTCTATTTTATCATACTAGACGTTTGTCGTAAACTCTTTTTCCATTATCCTTTTTAAACATTTTACAGGCGGGACTTGGTGTCCTCCTCACGACCCTTCAGGTTGGGGTGAGGGGCACGAACAGGTCGAGTGACGGCGTAGAAAGCGAAGCCCTGGGATTGGGTAGAGAACTGCCTATGCGTCAACATTTATGTCTCTGGGAGCGGGAAATACGTAGGGATACCGACCTTGACCTTGGAGCCAACATGGAAGAAAGCAAAATCACCGGGAACCAGATGGTGAGTGATGCCAGTAGCCTCGTCCTGCAAACCGTTAGTTTCACCTAGCGAAAAGTTCTACAGGGAACTTACCAAGACGTCAATTTGACCACTCAAGACATATTTGCTCTCCTCAAAGTCATAGTGCGCAGGACGAGCAGGACCAGCCTCGATCTTGTAGAAGCCGGATGTGATGTGAGCGGGGGCATTAGTCTTTGTGCGGATGGTATGGAAGTCAGCGACAGTGGCGTTCTCGCCCTGGGGCAGAGGGATGAATTCGTGGCCGGCGCCCTTGATGACGGTGAGAGGGACGAGTTTAGACATTTTGGCGGTTTATGGGGTATGAAGAGAGTATGGAGCTGAAGTGGGAGATACGGAAAGATAAGGACGGGCTTTTATACCTTGAGAGTTCAACGTGTAAAACACTTCGGTAACTGCCCCGATGCTGGGGATGATTTGTGGGGAACGGATGTAGTCCCGGTCTCCACTTCGGCGCGGAGGTGAATTTGATCTTCACTTCAAGCTGCAATTGTTGTTCCATCTCTGTTAAGACAACTTATATGAAATTTTGAGACATACTCTCTACAAGATCTCTTCATTTTCCTCTATATAGAAATATCTCTTGGCCATCCTCTTCATGCTCCTTTGCTGAGATCAAATGCCGACCGAATTAACTCTCCGGGTTCTGGGGTTAGCGTAGCCGCCCGGACAAGACTCGGCATGTCTCTCCACGTGATCGGAAAACTGTCATTACTGCCGGGAGGAGCTGAGCATTTCAGTCACATCAAGATAGGTATACCTTGCGAATGGATTCCCTACCATCCGCCAGAAACCGATCTATCTACTCGAGGATAACATGCTATACTATTGACGAGGGAGGCTAAAAACCTTTAGCTCTTCCCCTTAAGCTTAATCAGCTCTTTGCTAAGTTTATTTTGGCATTCTCTTTTTAACGCCTTAAGAACCCTTGCTCCCCGAGGCCTCGGCTTTGTATGTATATTCATCTGGGTCCGGAGATTGTGAGCACGGAGATGTTACCAATACGTTTATCAGCTGGGACGCCACCAAAATCTGTTTCTGGAGATGCCAACTCATAGCTGACTCTGAGATGCTCCCTTGTCTTTGTCACCGTTTTTTCGTTTATATCTTCTTCATATTTCATGCTTCTTCTGCTCTTGTTTTGTGAATTCGACATGCACCCTGATTAAAACTCGATGGACGCCATTAAGAAGCTCACTGGCTGGAGAAAGACGGCCTTTTACCTTACCATTCTCGCTTCAATACTCACGACCTTCCTAGTCACAGCACTTATCATATCCCTTCATGTCGTCAAAGGCGGAGGAGCATCTATCTTTGGAGAAACGGCAATTCTGAACGATTCATGCGATAAAATCTCCCGCGCAAATCTCTGGATCCATCTCGCCATCAACACCATCGGAACAGGTGTCCTTGGCTCCTCCAACTTCTTCATGCAAGTCCTCGTCGCTCCAAAGAGGCAAGATGTCGATCGCGCCCATACCTCAAAGCGCTGGGTAGAGATTGGCGTCCATTCCATTCACAACTTTCGTTTTATTTCGAAGCGTCGGATATTCCTTTGGGTGCTCTTCTCGCTTACCAGTATTCCTCTACATTTGGTCTTTAACGGTTCTGTTCTTGAGTCAAAGGCTACGAATGGATTCTTAGCCATCATGGTCTCAGAGACGTTTCTCGATGGTGCAAGATTTACGTTTCCGTCTGTGACGGCAACATCCAACTACACATATGCGCTAAACAGTGAAAGCGGCCCCAACAAAACTATCAGGAGTATCAAGAATTCCCTTGGTGGACAGTCTTGGGAGCGTCTAGAATTCCAAGACTGTATGCGACGCTACAATGATCTTGACGTCCTTATGCTAAATCACCGACATGTCGTTATGGTCATGAGCAATCAGAATAATACGCCTAGCTCTCAGTGGACTCGGTCAAATGTTGTCAAAGGAGTTAATGGCTGGGACGATCAAGAAGCACCAAATTCCCTCTGGTCCGCCGGCCGGTATGATCGGCTTAGAGATTCACGGGGGCTTATTACAAATTCTACGAATAATAACACGGTACCGGGTTACTACATGCAACTCGATCCAGACACTGGAGTCATCCACATGAACGAAACAAAGTACAAGCCCGCGTTCCAAACCATGAAGGTTGACTACTGCCTCTCCGAAAAGTTTTACGCCTCCTGTCGACTGAGCATTGCAAATCCTCTTCTTCTTATTGTCTGCATCATGTGTATCACCAAGTGCTTGTTATGCGCTTATACCCTGAAGGTTCGATCTTGGAGTATTGAAGAGCCTCTCATGACTGTCGGTGACGCAATTGCTTCTTTCATTGTCAAGCCTGACACTTGCACAAAAGGAATGTGTACACTCAACACAGAAGACCTGCATATGAGACTCGATCCAGATAGGGCACTCGGCAGTTCACGGGCATGGAAGAAGAAACAGATGGTGGCTGGCAATGCAGTAAACCCGGGAATTTGGATCCTTTCTTACATGCTTATCGGAAGTCTGTTAGTTCTCAGTGGACTCCTCCTTGCACCGGCGCTGCAGACGCAGTCTTTGTAGGTCACCACTCAACTCGATTCTCATGTCAAAAGGCTAACAATTCGGTGTGTAGGCGAGAGTCGCGATTCTCACATCACCAGAAAAACGCCGATGTCAACGATTCTGGGTTACAGTCAGCATCACTCCTCGGCCTTACGATGATATCGAATACACCGCAACTCCTATTGTCTATGTGCTATATGACGTTGAATGGGGTGATAACCCGAATGCTTGCTGAGTTGGAATGGGCCAGCTATGGGATAAACTTCAAGTCTTTGAGAGTCACGAACCCTAGGGGTGACCAACGATCGACATATCGACTGCAACTCCCTTACCGCTGGTCTGTTCCACTTCTTGCAATTAGCAGTATACTGCACTGGGTTTATTCTAACTGCTTTTATTTGAGTAACTACGAATGTAAGTGGTTTCACGCTTTGCCCAGAAAATAGCAATTAGCGCTTAGGCTCGTCCATTGACAACTCTAATCAGTCTACGACCCCTTGATTCCTTACGAAATCGCGGAGATTGATCGTGGTCTTCAATTCTCATCCGTAGCCATTTTGATTGGGTTCTCGATATCAGTGGTAATTGCGCTCAGTCCGATGATTCTGGCAAAGCGCGAGTTACCAGGGCAGATGGTCCTAGGAGGAAGCAACTCCAAGGTCATTTCGGCTGCGTGCCACTGCATCCCCTTCAGTCCGAGCAACACAACTGAAAAAGCTGGCACGGCCATTGCCCATATCTTGGATATATCGGAAAGTGGAGGCGGCCCATTGGATCTGATGGCGACAATGAAATTGAGATGGGGAGAGGTACCGACGACAAACGCAGATAGTGAGATTGGCCATCTTGCGTTTGGAGTTGAGGAGCAGGAAGTCACAGAACCTACCGAGGGGAAACACTACAGTGGAAGAGCTTGTGATTCCTGATTTATCCTAAATATTAAGCCTAGTATGCGTAGCAACAGGCTTCGCCCGCATCATCAGCGGGGTCTTGATCCACAACGCAAAAGACTTCTGGTCCGCCCAATTCCTACTCTCCTCACACAACTCAAGATCATACTTGAACAGCAACGTCGCCAAAATGAGCCTCATCTCATGCATAGCCATATTCTGTCCAAGACAATTCCGAGGTCCAAATCCGAAGGGTTGGTGAGCCTCCCACATATCTCCAGCATACTTCGAATCCGTCTTGAGCCATCTCTCGGGGATAAAGCTATCAGCGTCCTTGAAGTTTGACTCAGAGTGGTATGTGGAGTAATGGTGGACTGACACGCGCGTCTCTGGTGGGATGTACTTGCCAAGGATTTGCTGGCCGCCTGGTTGGACGACTCGTGGGCTTCCGATGGGAACTGGGGGGTAGACGCGTAGAGCTTCCTTCAGACAGGCATTCATGTACTTGAGTTCGGCAAGGCGTTCAAACGTAAGTTCGTCGGTATTCGTAAACTTGCCGCGAATCTCTTGGAGTAGTGTCTTCATCTTCTTAGGGTAGGTAAGCAGGTTATAAAGACAACCGCTCAGCAGTGTCGCTACAAAGATTTATCATGTCAGTTGTCTTTGCTCACATCTAGCGGAAGTCCCTCTCCAATACATACCAGTAGTCTCAGATCCAGCAAGCATAAACAATTCCGCGTTAGAGTGCATCTCCTGAAGTGTAAGTCCCTTGCCCTCCTTTGCCGACATGACCAAGTTCCAAACATCAGGCTGATCAGAACCGTTCTCCAAACGATGATTCACACGATCTTCTGAGTGTTTGCAATGCGTGACGCGCTGTTGCGTAACTGACTTTGGTTCAAAACGAGTGAATATGGCATTGAGAATTGGGTAGTAGTTGATCATAGACGCAATAGGCAGCATCTTGAGTGATTCGAAAATAGATCTCACCCAAGGGCTATATTCGTTCTGTGCTAGAAGGTTAAGAGGGTGTCCGAAGCAGAGCTCAGCCATTACGTCAAAGGTTGTGAAGTTGAGCAGTTGCGTCATTTCAACTGGTTTGGCGCCGTCATGTCCAACTTCGGAGATTTTATACATGAGAAGCTCTGAGTACTTCTTGAAGAGAGGCTCTTGTTGTTTCAGGGCGCGCTCTGAGAAGGCTGGTGAGAATAGCCGTCGCATACGAATATGGTTCTCAGTATTGGTAGTAAGCATACTAGGAACGCCTAGCAAGAGTCACCGTATAAGCATAGCTTTCATCGTAGAGGGTTACATGTTCAATTCTCACCATTCACAGGCTGCACAGAAAACTCCTGCGCCTTCTCCGTAACTTTAGGTCCATGAATATCATTCCAGGCCTCGCCAGCCGTATAGCTCACATCCGTGGGGCCAAAGCGAACAACCGGTCCATATCGATCGTGCAAGCTCTTCATCCACTTGACATCCTCGCCCTTGAGCGAAGCCAGCCAGTAAGGAATGCGGGTGATCCCGCAGATCTTGGGGCCGGGGATGGTGGCTAGCGGATGCAGCGTGACATAATAAATTGCATTGCCGACAAGATACAAGCCCAGAATGGCTATGAATGCGAGGATAGGTCCCATTGCGAACGCGACAATAGGTATCTGTAGCGAGAGGAAAAAGCAAATGCCGAGGAGGAGAGAGGTGATTGAAGAAGGAAATCTTGGGTGAGGGCGGTGACTGGCGGCTACTGGCTTGTCGGCAAACTGACAGGTACTCAACATTCATTGAGTCCCTAGGGGTCGTTTCTGCATCGTCCCTGGTCGTAAAAACGTTCCTTTGCGGCGTTGCGCTGTAGGTGGGCACTTGAACCAGGGCCTACGCAAATGAAACACGAAGAATTTTTCATCAAATTGTCACCCACTACGGAGTATAAACAGTCCTATCCTGCTGAAACGACAGTCATTTTGTGCTCTTCTTCTTTAGCATTGGTCCAGTCTACATATATGAACCCATGCTCTCTCAACTCGGGCGTTCTTCACAGAAGACGTTGAGACGGGAACAGCGGTAACTAATTCCTCGGAGGGCTTTTTCGCTTACGAGTCTCGTTGGTCCCTGGATTCTCATATCGTGTCCTTCCCTGACTCTTGCAGTAGCTAAAACTCTATTTCCAATTCGCGCTTCTATCATTGGATATGAAGCTGTAGCGCAACATTCAAGGCCAGGGGAGTAGTTTCCCCGGAACAGGGGACCAACACAAACGGTCCCCAGTTGTCGTCTCTTCCCTCTCTACTCCGTACAAGAGAAGAGAATGGGGCCTGGTATCCAGATCAGGTATTTCTTGCCTAAGGATCCTGATGGGGCCTTTTCGTTTGGAAGCAGAATACAAGCTCGGAAAATGAGAAGCTGTATCATTGGCTTGCATTCTAATTGACGGGTGATGAGTTGCGTGACATGGACTCCAATATATTGAAGACTTATGACTCGCATTCTCGTATAACTTAAGAACAAGTAACCACGGCATTGTATCCCGAGTCTTCAAGGTCGTATTTTAATACCAAGAACCTGCTTCTTCCTCCCTCTCGTCGCATAAATCACTCCAATCAGAACCCCGCGCACACGAAACAAAAGCGACATGAGTGTCTTGGCCCTACTAGACCCCTAACAGCTGAAAACAGATCAAGACTAGCGAGCTACAGTAAAACGTCCCGTGTGCATGATCCAGAAGTAACCTAGACATGGGGGGCCTGAGAGGAACAAGAAATCTTCGAGGGTGCCAGAAGTAAACTGGTCTAAAGTCCTAGTAATTCTAGACCAAGGTTGCCCAAGTCTTTTTATCACTAAGACAAGATGCCTTAAGTTTTCTTGCCTCCCCTTGGGAGTCTACAACCAACAGCCATAGAGGAATCGACACCTTGCGTGGCAACAAGCCGCTGCCAGGGTTAGCCAGATCCATCATGCACGGCAATAAAGACATCCCACCCCTTTCAAATAAACGGCCTGGGCTAGCTTCAATTCTCGCATCTCGTAATTTGACGACTTCAAGATGGCGGCTTCCATGACGGGAGAGCAAATCCAGGCTCTCGCTGACGCCCTCGAACCTCTGACGCCGAACAACCTTGGACCAGCCGTTCAAGGCTTCGCAATCGCCTTCGGAGTTATAAGCGTCGTCGTCGTTTGTCTCAGGATCTATGTGCGCGCGGGTCTATCTGGAGTGTCCCCTCGACTTCTCGGTTTCGAAGACTACCTAGCTGTTCTTGCGACAGTGAGTCGCCGTCTTCTTCTGACTCTCCTCGAATTTACTAACTTGAGCTAAAGATACTCTTGATACCGGCCGTCGTCTTCGCTGTCCTTGCAGCGCGCTATGGAGTCGGTTCTCGCGATACGAATATTCCGAACCAGATGTACCTTGTCCGCGCCGTGGAGTACCAAACCTACTGGGAACTTTTATACTTTACTTCGTCGACTATTATTAAGTGCGCTATCGGTTTTACATGCATACGCCTCGATCGTCGGAAGCGAGTTGTTTTTCCTATATGCGTCAATATGTCGATCATGGTCATAGTGACGGTGCTGGCGTTGGCGTTCGTGTTTGCCAATTGCAAGCCTTTCAATGCGACATGGAATCCAGCTTTGTGAGTTCACAATCCTTTTAAAAATCATACGCCTCCACTAACATGTTATGATAGGGGAACGTGTCAGAAAGTTATCAGCTTGCAGACAGTGAGCTACATTGTTTCGGCAATCCAGATGGCCACCGACTGGGCATGCGCAATCATTCCGTTCTTTATCGTAGCAGGGCTACAAATGTCTCGACGAAGAAAGATATCCGTCATCGCTATCCTCGGCCTCGGTGTCTCTGCGAGTATTGCGACTTGTATTCGGATGCCGTACCTCAAATACTACGACACGGTGAGATATCCGAATGAGATCGCATGTATGTTTGACCACCTTGAGCCCTTCTCTGATGTATATGTGTACTTGCTAACTTCTCTTTCTAGATCATCTCGGCGTCGTCAGTATCACCTCCAACGTAGAATGCTGTCTCGGCATCATCGCATGTTCGTTGCCCCCGCTGCGAAAACTGTTCAACTTCTACTACGGCTCCTCCAACGAAGCCAACTATCAGTACACAGGCGAAGTGAGTTCCCCAAATCTACTATGTTACGCATTGGTTGCTAATTGTCGCAGAGCGAGAACATTCTCCAGAATTCTGGTCAGGGCATTAGGCTGGATTCAATCAATGGTCGAAAAGGAACATTTCACGCCTCCGCCCAACGTGTCCCATCACGAGCTCGAGACCATGAGACGGACGATGATAATTCGAGCAGTAAGGGAATCATACGGAAAACGGAAGTCAGGGTCAGCTCATCGAGGTTTAACTCGTAACCTGAAATTATTTTACGCGATGTCTCATTTGAGAGCGTCATCATGCTGGCCAAATCTAACGCTATACGAATTGCCGGCTCACGACTACAGAAGTCATTGAAAAACATAAATAGAATAAATGCTAAAATAGAAATTATGTGTCCCTAGATATCGTTTTAAACTCAGTCCGTGTCTGAAATGAAATAGATACACACCATTTTGGAGAGCAAGAAATTATCGGACCTTGATGCAGAGTACAGGTTGAATATACGGTGTCAAAGTAACTTGGTAAAAGGAATCCTAAACTTATACTGCGTTACTTCAGTTTTTATGTCATTTAGGCTCAAAGCCCTGAGTTTTCTTTCTCCTCCAAGCCGTCGCACTGGGCTCGATAGGATTAATCGAGTTACCGTCTTAACAAGATTCCCCTTTGTGCATATTGTTATTTGTTAGTGCAATATCTGTGTCTATCGCTCCTTCAGCTCCCCAAATCTTGTTCAACGATCTCGCGTGAGTTGCTGCCATTACCCAGCCGGATAATCATTGCATCACACTAATTATGCTTATTTCTCCCGGTGATACCAATCAAACATGTTTATACAATGAAGGGAAACCAATCGTAGCCATTCCTGGTGATGCTGACGCGGGGTTGAGGAAAAGCTTACTGCGCTGACACTGCTGACGTCTTTCTCAATGACTATAAGAACCTCGAAAGATCAGTCATTGCAGTTATGCTAATTCTGTAGAATACTTGTCGCATTATCGTAACATCATCAAAATGGCAATCACTGATAAAATCCACCCGATCTACAGCCTCTGGTTCCTCTGGGTCGACCCCATCCTGACTCTGGTCGGGATGTACGTCAACTTTATCGACCACGATCTCGCCATGCAGGCCTTCTTCATAAATTACCCACCAACCGACCACTTCCGCTGTTTCATCTACCAGATCGGCGGCATGGGCACGTCATACCTAATCATCCTCGTCGTACTCCTCCGCTACACGCACGACATCTTCATCTGGAAGACAGTGCAGCTGGCCATCTTACCCGCTGACTTCACCATGCTCACGGCTATATACATCGGCATGCGCATCTCGGGGAATCTAGCCCTTGCGGATTGGCGTTGGGAGGATTGGTTCAGTATTGTAGTCACGGGTATTTGCACTGTTCTCAGAATCGCGTTTGTGATGGGTGTTGGGGTCAAGGATACGAGGGGGAGAGCCAAGAGGGCTTAGTTCAGCCAAGAAAAGGCACAGCCGGTAGGGCTGAGGGAGATGAGATTTTGGTGGCGGACGGGAATGAGAATAGCTGGCTAAATTCGTTTTTTCCGTGGGTTGGGTTAGCAAGCGGGAGTTTGAGGCTCTGCTTGCGCCGCAGACTCACGATGACCTCAAGATGCCAGTTCCTGGATCGGAAGAGTTTTCCAGTGCCACACAGAAATACGCGGAACCCCACTATTGACTGAATTTTTCTCCCTGCTACCGTTTCATTCTTCCGGCGTGGAACAAGAAATCAAAGCTGTTTTTCTGGTTTGATTACAAGTGGAGACTCGTTAATTACTAAAGCGGTATAAATCCCAACTCTTCGCTGCCCAAGCAGGAATTTCACGCGGATCCGCAAGGCCCATGACTCGATTTCTCTCCTGCAAAAAGTGATCACCACTTTGAGTTCCTGTTAAAACGTCTGCCTGATAATCCCTGCGATTACAAAAATTGGGGAATTGGGGTTGATTCTTCTGTGGAGGAATTCGGCCCTTTACCCAGAATCGCGGGGGTCATAGCGCCCCCGTGATATCCTCGTTCTACCCAGAATCGCGTTGTCTACCACGCGAAGAAGCTATACACGAGGTCCGTTTCTTTCCGTCGTGTTGGAGATGGTGGAGTTTTTGGAGTCATCTGCTTGAGGCAACGGGCCGACAGTCGAAACGAGCAGAGTCGGTCATCCAAGGTTCTTACCCTGGAGATGGAGCAGAGCGCGGTGAGTACACATATACGTCTCCGCATCATCCGCATGTACAGTACGTTCGCCATGGGGAAGTGTTAAGGTTGATTTGTGGGTTTGTGGTGCAATTGGTCGGGGGACGTTGGGCGCGGTATTTTACGCGATTGTTGTTGAATGATGCCGATTCTCCGGTAGCAAATCATAACATCTCACGACAAGAGGTCTAGGTCGAGAAATAAAAGTTTAATTGACATTAGTTGTGTTACATTGCGATGATTCGTAAGCGGTCAATCGAAGCCAAACATGAGATCCGTTGGTCAGGCTTAGGGTAGCTCTCACAGTGAGGCGCCTCCATCGTCATGTCACTACTGATTGACAGCCAAGAGATGCGGCTGAATCATGGCGAGATCGCCAAACGCTCTAGTGCTCGCTTCAGCGGCCGCTTTCATTCAATCAGTCTAGTCTACCACGACATTCCATCTTGGCATTGGAATAGCAAAGCCATCGACTTGGCATTGCCTTGTGCTTTCTAGGCATGTGCATCTCCGACATCTCATAAGACTTGTGGCAGAAAAGCCATGGTCATACCACGCTAGGAGGATTTGTTCCAACTTGCTTCACGCTACTGTACTGTCAAGAGTTGGTCCTCCATTGCGAAATGGCTGGTGGAGAGAAACAGGGCGACCGTCAACCGCTCCCGTGACGTAAAAGGCTTGCCGTAGAACATTTCTAGAAAAGGAACATCATTCATCCGCGGTTAGTCTCATATCGATCCCTCGCGAGACTTGCACCAGCGAACATGCCAATGTGACCGCCCACGCGACTCATTGGCCTATCCACCGGACCGACACACTCAATGCGACCCTTTAAAGGCTTCTCGGCAATGATGGATGGTTCGATGAGCCTGTTAGACAAGAGGATCGTCCGAGTAAGCATCATGTCACTGGTGATAATCGCGCGGTGATCCCGCTCTAAAATGTTCCAATCCTACGTCGCCTGCGTTATCGATACCAGGAGACGCGTTATGGGAACTCCACCCCATCCCTAATCGATCGGCTCAGACGGCATCTTCTGATGGAGAACCAGCGGCGAATCTTTCGGTGCTACCGTCATGGCCTCGCTCCGCATTAGCTAGACTACCTATTCCCCATAACTTTGTGCCGTTGCATTTTGCGGTGCCCCATGGCGAAACAGACTACTCACATAAAGTCTCTCCAGACTTGCGGAATTTGTGGGTTGCATATAAAAACCTGGGGTTTGCCGCGATAAGCAACTTTTCTTCCCAGGTGTCACAGACAACCCTCTTCTGTCTATATTCTATACACAATTTCTTTTTTGCTTAGCTCTGACATCATGGGCAAGAGTCGACAGAACTCGACCACCACGGTCGACCGTGAGAAGGATGAGATCCAGAAAGCAATGGGTCACGAAAAAGCAGAGTTCGAAGCCCTTGAAGTAGCCCGTCATGGCGGTCGTGAGATCGACGAGCTCATTGACGACATGGAGCGCCAGCTCGACGAGGCTGGCGGTCTGAACAAGGGCTTCTTCCAGGTCCAGTTCGCCAACCCCAAGCACTTCACCTGGCTCCTGGTAGCCTTCGCGTCCATGGGCGGTCTGCTCTCCGGTCTTGACCAGTCTCTCATCAGTGGCGCGAATTTGTTCCTGCCTGATGATCTTGGTCTCACGGATCATGAGAACAGTCTTGTGAACTCTGGTATGCCGCTTGGCGCTGTTGGTGGCGCGCTGCTGTTGTCGCCTGCGAACGAGTACTTTGGCCGAAAGGGCGCTATTATCATCTCTATTATTCTTTACACTATTGGTGCTGCTTTGGAAGCTGGATCGATTAACTTTGGTAAGTCGCCTATTTCCGCGCCATCATCGCCACCGTACTGACCGTTCAGGTATGATTGTCTCATCGCGTGTCATTCTCGGTCTTGGAGTCGGTCTCGAAGGCGGTACAGTCCCCGTCTACGTCGCTGAGACCGTCGAGCGCCGAATCCGTGGTAACCTCGTCTCTCTGTACCAATTCAACATCGCCCTTGGTGAAGTCCTTGGTTACGCAGTCGGCGCCATCTTCCTCAACGTCCCCGGCAACTGGCGCTACATTCTCGGTTCATCTCTCCTCTTTTCAACCATCATGTTCTTCGGCATGCTCTTCCTCCCCGAGTCTCCTCGTTTCCTCATCCACCAAAAGCGACATCTCGATGCCTACAAGGTCTGGAAGCGCATTCGTGGTATTGAGGACCGCGAGTCTCGTGAGGAGTTCTACGTCATGAGCGCCTCTGTCATTTCGGAGGAGAATGCTGTCGCTGAGGGTGCCAAGAACCATCGCTTCCCATGGATGGACTTCTTCACTGAGCCCCGTGCTCGTCGCGCTCTTGTCTACGCCAACATTATGATTCTTCTTGGTCAGCTTACTGGTGTCAACGCTATCATGTACTACATGTCTGTTCTCATGAACCAGATTGGCTTTGACAAGAAGGAATCCAACTACATGTCCCTTGTTGGTGGCGGATCTCTTCTCCTCGGTACTATTCCCGCCATCTTCCTCATGGAGAGGTTCGGCCGACGCTTCTGGGCCATCACTATGTTGCCTGGATTCTTTATTGGACTGGTCTTGATTGGTGTCAGTTATCAGTTCGACGTCACCACCCAGCTGCAGACTGTCGAGGGTCTTTACCTCTCCGGCCTCATCATTTACATGGGCTTCTTTGGTTCCTACGCTTGTCTGACCTGGGTTGTTCCCTCCGAGGTCTACCCCACCTACCTTCGAAGTTATGGAATGACTACATCTGATGCTCTTCTCTTCCTCGCCTCTTTCGTCGTCACCTACAACTTCACTGCCATGCAGAATGCTATGGGCAGGACTGGTCTTGCTCTGGGTTTCTACGGTGGTATTGCGTTCATTGGTGAAATCTACCAGATCTTCTTCATGCCTGAGACCAAGAACAAGACTCTAGAAGAGATCGATGAAGTCTTCAACCGACCTACCATGGATATTGTTAGGGAGAACTGGGCTGGTGTTAAGGAGACAACCCACCTCCTACTCACTGGACATTGGCACAAGGTCTTTGTCGAGCAGGCCATGACTGATCCTAAGGACCAAGTCGAGGTCTCTCATGCTTAGATCATCATGACATTGGTGATGGGTGGGGTTGATTATTTAACGTTGATGATACCAAGAGTAAATAGTTACTATTAATGACAAAACTCAATACTCAACTATGTTATTGTGGTCTAGGTGAAAAGTCTTCAGCCGTAAGACGATTGACAGTAGCCGTGTCACGCAATCGAATTGCCCTAATTATTCTAAACTTATACAACGTATTGTAACTTAATTATATCATCCTGGCTCTAAATTATGTTAGATGATAGAGATCACCCTTTTCGCCTGCGTCCGAGGAATCATCCCTACTCCGAGTCCATTACCACCGAAGAATTATTTTATCTTTCCTCTCCATCATACCTATAAACACCACGATTCTGTAATTGCGCCTGGAACAAACTCTGTGGTTCAACTCGCTGTCCCGTCTCCAGCAAGGTAGCATTGCCCTTTGGCTCGCTACCATTTTCACCGCACCCAATGCACCAATTGATCCCAGTAGGCGGGGACTCAAACTCACAATATCCATTTATGTTCCAACCAACACCTCCATTGATGGACCAACCTTGCCCTGTGCCCTTGATATTCCGGTTCACGAAGTACGTCGCTACTGAAGTATCCTCTACCAACAAACCCTGAGCCCATCTCTGATGGGGGTATATAGACTGAGAGTCAGACTGGGTCTTGTGACGAAGAACAGCATTTGGGCCAGGTGTCAATGATCCTGTAGCGACGGAGAAGCATCGCGCAGACGAGATACCAACCTGCTCACAGTCTTGAACAAGAACTTGTGAGCCTTGGATCATGATGTCAAAGGGAAGTGCACTCCCAGAGATATCCTTATCTCGGTTCATGGTAGTGTTCTGGACGGTGATGCGAGTGGCGTCCTGGTCAATCTGGAAGAACTTGTTGAAGCCCTTGAGAGTGAGACCACTAGCCCAGCTATCAGCTGTCCATGATGGGAAGTGGACGGCAGCAGAGTTGCACGTCTTGTCATTGAGAGAGGCCCCAGAGCAAGTGTAAGGTACCTCAATGGAGAGGTCCTGAATACCCATCTCACTGTTGGTTTCGGGAGGGGTATAGACAATCAGTTCTGGCTGCAGATAGTCCAGCTCAATATTGTCTGTCAAGGGTATCTTGAGGGTGATGTTGTTGCCATAGACACCACTGATCTGATTTGGCGTCATAAATCTTTTGTTCTCCTACATATGATAAGTACAAACAGTTACAAGCGAGGATGACTACACCTACCGGTATCCATGTCTGGGATGCACCGTCTCGCACCAGATTGCTCATACCATTAGCCTCGATCCAAGACTCTGTGGCTATTCTAGCGACATAGACTAGTTGGTCTACAGCAAAACCACTGCTGTCAACGACCTCAACTGAAGACGAGCCGATGGGAACGTAGTCATTGGTAATATTTGACCTGAACCCATACTTGGGCTTGGCAGTATTGCTAGAACCAAGTGTGAAAACGGGTACAGATGGCTTCTCGCTCAGTGACAGGACAGTATTACCACTAACAGACCCGGTGACGACAACGTTGCTAGAGAGGTTCAGGCCTGCAGTCATAGACCATTTACCAGCAGGCAGGATGACAGAGCCACCGCCCGAAGAAGCAATGCTATCGATAGCAGCTTGTATCGCCGGCCTCACATCAACACTATTATTGAAAGACACAGTGATGTTGGGGGCGGCGATGCTGGGTAGTATGATAGCAGAGTTATGATACCCAGCATAGCTAAAGTCAGGGATCACATCCCCACGAGAACTCATGACTTTTGTCCAGTCAAACGCATGATGCTTTTTCCTAGCCAGCGTGAAATAGGTAGCACATGTCACGGTGACAGTGACGATGATGAAAATGGCAACGACGGAGAAGATGGTGCGGCGAGAGAAACACTGTCGAGGAAGAGGCATCGAGAAAGTTCCAAAAGAGGGAATGATTCAGGTGGGGGAGTAGCAGCACTCGGAGCGAGGGGTTATATAAAGTGTCTAGTCTAAGGGAATGACTGCCTCACATAAGGTTAAGCTTTAGGCTGCGCAAAGGCACGAGACAGCATTTGGCGAAGTGTGGCTGGAATGAAGAGTGACATCTAGAACCCACTGATTAACTTTTAACAACACAAGCATAATTGTCATGGTTGGTCGGTTAGTTTATCTGTGGAAAAAGTATATCATAAATTACATCATTTCTGATAGTGTATGTTGAAATAGATCCAGTCTCCCTTTGCTTAATAGTGCAAAACTCCAATATCTTACTTTCGCCATATCGGCAAGATCTATCTAGCGGAGATATCGGTCGATAAGATTGACTTAACTAAATCGCCATCGGAACTTAACCAGATTAGATACTACGGAGATAATCTTACACTTATGTGAGGGGTCTCACCTTCTCCTGCGTTAGTGTCATGACTGGAATGCATGGCGCCCGGATATGGCTTCGGGAGACGACCTTTGTATTGCGGGAAGAGCTACAGCGGTGATGTCACTTTGTCTTCAACATGGAAGTTGATTTGATAAGAAGAAAATCTCTGATTCATGGTGATCTAACGGTTAGTGACAATCGCCGTTGTGTAATGGGGGAATGGGGATAGTGAGACATGCGGCGAACCGCAAACGTGGGATCTCGGCCAACTTAGTCCACGCGGCCCCAAACACCACTAAGAAGTACGTCAAGTGAATCAACGGTTTAAGGAAGGTTGCCAAGGGAACTGAGTTTCTGTATTCGGATATTCAACCATGGCCAAGCTTCTGCCGAGGATTACGTAGACAGTGCATGGAGTCATGACATATACCCAGAAGGCGAATAACGGTTGCATCGAGCACTGCCATGACCCATTGAGTTTGATTGATTCATTATTCTCATTAAATATTATGCTAATTAACTTTTAGGTCTAGTTGTCCATCGCTAGTGATCTATAGACGAGCATTCTACCCTTAGAGAGTAAGAAAACATAAGACTTTGGAAGAGGGTACCAAAATAAACTTAGTAAAGAGTACCCTAAGCTTAGGGAAGAGTTACTTAAGTCTTTTTGTCATTTAGGATCAAGGTCCTGAATTTTCTTTCCTCCCCTAGTCTACATCTGCTCGCTCGTCCTTGAGGCGACAACGCTCTGGCTTGGCTATTGCCTCGTCATCTAATAGGCTTTTCAACAACAAAGGCGCTTCTCCCTTTTCGGCCGCAGATAAATCATCAACGTGAAACAGCTTTGCCTCTTCTTCCGTTATCTCCACTTGAGGAGGAACGGGACCAGAAGATGCCGTGACTCCAGATACACCCCAGACCTGGCTTCCCAGGTTGGTGGCGACCTTTGTGAAGATGATGACACTCATTATTGGTGATACACACTTGTTGATTAGGTATCCAATCGCAAGCTTGTGACCTCGCTTTCGTAGCTCAGGTTCAAGGAGGACTGAACAGAAGAACCACAAAGAGGGCAATTGGCCAACGACCAACATAGGAACAAGCTTGATAGCAGAGACATGACGAACACAGCTTGCGATGAACAAGGCAGTGTTGAGAATGCGATAATACACTAAGCTCAGACGGATGACTTCGACAGACGCGGCAATGCGAGTGATGGTGATCATCTTCTCGCCAGCCAGATAGAAGTAATTGTTGAAGTAGGCATTAGAGCCCCATCGACGTCTTTGACTTAGGTAGTGAAATAGTGACTGGGGAGCAACTGTTTCGCTGACGGCATCGGGGACGAACAACGTGCGGAGATGTTCGCCCTGAGACAGCATTGAGTAAGTGAGTCGCCTGTCAGTGCCCTAGATGGAGGATTTATTAGGTTAGCCTTGTGGGGAGTTTACGGGAAGTGGGAGGCAAGCTAGTAGGGGAGGAAAGAAAACTTAGGACCTTGATCCTAAATGACAAAAAGATTTAGGTAATATAGCCTAAGCTTAGGATAGCTTTTGCTAAGCTTAGGATAGCTTTTGCGGAGTTTATTTTGACACACCATATCAAGGTCCCTTGTTTTCTTGCCCCCCATGGGCAAGGAATTAAGGGAAGGGCTAGGAGAATTAGGGTCCACTTACGAGGTATTGCACTTGGTGGTTAATGACTAGTTCACCGGTAACGGGTTCGGCGTATTTCCGAATGGCACCGGCCATTTCTGGTCGCACTGCGATCATGGTGATGCAACCAGGTAAACAAGTGACTTTCCCAATGAACCCTTCGGCTCGCCGTCTGACATACTGGCCAAAAGTGTACTGTAGAATGTTAGACCCCGTCAGAATCGAATAGCTAAGAGAACAAACCTGAAATTGCTGATAGAGATTCCAAAAAGACCATTCATATCCAGGCTCAAGCTCGACCAGGACAAGTCCACAGGCAGCAATAGCCTTGTCATCACGAGCAAGAGCATTAGCCAAAAGAGCGACAGCACCCTTGTAGATAGTAGAGTCGGCATCCGTGCAGAATACCATATCAAAGCCCTTGAAGTCTTCGCCCTTTGTCAACTCAGGGAGAATCTCGTCCCACATCTCCTTTCGTAGGAGTTTTGTGTAAAGAGGAGAATTTTCACGAGGAAAATTGAAGAGGTCGTGGCACAGAATAAGAGAATCCTTTTTACCCGCGTTCTTGACCTTCTCGATGACAATGACAGGGACATCTTCCATGAAACCGGCCAGGACGTTCAAAACACCTTTCTTCCATTTGAGGGAGACATAAGGCCGTTGGAACTCGCGGACCATTCTCGTCATGTGCGATCGAACATCTCGAGGCTTGCCATCGAGGATGACGACCATGACTTGCTTGTGAGGCTCAACACCATTATCCCGAAGAGAGAAGATAGTCTTGACGATCTGCTCCTCGCTCTCAGAGTAGGCAGGGATGAGAGACAAGATCCATTTTCGGCTGACAGGCTTGGGTGGGTAGAACTTGTCATGGATAGCACGATACATCATCCCGGTAGGCGACAGGATCGCAGATAGAAAATCCTTGCTCTTGACGAACAAGATGACGATGAAGATCAACTTGCTCTTCTTGCCAAAGAAGGCGGTGATCGCCATGCAGATGTTGATAATGACAATGATTCCCATGAAGGCGACCCTTTGGTTGCGAAGATCCCTTTTTGATAGGACCCTCGCAGGATCGACAGGATCGTCGATCTTGGGGTAGCCGCATGTCTCAATGCTGTCATTTGTATGCACTGGTGCTGGCGCTACAAATTTCGATGAGACGATTTTTGGCGGGAGAGAGGTAGCAGGGCTAGGGATTTCGGGGTCTGTCTCAAGGGGGCACACACTCTCTTCATCGTCATCGGTGGTATCGAAGAAAGAGTCCTTCGACCGGGAGACTTTGAGCTTGAAGGGGTTTTCTGTAGGAGAGAAAAAGGGGTCTTGTTGTATCTTGGGCTCTTCAGGTGGTGTTGGGGGTTGTTCTGAGATGACATTGAGGGTATAGAAAGGGGCTTCCTTCTTGTGGTGGTGGTGGTCATGATCATCATCGCCAACAACAGTATCTGCTGTAGAAGAGAAGGAAGTGCTGTGCCATGATCTCATGTGCCTTGTAGGGGTTTCATTGACAAACTTGTTATCAAAGTAAGCCTTCTTGGCCTCAAATGAGTGCAAGGCACTTATCGGCCGTGTACTTAGACAAGCCATGTTTGTAATAAGAAAAAAAAGGCGTAAAGGAGAAGACTGAACGAAACACAGGAGAAAGGGGGGAGGAATTCAAGAGATGGCCTTCAAATCAACGGCCAACTCGAGGCAAAAAGATCATCCAGACAGGGTCCTCCATCATGACAACAGGGAACGGGCCTTGGCAGTATTGAAATCCTGGCCTCGCCCCTGTCAAATTCCAGTTTCCTGGGCCGTTTTCGACCACGTCGGCCGTGTGATGCATTCTACAAGCTTTTTCTTGAAAGGGTAGGAGAGGATATGGGGAGGCGAAAAGAAAAACTTAGGGTCTCTATCATAAGGGACGAAATGATTTAGGAGAGTTTAGTATATCTTAGCAGGCCTTTAGACTAGTTAATTTTGGCACCCTGTTACAGGCCCCAATCTTTTTCTTCATCCCTCAAAGCCTGAAAGCAGATCAATACTGAAGGTAGCAACTTACAAGAACAATTCCTTCAACGTCAAGATGAATCTGGTTCCGTTGATCATTGCTCCTTTCATCATGGGTGGTCGAACGGGTGGAGTGTGCTGTTTAGACTGACATTCCTGCGATAGCCGGAAAGGGCGTTTTGTCCCGTGTCCCCCGCGTGCCACTCCGCAACGCCTCGTTGAATTTCACAGACAGCGTGAAAGACATGGCGTTTTGCTAGCTAGTGATGGCCTAGTTTAGTCCTGATTCGTGCCGTGGGCTATTTGATAGTGAACGGCTTTATCTACGTCACTGGCGGAACATGTTTAACCGATGAGACTCGGGGAGAATCTGGCTCAGGTAATTAAACGATCTCTCTGCAGTCTTCCCAATCATGTACGATAGTCATGAAAAGTCTGCATACATGTAATCGAAAGGTTCCCCTAAAGACCCCTTGGCGGATGAAAAGTCCGTTTTGGTTGAAAGAAATCTGATATGTCTTGCTTGGCAGCAGCCTCTTAAACTCTGAATCAACTCTAGAACACTTCGCTACCACATGGCATGAGGAACTGAACCCTCCATCGTACGACAGACCTGACGATCACATAGCCAAGACCTACCGAAAACAACTGCCACGTCCCAGGAACAAAGGCGCCGATCCCCGTTTCTCATGCACTGCACCTGCATCTGCACGTTGAGAGAGTGACAGGTCAAGTTTAGGCAGGTATGTGATAAGTGGCTTGCCCCATATGGAGGGGGGAAACGATGAGAACGGTCTGTTTTCTGTTAGGTCAAAGGTCGGGGCTTTGTTTAAGTGGTGATTTACCTTGGCAGGCCTTGGAAAAGGGTTCGGATTAGAGTTATCTCAGGGTCTGGGCCCACATACAGCGCAACGACGGGGAATCGGGAGTAGTTGCCCAGGCCTGAATGTCACTGCTATGCAACCCCTCACTTGTTTATGGTATGGCCCTGCTATTTCCTTGATTTGAATTAATTAAACCTGGAATAAGCACAAGTTCATCTGACATTAGTCGCGCGCGAGTCTGTGCACTGGATCTCCAAAGCATGGCTCCCCCCCGATCGATCGAACCTATGCCCCATCACACGTCAATAGCCTGCACTCTAAAATCAACTGTAACATATCATAATGTGCCGGAATGCTATTGCCACTGTCATAGGCATGTAATAGGATTGGATTTCTGCTTGGCGTTGCATTCCTCGCTTGCGCACTAGAGGCCACTAGCACTTGTTGCCGGCCGGGACTAATCGCCACTTTTTCTTTTGCTCCGAACGTGGTGGTGCGTAACCCACACAGTGGCTGCGGGAGCCGCCGCTATGTCTGTGCTGTGCAGTTCATTGATATCGATCACAGAAGCCTGGGCGCCTTGCCCCATTCGGACGGGTTCTGCGTCTTCTCGGGGCGAGATTTCTCGAGGGAGGGTTGCAACATCTTGGACTAGGAGGCTTGGGTCAAGAGATAGCCCGTTGGACTATTCCCAATGCTTCCGAATCTAGACTGGTTACTCATAGCTCTCATCGAAAAATTGTTCAAAGTTTCTGCTTTTGGTTGAGTATGGAGATGATGGAGTAAAAACTTCGATCAAGAAGTGTTTTCAGTATCAACTAATAGTCTATAAGAACTCGGCTTCCAGCAGCCTAATTCACTTCTCATCACTCATCTCATCAACACAATCATCTCTTCAGAGTCCTCCCTTTAATACACTCTTCACTCCCCTACGTGTCTCACTCTCCCCATCATCACATCTTCTATCTCACTATCCTAACCCTACCCCTACATCAGCAATGCCTATCGTTGCCAATCTCGTCCACAGACCTGCTCCTCGCAGCAAGGCTACCCCCCACCAGACCAAGACCAAGACCAAGCAGAACCATGCAGCCAAGACTTCACCCACCAAGCCCATCGTGACACCCACTCAGGCTACTCCTCTTGTTGCAGTGATCGGTGTCGGCTTCGTCGGCACTGGTCTTGTTGACTCTTTTTCTTCCTACCCCAAGTACGAGATTATGGGCTTCGACATTTCTGAAGATCGTCTTGATTTCCTCAGGAGAGAGTTCAGTGCTCGACCTAACGTCTCTTTCACCTCCACCGAGTCTGATCTTGGCAAGGCTACCCACTTCCTTATTTCTGTTCCTACACTTCTTCGTTCCGACCGCACCATTGACCTGTCTTATCTCCGCTCTGCCCTTCGACGTGTTGAGCAGTGGGCCCGTCCTGGCTGCACTGTTGTTATTGAGAGCTCTGTTTCTGTCGGTCTGACTCGCCAGCTTCTTGGCCCCATTGCTAAGGCCAAGGGTCTCTTCGCCGGAATGTCTCCCGAGGTAAGCCGAACCGTCTACATTATCGTACCATGACTTATACTGACAAATAATAGCGCATTGACCCCGGCCGTGTCGAACCTCCTATGCGATCCATCCCCAAGGTTGTTTCTGGCCTCGATGATGTCATCCCTGGATCTCTCGACGCTGTTGTCCGTCTCTATGGCCGCGTTTTCGACAGCATCGTCCCTGTCTCCAAGCCTGAAGTTGCTGAGATGTGCAAGCTGTACGAGAACTGCCAACGCATGATGTGCATTGCCTATGCAAATGAGATGGCCGACGCGTGTAAAGGTCTTGGCATTGATGCCTTCGAGGTTTCTCGCGCTGCTGCTACGAAGCCCTTCGGTTACATGCCGTACACTCCTAGTCTTGGTGTTGGCGGTCACTGTATCCCTGTTAACCCCTATTACCTTCTCTCCAACTGCGAGTTCCCTCTCCTTGAAGCCTGCGCCGACAAGATGAACAAGCGCCCTGCGACCCAAGCCCAGGAGATTGTCGACGAGCTTTGCGGTACCAGCAAGGCCAAGCGCCGTGACTCCGGTATCGATCTCAACAAGCGAGTCCTCGTTGTCGGCATGGGCTTCAAGGCCGGACAGGACCATCTTGTCAACTCTCCTGGGCTTCAGCTCGCCAAGGAGCTACAAAAGCTCTCAATGGATGTCACCTTCGCCGACTCCCTGGTCAAGCAGACCGCCGTTCCTGAGATTCCTCGGTTGGCTGACGAGGACTGGACCAAGGAGGAACTTGAGAGCTTCGACATGATCGTCGTTAGCTTCAAGCAGTGGGGAATGGACTTTGATGTCTTGGGATCAGGTCTCCGTTCCTGTTCAGATGTGGTGCCAATAGAGAGTAAAAAGCTTGTCTAAACTCTCCTAAGCTCCCCTAAGCTTCCCTAAATTTCCCTAAGCTTCCCTAAACTCCACTAAACTCAGCTGGATATAGGCGTTCTGGTTTCTGGTTTCTTGTTTTCTATAATACAACAATGCCTTCTTTCTTGGCATGAAGTAATAATCATAAGTTAATACAACGTCGTTCAATGGATTGCTTCCTATGCCGTGATCATTCTTTTACCATCGTTACCAATTTACCAAATAGACAGACTTGTATCACTTCGTGTTGATAGCCTAGTTGGTATCACGTGAGATCTGTCGGACTTGAATTGTTCCGCTCGCATGAAGGTAATATCCGCCAGTGACACGGACAAAAAAGTAACTTTACACATTGTCCGCCTCATGCGACATCACACTTACGGGAGTCAACTTGCCATTGGCCCGGTGCCTGGTTATCGGCCAGGTTACAGAACGCATGATGCGACTGCAGGGCCTCGTCACGGACCACGTCATGGAAGAACGCATAGAAGCTTCGATGGCTGATCATGATGCGACTCTACCGAAGATTAGTCCATGCGCCAAGATGTTACCAAGGTACCGATGTGGCTGAGGGTGTACAGAAAACACCGTCAGCACGCCAACATGTCAAAGGCTTGCCAAGGTCTCAGCTCACACCACGGTTCCTGCCAAGAGTCACTAATTACAAGGCTTGAACGACGTAGCCCAAGATGTTGACAGCGGTTTCACTTCGTATTGAGGATGTTTGATCGCGTGACCATGGCGATGTATAACAAGTCGCTTTGTAAGTGGCTGAGTCTTGTGACGCGAGAGTTCAAGGCAGCGAAAACCATCATTTTTCCTTCGAGTCATTCAGTACGGCAAAGAATTAAGTGTCCAAGTACAGGTCAAGACGTAGATCACAGAGGCAAGCAACATGCCAGAGAGCGAAATAATTATCGTAAAAGATAGTAATCTCCGTCAATTAATGGTATAAAGTACTATAAACAGCTGTGACATCGGTATTCTATGCAGCCCGATCCTCTATTTTCATCCCAATCCCCAAGTGATTGTTGCATGTAATCAAAAAGAACGATAGAGCGTCAAGCTCTCAAAGGTATCAAAAGTCATGAGTGAGATGTTTAGAAGTGAGGGGCGTTGAGGGCGAGACCCATGAGGCATCCACCGATGAGACCGGCGATGGGAATGGTCATGATCCAGGAGAAGACGAGGAGGAAGACTCGCTTCCAGTTGACGGCCTTGAGGCTGCCGTTGCACAGACCGACACCGACGGTAGCACCAGTAATGCACATGGAGGTAGAGACAGGGAGCTTGTACTGAGAGAAGACGAGGACAGTGATGGCAGCACCCATCTCCATGGAGGAACCACGGCTGGGAGAGTGGTAGGTGATCTTGTTACCCATAACTAGTGAGAGTTAGTAGTGATTCAGAAGAGATGATATGATTGAGACTTACCCTTCATGATGTTGTAACCGTAGGTGATGAAACCGATGCAAATGGTGGCAGCGACAATACCAATCTGCCAGAGAGGAACCTCGGCCTTCTTCTCGGCGGGCTTGCCAGAGTGCCAAGCAGCGTACATACCAGCCCAGACACCGACAGCGTTACCGACATCGTTGGCACCGTGAGCGAAAGAAGCAGTGCAGGCAGTGATGACTTGGACGAAAGAGTACAGGTACTCAACCTCGTTGGGGTACTTGGGAGCATGCTCGTAGACACGGGCCATACGGCGACCCTCGGGAGTGGCCTCAATGCCCATCTGAGCAGTGTGGATGTCGTAGTGAGCACCGTAAAGAAGAGCGACGACGATCTGAGCGGGGACTCGCTTCACGAGGGCAATCAGGTTGTGAGTCTCGTGGATGGAACCGGCACCGATGGGGTTGGCGTGGAGAGTGCGCATGGCCCAGCCGAGAGGTCCCTTGCCCTTGCGGAGGTTGGCGTGGTGCTTGTCCTCAGCCTTCTTGAGCATCTTCTGGTAATCCTCCTGGGTAGACTCGGAAAGGTTGAGGTGCTGCTTCTCGTTGACCTCGGAGCTGGGGACAGCGGCGGGGGTAATCTCGTCGTCGCTGATCTTCTTGGGGCTGGGGTCCTCAGACTCTTGGGAGACGGAGACGTCATCTTCCTCGGCACCGTGCTGAATGACAGCGTAGTTGGGGACACGAGCGTTCTCGGCATCAGGAGGAGCGGGGCGCTTGAACAGAAGAGGGCCCTGGACGGCATCCCACCAGCGGAGAGTGTAGTCCTTCTTGATGACGACGGCGTGGACGAAGGGGACGAAGAAGATGGCGGAGAGGAAGAAGAGACCGAATCCGACACCGAGAGTGACGGAGGCGATGTACCAAGCAGGCTTCTCAGCGAGTCCAAGACGGGGAGATCCCTTGTAGACGATAGAGAGAGTGCAGATGGTACCAGCGATAAGGAAGAAGAAGGGAGAGGTCCAGACAGCCCAAGGAACAGGGTTCTTTCGAACGTGGACAACCCACTTGACAAGGGAGAAGATGATGGCACCGAAGCAACCAGCGATAGCAGGAGCCATGCCGAGACCGGCAAAGATAGCACCGAGACCCTGACCACCGTTCCAGCCCCACTCGACCTTGCTAGCACCAACAGTAGCGATACCGACACCAGCGAGCGACGAGATAAGCGAGTATGTAGAAGAGACGTGGGCGTTGTGCTTGGTGCACCACATGACCCAGATGGAAGCACCAGCAGAGGCACAGGCGAAGGCGAGAAGCTGGACACCGGCGTTGTCGCGGAACGACTCCATGGGGATGATACCGTTCTTGATTGTCGAGGCGGTTCGGGCGCCGACTGCTAGGGCGCCGAGGAGTTCGAAGATACAGCAGAGCACCATGGCTCCTCGGTATGTGACGGAGCGCGATGAGACACTGGTAGCCCAAGCGTTGGCGACATCGTCTGTGAAGAAAATCGTTAATTATCTGCGAAATGCATGTGAAGGTGAGGGGCTACATACTAGCACCGTTGTTGTAGGCCTCAAGCAGAGCAAAGCAACTGCCAATGGCAAAGACGTAAGTATAAGCCTCGAGAACCATTGTGACTGATCCTGGCTGTTGTGGATTAAAGAGGGGGAGTAAAAAAGAAAGGTAGCTAAGCTGTTTGAAGCTTGCTTCTCTGGTGAGGTCGGAGAAGGGGGATGGAAGAAGAGGATGCTCGAGCAAGGAAAGACAAGATCCAGAGTTCGGGGTCCTGGAGGGGAGACTTTAAAGGAATTCTGCAGTACGACCGAAACATTAAAAATTAAAAAAGTTATTCATGGGTCGTTCGAGCCCCCCTGCCAAAGAGGCTAAAAACTCAAAGGTCCCTAAGCTTACAGTAGTTCCGTGCGTACACCCCCACCCCAGGTCCAGAAGCCTGGAGCCACTGCGTGTTGCGTTTACTGCTCGGTGAGACGATATGGCTACCGATTACACGGTGGCTTCACGCCTTGCACACCCATCGTGAGTGTTTGCCGCTTTTGGATCCCGCCCGAAGAAGAAGTCTGGGTGGAGTTGGCAAGGGCACTAAAGAATTAAGCATATCAACCCTATCACCTCTCTCAAAAACCCCACGTGCGAGATCTCCAGCTCCAATTCTGCGGTTTGATTGGTCAGAACTTTGAGGACCAAAAGCATGGGGGGGGCTACGCCACAAACTGCGGGACAAGAGATCGGTGACACTGCTTGGCTAGAAGCTGATTTCTGGGCGAGTCGCGTGCTCTCTTTTCGAATCGTGGGTATTCTAGTGAAGAAACCCTGCAGAGATTTTTTAGAGTTGGAAAAATGCTTGAAAGTAAGTTTATTCACAAGCACAAGAGTATGCTTATCCCCAAGGGAGGGAGGGATGTGCACGCACGTGCATATGCGTTGCTTGGGTTCTCAGACATAACAAATCTCCCCCGTTTCAAGCAAGATAACAGAATAGATTAAAAAATACAACCTTTTACCCGCTGTAATTTGTACCACCAGTAATTGCTCGTAACACGGACATCCTCCGATTTAACAGCGCTCGAATCCATCGTCTCGGCTTAAGAATCTTGGCGACCGTACTCTCAGCAAGTCAATTCAATTCAATTGACCAGCGATTGAACTGTAAAATCTAGTCCTCGCCCGAAAGACTCCACCGTTCGGTCTCTCTTCCTGGTTAGATCTGGCGAGGCCCTTGTTCTCTTTTACCAAATCTAGACCTTCTCCCCGTTGAGGCTCCATCTCCCCGCGCGAAACGTGCAGAGCCATTTGAAACGGCCACATGGGGAAATGGAGAGATCTCACTGGACAGATTGCACCCGCGACACTAGCATGCACTACCTCTGTTTACTGGGTCCTTTTGCTGGCCACTTTTTTCAACGACAGGGATTATTTATCATTTTTGGGTGTTCTTTTGGCCTGACATTTCCGATTCCCGCTTTGTCTAATGCACGTGAAGTTGGTCGTTGTTGGCGGCATCCTTGCGTGGCTGTCGTATGTACGCATGATACCCGCTCCCTCGGCGAACGGATTAGATCTTGACGAGTGTCTGACCATGTCGTTTTGGTAAACCGAGTCTTGAATTCGGTGTCCGGATAGAGAACTGTAGATCACTAGTCTCAAGAATAATTCCTTTTTGGCGCTCAGCTCTAGACTTGCCTCTAAGCTTAAACCTAACGTTAGATTGTTGCATATTAACTCTCTCGACCAGCTCGTGATGTCCATCGCCACCATCTCATGTCCAGCTCTCGACACCATCACGGCAGCTTTTCCCGTTTGCCAAGTCTGCGCCAAGCTGTTGTATACCGAGATACCAAGAAGGCATCTTCCGGAATACCCGTTCTCGGCCGTTTCTGCCCTGGACGCCCAGAAAACGCCTTCCGTCTCGGCGATCCATCCCTCAGCTGGTCTGCCCTGCCCGCGCATGTCTTGGCCGTTCCTTGCACCACGGGGACACGACGCGGGCCCTAGATTGGGTGCAGCAAGCATCCCGTACCAGAATAAAGAATAAAACCACACCAACGGTCCGCTAATCGTGACGGCCCCGGTGCATGTATCCTGCTTAGCGGCATGCCCGTGTGTAGGCCTCGCGAGGATCCTCAGCCAACCGTATCCACCCCGTTGGCGATTGCAAGACGTTCTAGCAGGAGATTGGCATATGTCTAACCCTTGTCTGCATAGGTGAGCTGCAGGATTAGTGACTGTTCTTGTTCTCGAAGGTTTAGCGGATATCGCCATCGCCGTAGGATCGTCGGGGATGCGATAGCACAAAGATGCCTGCTGATATCATAGCTGTAGTTGCTTTTTAATTCTCGATTCGGATTACCGGAAACGCCACTCTGGTATGGGAAAGCATCTATGATGACCATGAATTTATCGATCGCTCCTATCGAGGTATGCGTTTTGACGTCAAATCTGAAAACGAGGTGATTGAACTGCGGTTTGCCTTTTGTGATCAACACACGTTCTTCTTTGGGCGCAATGACGTGAATAAGATCAAAAGAAGACAAAAAGAAACTCGATGAATGTGAATATTGATCACGACGCAAAATAAGATGAACAACTATCCTCCCCTCCCTCGATGAACATGTCTATATCATTGATATCCAACCTGAAGGCAGAACTACCCTATAGAGAAACTGCTCATCACAGCGACAAGACCATTAAGAGAATGAGCAACGCCTCTTCAATGTCAGAACCTAGACAGTGCTTCTAATTGGCTCGCCTTTTCTCTCCATCAATGTCTAGCTTGCAACGGACAACTCAACCCAAACCTTGAATTTATGCATGGAACTTGAAGCCTTCCCGAACACGGCAGTGATGCACGCTCTCTATTCCCGCCCTAGTCCCCGCCATCCGCTCTCTCAGGCATGCTCGCCATTTTGACTTTCTCTCATCTGTGTGAACCCTCTGCGAGATCACTGGAATGTGAAAAATCGTGTTGATAACCGTCGCCCCTCACATCACTCTCTCTCGTCTCAGAAGGGTCGCAACGTTTTTGAGCGTTGTTGGCAACGATAAACTCGGCTGATCGGCCAACCCGACTATCGTATTCCCAAAAGATGGGTTTCCGAAACACGGGGGCTCTACGGCTTCTGATATTGGCTGCTTGATTTCGCGTTGCTCCTCCACCAAATCATCAACGCTAGTCTCGTGTCACCTCTAGCTGAACTCATTTGATTTATGCTTCTTTGGCGTCTAGACCTTTTTTCATCTTACCAGGCGTTAGACAAGTTTTTTTACTCTCTCTCCGCGTGGTCCATCGGAAGGGTAAAGGGCGCGTCTCAACACGGCTCTTTTTTATACCGCGTTTGCCGTCTGCGTCTACAAAGTCGATTGCGACACAAGTTGAGAACAGATGATGAAGTATTTATTTTTACGGAAATGTCTCCTTATTGAGGCTATGATATTTATCCTCTCCAGCGCTCAGTTAAGGAACTCCAGAATCGCGGAGACTACTACGTCAGGCGCCTGCTCGGGAACATAGTGTCCCGACTCAACACTGCGACCTTGGACCAGTACACCCGGATCAGCAACATCCTTCCACTCCTTCACAGCATCAAAGCACTTCTCAATAACTCCATGCTTTCCCCATAAGACAAGCAAAGGGCTCTGAATCCTTCGGCCTTGCTTCAGATCCTCACGCGCCTCCTCCAGGTCGACCGTCGCGCTTGCGCGATAATCATTACACATGGCATGAACCGTTGCAGGATCTTCCAAATTTTTGGCATAGATCTCGAAACACTCTGGCTCAAAGATAGATAACCCATCGCCTTGACGACCGCCCATGAACATCTCTGCTAACTCTCTAGGCTTCGCGGTGATGAGTGTCTCGGGAAGAGGTTCTTTTTGGATGAGGAAGAACCAATGGAAGTATGCTTTGGCAAAGTCGAAGTCCGTCTTGGTATACATCGCCAGTGTAGGACAGATGTCGAGAAGAATGAACTTGCGAATGCGATCAGGGTAATCGCCAGCGAGTTTATGCGCTACTCTGGCACCGCGATCATGAGCACAGACGAAGAAAGACCCAGTATGGCCGAGGGCATCCATGACATCGATACAATCTCTAGCCATCGCGCTCTTTGCATATGAAGCTACATCGCTAGGTTTGGAGGACTTTCCATAACCTCGGATGTCAATCAGTACAACGTTGTACTTATCGAGGACCCGAGGCGCGACACGATGCCAAATGTGTAGTGTTTGAGGAAAGCCATGGATGAGAAGAAGAGCGGGTTTGGAGGAGGAATCGCCCCTTTTCAAGCCGTTGATGATGATGTCCGGGTTGGACTTCGTCTTGATTGCGAAAGGTTCAAAGTTGTCGAACATTTTAATAAGCCAATTGTGATGATATGGTGAGAAAAGATCAAGGAACCTGGGCTGTATGCGTTGTTTACTGGGTTTATATCCCGTCAACGCCCTTTGGTAGACAAGCTGCTTAAATAATGTATGTTGGTGATGATTAATTGCCGAGAGTGACTATGCCGTCATAATTTCACGGGCTCACTGCCAAACCTCGGTCACTTACTACTAGCGGGCTTACCTTCTGCCGTATGACAACGGTCAAACACGCCGAAAAAGAGACCAGATCTTTAGAGTGATTGACGAAGCAGTAGCATAGTAATTCACTTAAATGTGATTTTCCTGATATTTTGAGAATCAGTCGCACAAGCAGTCGGCCAAACGGCGCTCAGTCCGATCTTATCGGAGTCCTTACGCCGATAAGAGCAGCGGGCAAAGAAATCCCCGCTGGTGGGGAAGCGGGGATTCCTTATCGGCGTTTCTATATCCCGACAGCGTCGGCCTTTGGTATAACCGCCGAACACTTATGAGCCGCAAGCCCTCAGACATAAGTTAGGGAAAACGCTCCTCTAAAAACAAACAGTCTCAAAAGTCGAAATCCAGAACCTGACTTGACAAACTTCTCACAATGTCCAAAACACTCAGAATCGCCGTCATCCCTGGTGATGGCATCGGCAAAGAAGTCATGCCGTACGGCGTACGGTGTCTCAAAGCCGCAGCAAACAAGTTCAACCTCTTACTCGAATTCCAAGAGTTCGACTTCGCCAGCTGCGATTACTATGAGAAGCATAGAAAGATGATGCCTGATGACTGGAAGGAGACTCTCCAGAACTTTGACGCCATTTACTTCGGCGCCGTTGGCATGCCCGACCAAGTCCCCGACAACGTCAGTCTCTGGGGCAGCCTTCTCAAATTCCGCCGTGAATTCGACCAGTACATCAACCTGCGCCCATGTAGACTCATGCCTGGCATTCCATCTCCCCTCGCAGGTCGCAAACCCGGTGACATCGACTTTTGGATCGTGCGTGAGAACACGGAGGGAGAGTACTCCAGCGTCGGAGGAATCATGTTTGAAGGAACAGAGAGAGAGACTGTGATCCAAGATACGGTCATGACGCGTGTTGGAGTCGATCGCGTTCTTCGCTATGCTTTTGATCTTGCGCAGAGTCGACCCAGGAAGAAGTTGACGAGTGCGACGAAGAGCAATGGTATCAGCATCACTATGCCGTGGTGGGATAGTCGCGTGGCGGAGATGAGCAAGAACTACTCTGATGTTGCCGTTGAGAAGTATCACATCGATATCTTGACGGCGCATTTTGTCCAACGGCCTCAGATTTTCGATGTTGTTGTTGGCTCGAACCTCTTTGGCGACATCCTGTCTGATCTGGGCCCTGCGTGCACGGGAACCATTGGCATTGCTCCGTCAGCAAATCTTAATCCAACGGGCGATTTCCCCAGCTTATTCGAGCCTGTCCATGGAAGTGCGCCGGATATTTACGGCAAAGGGATTGCTAATCCTATTGGAATGATCTGGGCGGGTCAGATGATGCTATCGCATTTTGGATTTGCAGATGCTGCTGCGGGGATGATGACAGCTATTGAGACAGTGTTGGCAAAGTCGGGAGCGGAGGTTAAGACGGCGGATATCGGTGGTAACGGAAATACGCAGACGTTAGGAGAGGCCATTGAGCGGGCGATTCTATCAGGCCAATAAGATACGCTAACATGCCATCTATAGTAAATAAGATAATAAGTTCTTCTATGTTTTTGGGTCATTGCCTCCCATTGTGTTCTATGGAGGTTGGTCGCTGGGGGCAAGCCACGAGCAGAAGCACTCGGTAAGGGTGTCGCACCCACCATGACAACGACTGAATACCAATAAAAGCTCTAAGCGATATACTCTTGCATGAGCTGAACGGAAGTCAGTGGGCCGATAAATCACCCGCCGCAAAGAACAGACTCGTATTGGTCCGTCGATACAGCTCTGCAGAATCCATCTGAGCCCGATTGCCAAGAACGAGCAATTAATGAGTGCAGGACTCTGCAAGGGGCAGGCAGTTTGCTTATCGACAGTCTAATCAAAAGTCTTAGATAATGACATATAGTCACCATCACGTCTGGTGTGGTGTTGTGAAGATGCATCGGGAATGAGGGATAAAACAACACCGAGGTTCCGCGTTTTCTGCACTCTGTTGTCGTTCCATATTGCTCCTAACTAAGGGTCATCATGGCGCAGTACAGACCTATTATTTCTACTGATACGACTGATCCTCCTCCAGGAAGCCCGGAGCAGCATATATGATTGGAAGAAATAACACCTCCGCTCCCTAATCGCTATGAATCACTACGGGTGGCTGATTCTGTATCACTGCCTCGCGCCGATACAGACTCTGAACTAGCTGCATTGAAAATCGCTCATGAGTAGAATGCCTCGGGAGAATCGTAGTCCCCAGGTCCAATACCATGGAACAAATACTCAAAGCACCGCTGGTGGCACAAGATAGGACTATTGGGCCTTTTTACCATCATCACTGGTACTATGGCCATCCTGGCCTCATGCATATCTTGGTGCTTCTTTAGAAAGATGCACAAACAGCTTGAGATCGCGGCGAGCCAGCTAAGTTTTGGAAAACCCTCGTCTTTCGTGACATGCTACCAAGGTCATTACGATCTACTACTCCACTGCCATACGTGTATCGAGAGGCCTTACATCGGCCTTATAGCTGCGGCTGTCGCTACTCTTATGTTCGAGACTACTGGCACAAGGTTTCGTGATATCGCGCCAGTTTCAATCCACCGAGCATCGAGTTCGAGTCCTTACACAACCTTCCCTACTTGATTACGAGTTGCTAGACTCAGCGCATTCGGTGTGCTGCACGCTTCGATCATTATTCTGGGGACAATTATCCTAGTCGCTTCGAGCTTTACGTTCACGATACTGCAAATAGATTCGATGAACGTCAACCTTGCTGGAACTGAGCAGGCAAAGCTTCTTCCAATTGATCCCGGACCGAATGAATGGTGTTCTCCACTACAGGTCTAGTGCAACTGGCGATTCGGTGAGATGAAGTATTGCCGAGATTGCCGATACCGGGGACACCTACCGTGCTCTTCTGCCCTATACTAAGGAGGAGTCTAGAACAACCTGAAGCACTACTTCACGTCAGGGCTAGGGGTAACTTCAGAACAGTCTGTTTCAGCCCTAGCCTTGAAAGGATTCGCTTCGGTCTGACTGCAAGCAGACCGGGCCTTCAGGCAGAGCTCGATATCAAAACAATTGAAAATGGCCCAGGCTTTCTCAAAATTTGGTCAAATGCTAAATTCGAGTTTGACGCCCAGCTTCCAACAAATTAGAATGAGAGCGATAGAAGTACCGTGCTACTCTCGCTCGCTAATAACTATCATGCTGGTCACCTTGTGGATCTGGGACTTTCATCCCCCTGCTGCTTCTCAAGTCCAGCCCTATTCTACTGCGCTGATTTGGGCACTTGGACCTAGGTGGTGAGATTGATGAGAGCGAAGCCATGGTACCGTGTTCAGGGCGGTATTGTGTTTTATAGCGGATATCGCACCGGAGCTTTCCGAAATTACCATGACTGGGATGGCCATCCAACTTGAGCCCACAGTCGAGTGGCAAAGGATTAACAGTTCGTAGAGGAGCGAGCAACTGCAGAAACAGCTCGGCATTGGAGTATTCCACGATGACTACAGAGATCCTTATGTTATGCATATGCAGCTTGAGGTCGGAGTGCATAACTCGAAACACTCAAAGCCACTGACGGAGAGAAGAAACTTTGCTCTGATACAAGCGCTGTTGGGCTACTCGCCCCAAGGAGCTGGGCAATGACAAACTGCAAGGGTCTCTATGAGGATGACTGGATCGCTTGGTGGGCCGCTCATGCTGTGCATGTCCCTCTTAGGCTCTTATCCAAGACATCCTACGAGCGACAGGGGATCCTGCATTAGCCGTACAAGCACTTGCCTTTCGGTTTCATTCCATGATCTTCGACGACAGCATACCCGAGTTCGACCTGCACAAGCCAGTCAATGCTCATCCCAATGCGGTGGACCGGACTAGTCGTAGTTCTGAGCCTGGTCTTGACTTACTTACTGCTATATAGCACGATGGTGCTATTCCAGTTCAAGACAAGGACTTCTCATCTGGGCAACGCTTGGCAAGCCATCGCGCAAGTCGTATCGACTGAAACGCGTGCGGTCGTGAAGGAGGCGAGTGCGGTGAGGGATAAAGACGTTGAGGCTTGGGCTAGCTCGTCAGGTGTTTCTAGAAGGTCGGGTGCTGTGTCGATGCCCGATGTCGGGAGCAGAATGGTGATTGTGGATCAGAAGATGTGATCGACATCGGAGGGTTTTAGACGCTTGGGCTCAGCTATCTTTCTCGAAGGAAATTGCGCGCGAATTAATATCTCCTTAATGGACCAAGTGCTGCTGGGTCCCGGTAACGTGACAGCCAACCAGTACATTTGCTTATATTGGTTAAGCAATTTGCTGGGAGCCCCGTGCTGCACTTTAGCGTAGCACTCGGTCCCTTAAGGAGATACTGACTACTCCACGACCTAAGTCACTGCCCTCTACTTGATTAGCGCTCTGATCGCCCCCCTGAGCGACCTTGCCGCTGTGGATATTCTCGATCTCATCTTCGGCTCAATCTGCCGTATGCCGATCACTCTGCAATCGGGTTCCACAAACATGCAACTCTCGTTTATCACCCAATGCTACTTATAACAAAGCTCCCTGTTAATAACTTTGATTCATGATTCCCGCAGGTGGGGGGAGCAATCAGGATATTAAATTCCCGCAGCGACACGCACGGTCCGCTCAAAGCGCTGGCCTGAGTTCTGTGGCATCGATCATATGAGCTAGATATATTAATAATATTATTATTATTGCTACAAAGACATTTTGACTTTTTAATACTGTTGAAACTTAGGGGTGAAGGCTTAAATCAGCAGAGAGAATGTCAGTCATGGTGATTTCTCGTCGGTCCGACATCTTGCCTCAGTGAGATGACAAGTCAGCCATATGTTAAAGCGATTTACTTGCTCGTTGTACATAGTAATTAAAAGGAAACGTGCCCAGGCGTGATCATCCGGAATGAGCCGATTAGTACGTGAGCATTCAACGTTTATTCCTGCGACAACCTCGAAGTGTCGTGATCTGCGGAACGGGCCGGAAGTTCCGGTGAGTTGACGCAGAGGTTCCCCAGAAAGCCAAGTTACGAATCTCCATTCTGGTTGTACTAACCCCGTCTCTACTGACAAAGGAGATGAGAACCTCGTATCTTTTAGCCTCACTTCTTTAGAAGCCATAACATGTGATTAGCAGCAAATGGCGTACAAGGCAGATTTGGTGTTCGGTTGTGACACGGCTTACCGTTCTGGTCTTCGTGTGAACAACTTGCTCATCATGCGGGCACAAACATCACCCGCCAAGGAGCTCCTCGCTTCGTCACTGCATTGAGAAGTTACGAGAACAATGGCACGAGCTCCAAAGGCTAAAACAACTGGGGGGATCCTAGGACGCTTGGTCTCTTATATGTACGCTGCACTAAATAGAGTTCGGACCACGGCACATCAATCCTCGCACGCGACCTTCTCATCGCGGCATAGCGGAATACGACGTCAACTTTGACATCCAATTAGACCCGCCATTTAATGACGCAAACACGCCTCAAATCCGGTGAGGTTAGTGATATTTCAGGTTTTAAGGTAACAATTAACTTTGTGGCTTTATTTCATCTAGAATCTTTCGTGTTCTTTAAGGGGCTAGAAAGTACGAAAGAATCGGCTGATTCTCGATCGCTTATCGGGACTATTGAGGTTACCGTCTCGCCACTATTTCCAAGAACAGACCGTTCTGAGCTGCAGGATGACATATGAGGAAGTTACCAGTAAACCTTGAGTTCAAAGTCAACAATCTCCGACATGTTTCAGATTTAGCCTGGAACGAAATACCGTAGGTAGTATTGATGCTATGACCATCGCAGAGGCCTTGTAGTTGGGCATCATTAAACCATGAAAAGACGGGACGTTCTTATTTATAATTCAACACAAGCCATGAGAAAAGCTCTAGAATACACCCTGTCCAGTTCACCATCTATCAGTCAATCGTGCAAATGCTTTCAACACTGTCCGTTCCTCGGACATTTGACCGGACGTCATACCAACTAGTCCCCTTGGCCATGGATGCAACCATCAACGGCGCCTTTGAGGCATTAGACGGCATCCATTTCGACTTCCAGCCATTCACTGTACAAGAAGCCCTCCGGGAGGATTCGGCGACTCTCGAACGACGGAAATTCTCCTGGGAAGCTCCACCAACATCTTCACATCAAGCTATCGCCAGTGATACGCTCGCCAGTGACGAAAAGTCACAGCTCTATATTTGTTCTCCTTCATCTGTCGCTTCAAAGACCCATGACCAGCTTCATTCCATTTTACCAGAGGACATCACTGGAACCTTTGTAAACAACCGCGAGAGCCTTGATCAACGGGTGCATCTGTGGCTCGTGGAGCTCCCTGATATTCCATGGTTGGATGTAAGTTATGTTGATGTAAGCCAACCGATCTTATTAAATATCACGAAGCATCAACCTAATATGTACTGCAGGCCCTAGAGGAAAGCAGCGAGGACGAAGCTTCATCAACGACTGATACTGAACAACCGAGAGAATCCATTCCCGGAACCGAGGGTCTCTTGAACTACCTGGACTTCTTGGGCACATGCTATGAAAGCATCCAACCTACAAGTCCAACACGTGGATATGTAGATCCAACACGCGGATATGTAGACTACGGAAAGCCTGACCTTGACGCCGCGACGGACTTGGCAACAGGCCTCGATGCATACCACCTGACCCTGCTACAAATGGACTCATCTTCTGCTTTCGCTACAAACGTTGACGGGAAGTTTCGACCATCGATGCGACGACGATACCCTCGGGGCCTGGAAAAGGAAGCACGCAAAAGTATTAGCGTGGTAGCATCATCGAGATCTCATGATTGAAGCATTGTGCATTTAATAGGAGCGATTACTGCAGCGTTTTTTGTACGACATTATTATTTTTGTATTACTTAGAATAACCTTGATAATAGACAAAAGTTGCCGACTTGGAGGATTGAGTGCTCATGACTGAACCAAGCTTGCTTCATTCTTCCCTTCCCCTATCCAGCGCTGCACACCATTCCAAACAGTGACAAGAGAATAGAGAGCACACGAGCAGTCTAGAACCAAGCCACCATCCAGAAGGCCTCTAGCAAGAAAGTTCTAGCCAATCATCCGTTCTCCGTGACCGAAGGTTTGTCGTCTGTGCCACACGACCAACGGTGAATCTCGGGTCCCCGTGCACCCGGGATTGTCGTCCTGTAAGCCCCCCAATCGGCACAACAATAGGCCTTGGCAATTAATAAGCATATGCCGCGGCATGCATGTCTATCGGCAGGTAGATCAGGGGGATTTATGATAGCTCGGTAGCTAGTACTCGATGGGCCAAGCGTCAATGTTCTACGTCGCGCTTCGGGATGTGGGTTATCACAAAACTCAAACAAAAACAAAGGTGATACAAATAGAATTGTAGTTATTTAGGTATCGCTCGATTTCTGTCTGTGTACGGAGTAAGTTTAATTGCAACGGTATTGCCGTTCTACTACACGGCTGATGCAGAAAAACGAGTATTGTGATCATATCATTTGTGCTTGCAGCCCAAAGTTTAACCTTCGTCGAAGTATCTCTATAGATGCAGCATGGAATATACCCTCCGAGGGCGCATTTGCGTAAGAGTCATCCGATTCTGACTCGGATTGTGAATGTCATTGCGAGTCGACGTCGTCACTGCCAGGGGGAGAGAAGCTTCCAGTCCCCGGCAGGGGTTCCCCTGCTACCGCTGACGAGATCGCCCCGAGACACGGCTAAGCATGTAATAGACTTTATATCGTGTTTCACGGGGGTAACCGGAACCGAACGCGACGCTCGTGAGTTAACTTTATGAGAGGTATCAGCGTGATGGCAATGTGACATGATACTCATTGAAGATGAATCTCATTTGCATGCCCACTGTAAGGGTCGAATTTCTGTATGGAGGAAAGGTAGAATGGATGGTTGTAGCATGATCATTGATGCTTTCGAACACCACAGCATAGGAAAGCGAAGTACAAGGACATTCAAAGGGTATGAATCTCATCAATAAACTCAAGGGTCTTTGGTTAGTGTCTCTTTAGTATAAAATACTCGTCCAATTAAATGATCTAAATTACTAATTATCCTATGCATAAAAGTACACATCTGCCGCAATTCAATGACCAAAGTGACCTAAAATTAGCCCAGCCTCTTTCTCTCCTTGATAAGGCAACCCGCGTATCGAGATCACAAGGTGAAACAATCCGCGGTTCTGGGACAGGTCACAGACCACAAAAGAGGCACTTGCGCTGGGCTTAGTCGTAGCGTTGCGTTTACTCCGTATACAGCGTAAATTGACATATCAGGGGGCGCTAAAATTGTCCTAATATGTCACTATCCGCGCTTTGATAGTAAAAGTGGTTTCACCAAAGCTAGCTCAGCCCGGCAGTAGTCGCTCGGCTTCGTAATGTGCCAACTGTATTCGCGGCCGAGGCACTGTAATAAGCTTCTTAATATAATTCATGACGGGCATTCCGAAACGTCATCCATATACTTAAAGTCTCGGAAGAATTCGTAGATGTACCAAGGCCAATGTCATCATTCTTCATACCATCATAATGAGAAATCAGACCTTTTACTCTCCCTCGAGCGAGGATATGCCAGCTCCTCCTCGTCGCACATCGTCCTTGCGCAACAAGCGGCAACCACCTCGCATTGTCACCACCATTGAGCCTGGATATAACAGGCAATTGTTCACTCTCCACGAATGCGCCGACGATGCGTCTCGGTCTTACCACAAACGGAGCTTCTCCATGGGTTCATCACGGACACCTACAACTTCTAGTCTCGTCGACTCGCCTTTCAGTGATGTAGCGCCTACACTACGCATGTTTTCAACGTCATACGTCATGACAAAACCGCAAGGCAACTATACCAGCTATTTAGATGGCAACGTCAGCAATCCTCGCCAAGTAGTCCAGCCCAGCCAACAAAAGCCGCAAGGAAAAGTTCAGAATTGGCTCTCCGATCTTCCAAACCAAGGAGGTTCATCCTTTGGGGAGAAGAAGAGAGACGACGAAGTGTGTCAGATATCAAAGCCTAGACAGTCATGCCCTGTTCCTGATCCTTCTACATCTACTGGCGTTCAGAAGCAATTTCTAGATCTGGAAGAAGACGACGAGTCGGAAACCTCCGATTCCGGGGATACCAGAAACCTTGATAGCTACCATGAGGCTCTATTCATGTTATCGGGTACAAGAGATGATTGCAGGCCAACATTTCGGGCATCGATGCGACGCCAATTTCCATTTGATCGGGAAAGAGAAGCTCATTTAAAGATCTTTTGATAAGAATGAATGGAGGGCTGAAAAGTATCGAAAATCATGCAGATGGGTTGGAATAGAATAATTTTTCTTGGCCAAGGGTTGGGTTTAGAAATGGTAGGCTGTCATGATGAGTTCGATGTGCTGCAGAATCACGGCGTTGGATGAGAATTAGATTCCGGTATTTCATCATAAATTGGCGGCTACAATTTGAAATAGACTAAAAGTTGAGAGGGATGAAGCTATCAAGACTTGAGAAAAATAAAAGCACCTAAACATGAGTGCCAAGAATCCACCTTACAAATCACGTCACCAAGAACATGACAAGCGACTCATGAGCGCACAAGAAAAAAGCTTTACATTTGACCATCAGGCCAAATGGGCCAGAGAAGACACGGTAGAACGATCAATGATCTCGATTTGGGCCCTGGCATGGCCCCTGACAAGAAACGGTGAGCGCAACGCCGATCATGCATTTTGAAGAATATCATGAACTTCATGGTATTACTTACGTTTAACAACGCAACGCCCAATGGAACGTCAACAAAATGTCTGAATGAGTGGATCATCTTAGTAAATACCATGAATTGTTCTCTTGGCAATCGCTTTTAAAATATTTTCTTCAAAAGGACGGTAAGCATGCTGTTTAAAAGGCACCTCTTGGCTCTGATCTTGTTTTGGAAACGGAGCCCTCTCATCAATCAAGTACATACTTGATGATAATTCATGGAATAGGTGTTATCGACTCTATGGAATCGAGACTCACTCGCCTATCGATTCCTCGTCAAGCTGCTCTCCCGCCAGAAGAAGGCTTCATCACTCGCTGAGATATTACCCAAAGCCAGATTGAAAATGCACGTCTATGTTCACAGCGCCAATCCGTGGCTAGATGGCCATATACGACAATGTATCAAGCGACATGTACCGGATGCCATCTGTTATGAGAATTTCACCGATATTCCAGAGGATGCGGATACTGTGTATCAGCTTCTCAATGGATGGGAGCTGAACCATCACTTCGCGGTGCTGAACAGAGCCAAACATGGACTACTCAACGCCTATCCCAACAGTGATGCGTTGGCTCGGAAAGATCACATGGCAAGCGTCGTGGATTACTGGATCACGAAAAGACCTGAAAGCATCCTCAGAGGTCACAGTCCCGCGACTGTGAAGTTATCTCTTGACTATAGCGAGTATGTCGATGATGCGCTGGCTGCAGCTGATGATTTGACTTTGCTGTACTCGCTTGAAGATAACGAAGCAAAGGACTCGTCGGAACGAGACTGGTGGATTCTTAAACCTGCCATGATTGATTGCGGCCATGGAATTCGGATCTTCAGCACCATTGACGAGTTAGCGGGTAACCTTGAACTTGCTGCTGATATTTCCGAGGAGGACGAAGAAAGCGAGGAAGACGCTGAAACACCGGACACCAAATTCGAAAGCGACGACAGCGCCGATGGTTTCAAGCCAAGTCTATCAGCACCTGGACTTAATTCGCTAAACGCTCTGATCACAGCAACTGGAAAACTCTCCGTCCAGGGAACAAACAAGATACAAGATCTGGTGATCGATGAAAACGAGCGCATTCCATCAGCTCTTCTTCGGGAGTTCGTTGCACAGCAATACGTCGTCAATATTCCACCCATCGACGGTCGAAAGTGGCACGTTCGAGCCTACGTCCTCTCTGTCGGGCGTCTAAAAGTTTACGTCTTCAATGAAATGCTCGCTTTACTAGCTCTTGATGACTATGAGCCTCCGTGGAAGAACCCTAGTCTCAAATCTTCGTTGACCAACACCGCGCTCCAAGATGAAGAGGAGTTCATTAGTAAAGAATCCATGCGAGACTTTTGGAAGATCGACGATGATTTACTTCCTGGTGATTGGAAGAAAAATGTCTTCGATCAAGCTTGTCAAATCTCAGGAGAGTTACTTCGTGCAGCCGCTCATACAATGGCTGATAAGTTCACACCATTGGATAAGTGCTTTGAGCTCTTCGCCATTGACTTCCTGATCGATTCGAAAGGAACCGCGTGGTTGCTGGAAGTCAATGAAACACCGGCATTTTACGAACAAGGCTACGCCAGTGAACTTGCGCAGCGGCTCATGGAGTCGTTGATTTGTGTGACGTTGGAACATATGAAGATGGCCGATATGGAGAGTGAGAAGAATGTAGAGTCGAGGGGGAGGATGGTGGAGGTTTTGGATGCGACAAGGGAGTTGGCGAAGAGTAATATCACGGAGATTCTTCCAGGTGATTTATAGTTAGAACAATAGATTCTGTGTTTTCTTGCTTTTATGAATTGGTGTGCGTCACCGCGAGTGAAGCGACGTTAGGAAGTAAGGCTGCAGGCGAGCTAGAGAAACAGTGCACTTGAGGCTACATTGAAGGGCGCTCTTCGAGCTGACAAGAGTAAACTCTAGTGATTCAATTTATTAATAGCGTTCTTAATTCATTTAAGACTTTTAGTAATTTTTATTTATGTTACATATTGTTCAACTTGAGTACCTTAAGGTATGCTTATCTGAAACCTCGACTCAAGCTCGGGGGCACATGGGCAGTGCCACCGCGATCCCTCCTGCTTTGACTACAAGTGCCTCTCTTCCTTCCTACATTACCGTCATACGCTTGAATCCCTTTTCCCTCCTTCATCATCACCATCATCATCACACCATCGATCCCACCATCGATCCCATCATCAATCCCATCATCAATCCCATCATCATCACAGCATCCCAATTCTCAACATCTTTCCACAATGAACGCCGCCACATATTTTGCACCGCGGCCCATGACTGCCTTCGAACGCGACAATCGCACCATCCAAGCCATCGGCTATTCACGATTCAGTGAGCAGTATCTTCCTGGCGCAATACACGGCCCGATCCCACACCCCCCTGCTATCCTCGACTTGCCGGAACCTTACCCCTTCCCCGACAATCGTCCCCACTCCAGCATCGTCTTCGGTAATGATCCCGGACGCTAGCGGCGCGCTGCACCCTTACGACGTCTTATTTGGTGGCTCGACTATTGTTGGATTTTCCCCGGGTACTTGAGCATGGGCTAAAGGGCATGGTTTGGAGTTGTCCCTTGCTTATTGACTCTTCCTGTCTTTCTTCTTTCGTGTTTACTAGACGTCGTAAAGCAAATTGCTTCGTATCAGAGTTGATGAATAGATTGTTTGAAGGTCTAATACTATTATATATATACAAGATCAAGTGTCAACGCCTTCGGGCTACGAATTGCTGACGTCGATTGGGAATTAATGAGTCTTCCAGATGCTTCCAAGACTAGACTCACACACAGAATGAGCTGATGAAACACAAGCGACTCATGACTCAAATAGTCACGATTTAGCAAGAAGCGACGCTGGGAACGTTCTTGCAGCTATCATACTTCTTACCACCAGTGACCTGAACATTCTGCCAAGTCCAGTTCTTGCATCCCGAGCTTCCACAAACAATAGCAGCATTCTTGCCGCTGGAAGAAACACCGTTCTTACCCTTGATGTTCTTGAGGGTGAGGCCGGTGATGGGGAGATCGCTGGTGGGCTCGCCATGGAGATCACCGCCGTCGTAGTTCTGCTCGATGAGGATGCCGTACTTGGAGATGCCGGAAAGGGTGATGTCGGAGTAGGTGACCTTGTTGACCTTGCCGGAGGTGTTCTTCATGGTCTTGACGCGGATACCGTTGGCGGAGTTGGTGACTTCGGAGTTGAGGAATTGCACGTTGTCGACGATGTTGTCGTCGCGGCCGCCGACACTGCCGATGGAGAGACCGTGGCCGCCGTGGCAGTAGCCGTTCTGGAAGATGATGTTCTGTTGAAGTCAGTGAGCTGTTCTTGGAGAGTTCAGAAGTGACTTACCTTTCCGGAGTTGACGGCAACACAATCATCTTGGTTGTAAACCTTGGCACCAGTGATGGTGACACCAGTGGAAGAACCGATGTCAAAAGCATCAGTGTTGTGACCGCCCTTGGTATCACCATCCTTGTTATCAAGAGTGAACTGGTTAATAGTGAGACCATTAACACCGTTGATGCTCACAGCCTGAACAGGAGTGTTCTTGACATAAAGATTGTTAATCTTGGAGTCAGTGAGCTTATGCGCCGCAAAGAACTTGGGCTTCGTAATGCCACTGTTTCCTCCATTTCCATCCCAATACTTCTCACCACCAGCGTTAAGCACAGCACCAGAGCCCTCAACAGTGATCTTGTTTCCAGAGATCTTCATCAGAGGTCCCTTCCACTCCTTGTACCCCCAGGTAGTAGTTCCCTTGAAGATGACCTTGGTGTTGTCCTTGAGCTTGCTGAGGTCCAGGGTCTCACCGCTGGGGACAGCGACGTTGTTGAGGACGATGGTGGCGCATGCGGCTTGCGACTTGCTGGCCTTGGAGGCACCGTCGGAGCCGGAGAATGTACAGGATGTGGCGCGTTTGGCGTAGGCGTGGACGTCGGGGGCTTGGGTAACTGCTGGGGCGGGGACGGCGATGGCGCTGCCGGCCAGGGCAGTGAGAAGAGCGAAGCCGAGTTTAGTCATTTTGAAGTTGTTGAAAAGAGAGAAGTATGTAAGGTAATGAGTGACGAAATAAACGAATGTACTTAGTGAAAGAGTAACCTTTGACCGGCAAAAGGAATGTGATGATCTTGTGTTTGTGCTATTCTTCTTCTTCTTCCGTGCTACCTATATGCTTATATATTCCCCGAATCTTCAATGCCCAGACAAGCTGTTACCCGTTATATCCGAACGTCTATGTTTCCAGAAACGACCCTATCCATTGTCTATTCTACGGAACACGATTATCCTCCAATAACGGTTGGTGCCTAGACTGTCAACGAGCATCAAGTTTAATGAGAAGGGTGACTTGAAGCCCCATTAAGCCAAATGCCACCGTCGACACTCCGTACGCGGATTCCTGTCTTCATGATTGGCATGAATTACGACTGTGGACCCGGCCCCTGGGTTGACAGGTGGAGCGTAGAAGGCCGATTATCCGGAGTAGCGCGATATGCCGTGCTTGGCAAATCGGTAATGTTTCCGGTTCATGTTTCAGGTTTAACTTTGACCAGAGAAAGAGCCTCACGGAGTTGAAGATTACTTAGGTCCAATGGTTGGTTTCGTGTTAGACAAGTGTGTTTGGAAGTATGGTGAGTTTAGTTTCGAGATAGGCTCTTGTACACGAATGCGACGTTGCATCCGAGGGAAAAAGCATTGACGTGTACTCCATAATACATATATGATATACCAGGAGATAAGATCGCATAACGGCGAGGATCCTGGTGAACAAGTTGGCTAACGTACAGGGCTCTCCCTGCTTTCATCCGAGGTTCATATCCATATCCAAGGTGGCGGTAGCCAGCACGGTTGTAATTGACTGCCAGCCGTAAAAGGAAATACTGGCTAGCTATAAGGTTAAAGGCTTGCATCTTTTTATCCTAATTCAGTCCGCTGATTGGACCAGAAATTAAGCATATGATATAGGTGATTGTCCGCGCCAACTAGCATGCCCTATGAAATGTAGACTATGACATAGGACTCCAACAAAGTGGAAAAGTTAAGACTTGGCTGCATACTGGATCGCCAAGACACCGCGGCACTCATATGCGAGGAAATAAGCTGAAAGGCCAAGGAAAAGTGGTCAGACGTTGGGGCTGACTATCTTATATTTATGGGGTCGTGAGATTACGATTTTGCCAAGACTCATAATCGTCAGCGACGTCGGCCAACCTAAAGGCATGCATGCACCCGAAGCTATCGGACTCTGCCTTATTCTCTTGTATCTCCTACTATTTTTGGTTTGGTGGAAAGTGAGAGTTGTGATGTAGTGATCATAACGAAGCAAACGTCATCGCTGTAGCGTGTTTCTCACTGCTGTTTGTTCGGACTTCCGCCACGAGACGGACCCGTCATAGTTTCTCCCACGTATGCGCAGTAAGAAATTTGCTCTCGAGACCTAAAGTGCTAGTTAGTCTACTTACGCCAATAATGATAGTCTTCCTGGTGCATACATCCAAGTATCCATTTCAGCCCTCGGACCACTATGATGCCACCATGACTGAATAATGAAGAATTTCCCCGAGCGTATGAAACTAGAGCAGTCTCTACGTCATGAATCCCTGGATAAATTGTGACATATAAGACTCTATGTTTACTTTTTACATGCTGTCTCATCTCTTCTTTTCTCGCATCGCTTGGGAGATACAGTCATCCTGTCGACCATTGTGCAATCAAGACGTCCATATCCATCCTGCACTAGGAACTTGGCTAGCGGTCTCCCCGGACCAGTCATATCGCCAGACGGCGTGACTCCGATAGGTAGAATCATTCAACTGTCTTACTAGTTTGAGTTGTGTAACCCCAGCAAGTCGCGGTGATATGTCTCAGGATGCAAGTACGCGCATAACGCCCCAAGATAAGATGATGCGAGTATTACAATCAGATTCGCGCAGTGCCAAGTTTTTTGTGGCAGAGCTGAGCTTAGGAATAAAAAAAGAAAACCATTAGGATAGCCACAAGACGATATTGCAGATGAAGGACCGTGATCCAGGCTCTGACATGTCTTTCCGTTCCCCCCATCTCGTCAAGAACATGGACTGAGGGGTATGAAGGCACGGTACTTCGGGGATCCGTCGCCACTACTATTGGCTTAGATGATTGATGATCGTGAGGCGTCCCTGAGTGAATCATCCCCTCTCTTCTCTCGCTGAGATGCTTGCCTTACTCTGCATATTCAGCTGTCGTGTTAAATGGAAACAGGAAAATAAGCAATTTGACAGCCCTTATTATAAAGCGTCTGCTCGTTGACTGTGAAGCCTCAACTTATAATCTCTACAAGCTAACTCATAAATTGGGAATTAGTCCTGCCGCCTTCATCTTCACTATCCAATAAATCCTGTTCTGATTCTTACGAACAAACATGACTCTTTCTGTTTGCAACAAAATGGAATTGTGTTATGGAACCAGATCCTTTCCTCAATCGATCGATCTCCCCGGTGCCTGGCAAGGCAATCAGTTCTCGGACGAATCTGAATACGTATGCCATCTCAACTCTTCCGAAATCGACGAAGTGGAAAACGCTCTGTCGTACTTCAAAGGCAAGTTCCCTGCAGACCTTACAGCAAGCAGGATCTGATTTAGTAGGTCTTGGGCTAGATGGTGATTTGATCTGTCGACAGAACTTTCCACTTCCAAGATTAGGAAAAAGCCTTGATCTCATACGGCTCGACGTTTATGAGGGAAAGGGGTTCGGACTGGTCCGAGGACTCGACCCCTTGAACTACTCTGCCGAGGACTTGACGATGATATGCCTGGGAATCCAGTCGTACATCGCCAATCTTCGAGGTCGGCAGGATGAGAAGGGAAATATGCTGGGTAAGATACATCGGCCAAGTGTCATAACTGAACGCTCACCATATTTGGCTGCAGTCCACATTGTGGCCGACAACTCCTCTAGTCTTTCCAGTCGGCATCATCGCCACTCGACATCGGAAATCGTAAGTGAGACCTATGGAATTGATACTACGGCTGATGACTGATCTCTTAGACGTTTCATAACGAGGAGTCTGGAGACATTGTGAGCTGGCTGACACGGAGTACCGCAGCCTCAGGCGGGAAATGCATCATCGCTTCAGGATATGAGGTATACAATACTCTGAATCGACACAACCCCGCATCTATCCGTCAGCTTTCTCAGCCGAAATGGGTTTTTGCAAAGTAAGAATAACTGCAACCCGTTCTGAAGATCCTGACTGACAGTCATGTAGCCAAGAAGGATATCCCAGACCGATATTCTTCTGTCACCGCAACAGAATCATGCTTAACTTCGGTCGAGTCCCACTAATCGGCAACGCGATCCATCCGCGCCCTGCTCATCTACCGCGAATCTCTATGAAACAGCTCAAAGCTTTAGAGGACATTGAAGTAGCAGCTAGAAAAGTCCAGCTAGAGATCGAGACGAAACCCGGTGATATACACTTCATCAATAACCTCTTCATCTTGCACAAGCGTGATAGCTTCAAGAATGGTGATGGGGTTGGAGAGAAGAGGCATTTGGTCAGGATGAGGCTTCGGGATGATAAGTTGGGCTGGAATCTACCGGAGAGTCTGAGAAAGGAGTGGGCAGATGCGTTTGGGGCGGGTTCAGATAAGCTTTGGCATGTTGATCCTATGCCTGAAGGTTTCTTTCCTTTGAGATCGTATCCTAATTAATGGGTCAGGTACAGAGACGTAATGGACAGGAATACACGTTAGATGGGTTTATATACGGAGTTATGTCTATAGAATACGGATAGAATGACTAGGCTATCGGCGTTTTCTTTTCGGATATTGAGCTGAAAGCCACTATACTTTGTGTTTGGACAGGATACATTTTTGTCATAATCCAAGACAAAAGATATCTAAGAGTGACCTGTGAGTGTAAGCTGAGTCACAACAACCATTCCTACGATTCAGGGTATTAAAGATATTTTGTTTTAATTAAATAAGCCATCTTGAGTAACTCCATGATGTACGTTGGTGCACCGAAATGGAGTCGCGGTGCTGACCCCACATGACCCGGAGACCCCTCTCTCGGCAAACGCACCTCGGATATAGCTCATCTACACCCACTCAGCTAAGACACTGCACAACATCACTTCAATCCTAATTACCGAGACCAATATGACAGCAACCATTTCTCACGAGTCGCTCAATGCCACACTCACGGGTCTCCGGACCTCGGACGTGATTCAATTTCGAGGCATTCCGTACGGTCGTATCCCGCAACGATTCGCTGCGCCCGAGAAACTGGAGAGATATCCCAGATTTCTTGACTGCACCAACTTTGGGTAAGACCTCGTACTTCCAGTTTAAAGCTAAAATAACTAAAATAATTAGACCTCGATGTCCGCAAGTTGCTGTCGATGTCGGGCATTTGCTACGCATTCCTCCGGAACATACGTTCCCTGATGAGCCGGAGGATGAGTTCAGATGTACTAATTTGGATGTCGTATTGCCCGACAGGGGCCCTGACGTGAGAAATACCAAGCTGCCGGTCTTAGTCTGGATACATGGTATATACCTTGTCGAGCCGTTATCATCAAAAGCTAAATGAGGGACAGGAGGCTCACAAGCCGTGACGTTTGGAAGCGCTGCATCTGGAGTCTGCGGTATGGAATCACCTCAAGTGACTGCGTGTGCTGACATACTTCATCAGATATGAGTAAGATAGTAGCCGACTCCCTCAGACTGGGAAAGCCAATGATCGCTGTGTCCGTTCAGTACCGACTCAATGTTTTCGCTCTTGGCAATGGGCAAGTGCCTCCGAACTTAGCTCTTCGTGATCAAGAGCTGGCTTTACAGTGGGTTCAGGAACATATCGCTGGTTTTGGTGGTGATCCGGTACTTAACCACTCTAACAGTAAAAGAGCAACGGGCTAACAAATGTGCAGGATATGGTCACTCTAGCGGGTGAGAGTGCCGGGGCTATTTACTGTCACGCCCACCTTGTTGCAAGCGCACGCGTGCGACAAGTCATTCTATCATCCGGCTCATTGTTCCTGTCGCCACCTCAGCCTCGGCAATTAGTAGCAAGTTTTCGGAACACGATTTCCAAAGAACTGGATCAAACGCTCAATCTGGAAACTGCATCTGCAAGTGAGATTGTTGAAGCAGTCAGAAGATCCGGTCTGCAGTCGTTTTTCCTCGAATGGGAAGAATCCTTCAATGCTTGGCAGACCAAGACGGGCTGTGCAGAGAGATTACTCCTCAGCGACGTGACGAAAGAGGTTAGTTCACTCATGGCTTTGGGATTGACTGTACTGACGAGTGGAAAGGGAGCCATTTACCAAGCTGGTGTATGGGCAACGGACCCAGACGACATAGCAAAAGCCTTTGATGCTTCTGAACAATATGGTGACGAACTCAAGAAGTTGTACCATATATATCCCGACCGACCTTCATCCTGCAAAACAGGGGCACTGGACTTCATCAACGACTACAAGTACTTACTACCAGTTCAACTTCTCGAGAAATCCTTCAAAGATGCAAGTAAGCCTGTTTTCAGATGTCTGATAGACGAAGCAAATCCATGGCAACCCTCGAGTGGCGCTCATCATGCCGTTGACCTCGTTCTGTTATTCGGAGGCTTTGATCTGGATTTTGCGCCCAGTGCTGAGCGTGTTGGTAAGGCTATGCGCGAGGCGTGGATCAAGTTTATCTATGGAGACGAACCATGGCCTGAGGCCACGGAGAAGTATTATGGTTTTGGTCCTCATGGGAGTCTGAAGACGCTTGAAGACTGGGAGGTTCAGTCACGCAGACGCGTTGGACTAGCGGAGAAGCTGAGTGAGATGGAGAGTTCGTTGTTGGATAAGACGTCTCGTGGACTTGCGGCTGGGAAAGTGAGTTTGTTGAACTGATAAAATTGCTCCAGGATAATTATCTGATTACTACAATCTGAGCTTCCAGAGTCATGGGTATACTTCTCATCTCGTCCCCTTCCTGTTCAATCAATCAACCTCATAAAGATGCCATCAGAGACCGAAAGCGTGAACGTTTGCGCGCCGACGGTTGCTTGCGAATCGTAGCTAAAAGAGCCATAAGACTTGACACAACAGTGATGTCAAATAATGGCGTAGAGTCGCTTGGTAGAAGGAGAACTCCGTGGCTGTAAGACGTAGGCAGCTCGCTCTCAAAGCCCTGGTGATGATAGATCGCTAGTATCGGACCATCGTCATCGCCTTGTCGTTCCATATCCACCAGTTCATAGCGCAAAGGTCCCTTCTCCGCTGGATGAACTTGCCAATCACAGCGATGAGGTAAATCTGCAAAGTCCCCATCTATGTTCATGTATGGATATCGAATGATTCTCTTCTTCGTTTCCTTCTCAGACAGAGGGTAACATTCTCGTGCTGTGAGTTCAAACGAGGAATGTGCCGAGTGTATCTGCAACGTAACACTCCCATCTACCTCAATCGGCGATGATCTACCAATCTTATCAGTATAAACTTTCCCCCGCAACTCATCAAACTTACACCTTCGCATCCAAAGGGTCTCGACCCATAACCCTCTCATGAAGAGAAACACTAGCGTCGACGTCTACCAGGAACCGAGCGTTGTCACCGACATGATAGCCGCTAGGCTTTCGAAGAAGACATAGCTCCACCTTGTAACTCTCCGAGCCCATGGGATGAACACCCACTTTTTCGGAATATTCCTTGGAGATGTCGTAGATCGCGAAATGGGAGGTTGTGTCGTCATGTTTTGGGATGTAAAGCGCTTTGGTCAAGTGTGCGGGGACGTGGGATATTATGTCGAGCATGCTTACGTTGCTGCGTGGTCCGGGATGAAGATATACTGAAGAAATGTCAAAAGCCATGATATTTATATTCTGTAGTAAAAACCGTTAATGGTTTGTCTCCAGATTTTAAACTCCAGATGAGGAAAATGAAAGAAACCCATTTTACCAAGAAACCTTGTGACGTTTTATCGAAGCTTGGTCTCATGATCAGACGTTGCCAAGATGAACTAAACAGTTTGTATAACGTACATAGCCACTCGCCACAATCACAATTACAACGGAATTTTCCTGATAATTTCTAATGCAGGATGAGATTGCTATGTCCGAGTGGGGCTGACAAGTCCGATTTGGTCGCCACTCACAAAACTTCCTATTCCGGTATTAAGAGGGTGACTAAGAATAGAAAAGTCCGATTAATCGGGGATGAGATATCCGATTTAGAGTAAGCACGGCATGTGAATGGCTTCGAAATCGGATTTGGCTGGGACATTTTTGGGAGTTAATAAAAGCCACGATCCCATAATTTTTCACCGTTACATTTGGTTACATTGATCCAAGGCTAAGTTGGCATTGATTCACTTGCCATTGGTAACATCTCAAGCATTGTCTATAAGTACCGAGACTTTACTTCATCTTTTATCCTCTTGCTGTTCAACATCATCTCGAAATCATCAGCATGTCCACCAAAAAGTCAATGCGGTCTATCATGGCCAGAATAACAGGCCAGCACCGCCCTCGCCTCACAATACGGTACATCTTTCAGTCCCGATTCCATGAACTTTGACTGACCTCACAGGCCGGACTACGATTACGTTTTCGTCAGCGGAAACGGTGAAGATGCAAAAGGCCAATATCTTCGTGGAAAGCTATCGCTCTTCATCCCAGAAGGACAAAGCATCAGCAGCGTTCAGCTGAAGTTGACGAGTCGAATGTGGCTTGGGTAGGTTCCTCCCGAAGATTCGGGGCTGATAGCGGGAGCTAACGGTTGCGCTTAGAGATCACAAGGTTGATGCCGAAGCGTCAGTAAAATGGCAACGGCGCGAAAGCACCGTTCATCAATGGGAGCCATTCAATGTCGTCGATAAAATCGGAGAGCCTTTTAAGAATGGCAAGAATTTTGAATGGCCTTTTGAGTTGTTTATCCGAGGTGATCAGGAGGAGTCGTTCAAGGGCTGTACGCGATGCAGTATCATGTACCTACTGGAGGCCTGGACGGTTGGTGAGAATCCATCCGACAGCTTCAAGACCTTTTCGCCGCTTCGAATTATCCGCACGCCAGGGTTCTCATCATACGAACTCATGGATCCGACGACTGTGCAGGGGAAATGGTCGGGGAAGGCGGAGTACAACGTTTCCATTCGACATCGAGCGATTGCGCTGGGAGGACTGATACCCATCGAAGCACACCTTGCGCCGCTGGGCACGACAGCTAAGATCACAAAAGTGAGATTTTTCTTGCGAGAAAAGCACGACGTGGAGAACGAGTCTGATGTAGAGACTCCCGGGTACGAAGGACAGCGGATAGTGACGGAGTGGCCGCTGGAGTTGAGCGACGAGCCTCAGCAGCGATGGCAGCAATGCTTACACCTCCCAATCGCAGTGAGGAATTGTTCGCCTGACTTCTCAGTTTGTGGAGTCTCCATCACGCACTCGCTGCATTTCGAGGTTACGTTTGTCAACAATGGTGTCACGATGGAAGAGGACATCTCGATGCCTATACATCTCTTCATCTCGCCGGAGCTGCCAGTGAATGGCTGGGGTGTTTTCGTGAGGGATCATGTCATTGCTGCAAAGGAGGTCAAGAGCCTTTTGGCAGAGGGCATCAGCGTTCCGCCGAAATACTGTAAGGGGGACTTTGTGGTGGAGGATTATGAGGTTCCTCCTCCTGCATATAGTGAAGCATGACGGTATGGTCGTCAGATGGGAGGGGCTTTATTGAATGCATGTAGCTTTTAGATTATACCATGGATACGGGTCAGCGCCTGTTTTACCTTCGATACCAAAATTCATTAATATCAAGTTATCAAGTCATCAAGTCATCATAGTGGTCGCATCATCAGTTTGTGGAGTGATGTAAGCCGAGTCCCAAAGTTCCTAGACCAGTTAGCGGTACCCTTTAAAAGCTATAGTGAGAGGCCATTACTTACCCAGTCAATCCCATCGGGTCTGAACCAGTCAACATTGGTAGCCCAGTCCTCGAACCTTAGCTCGACATCTTCCGGCAAAAAAGTCGGTGCAGGGTCTCGCTTCGAGAGATAAGATCTACTTAGGTCAGCCACCAATTCCGTTGTCAGACAACCAAAAAGACATACCGAAGACAACGAATCACGCGATAGACACTGGAACAAGCTGGACTCTTCATCTTTAGTGCTTCCATTCTCGATATTGCAGCATCGACGGCAGATATATGTTCCGTCAGATCAGAGTCGTCAGGCATGTCCAGCATACATGAAGTCAACGCCACAGCTCCGTGAAGTGCATTGCAGCTGATAGCGCCCTTGACGAGCCAGCGGTAACATTTTAGTCGCGGTAGTTCGTAGAATTGGTGGTGGACATCTAGCAAGGCAAGACCTGACTTGATACACTTGTCCCGTGACTCGGCGCGGAAGTGACTTGCCTTGGAGCTGTGAAAACGTCGATGGAGAAGGAGGTAGAGTTGATGAGCGTAGGTTTGGAGCATGCACCAATGCGCATAGCCTGCTGTGTTGAGAATGCTCCGGCGGCCGTTCACGAGATATGCGGCATCCCATTGTAGTTGCTCGTTCGCTACAGCTGTATCATACTGCTGTAGAATCGTTGTGTTGAGTTTGTCATTGCCCGAGATGTGAGAGCAAATCTGCGTCGAAAGCTGGAACAGCCGAACTTGGAACTTCAGGAGTGATGTGTCGGTAAACTCGCAGGGTGAATCCTTAGGTGATTGCTTTATACTGTTTTGCTGGATATCTTTGTCGTTGACCCATGCTGGCATTGTTGCTTTCATGTTCAACAAGAACGTGAGATCGATGTCTCTGAAGCAGAGAGCTTGGTAGGTATGGATGATCAGGATGCCAGCCCAGCAACGTCGACGGCGCTCTTGTTCAATGCAATTGGGCCCCTCTATATCAGTGTGGCAGCGCAGAGCAATGGCGATGTTGAGTGCACTGCCGAGAAGTGCCCAGCCGTATTCTGGTCCTTCGTTATGAGATATCATATGAACCAGGATGAGAAGAGCCTCGAGCGTGCTCAGATCATGGCGGACCAAGAACTGATCCTGCGAAAGGGCCGTCATTGCCGCATTTCTATATTTCTGTGACAGCACTGACAAGTCGCGAGGGATGGTGGTGTCCTGCCATAACACGACGAGACCAGCATCAGTTGGTTCAATGGTCTTGAGAGTCAACGAGATGATAGCGAAGAGAACAGCTAGCCATGACAGGCTCGTCTTCTCTGGTGCTTCTAGAAAGTCTAGGTACTGCTTCTGGAATGTCGGACCATGGAGAATATGGAACAGCGATGAGAGTGTTCCGAAATAGCGGCAGACCAAGTACTCCGTCACAGAAGTCGGTGGTAAAAGCGCAAGCAGTTCAGAGATCGGAACGCAAGGCCCAAAGGACAGAGTAACCGTCGGATTCGGCGAGTCTGGTATAACACTCCTCTCAACAGATGGTCGACGCAAAATATGATCCCATCGCTGCTGTATCGGCTCAGGCGTCGAACTCGGAGATGACACTGTTTCTGGTACCTCCACAGATTGAGCCTGTATTTGCGGCTGAGGCACCTGCTCAATAACCTGAAGCCTAGTCCTCCTTCGCTTTTGCGGTCCAGTAAAGTTTGAGCCGTAAGCGCAAGAGTCCTGCCAGCCGCGTTTGAGGCATGTCGCGCACGGCAGTCCCCGGTCGCATTTCAGCTTGGAGTGTCTGCAGGGATCGCAGTTCAAGGGTTTTCTGGGGCGGCGCTTCTGGGCTTGGCTGCGATTTGGAGAGCTGGAGCTACTCGGACTTAGTTGCTCCATTGTTGGATGAGTATGAGAGGATGAATTGGTGATGTCCGAGAATTGAGACTGAACGATTTGGACCGAGTAAGCTAAACAAAATCGGAGTCGGAAATCGGAAATCGGATTTAGTATGATTACGTGTAGGTTTGAGCCAATCAATGCGAAGCCCCGTCAAGAGCGGACTTTTCGCATGGATGTCATGACAAATGGGGCTACCCGAAAGACCTCAAGGAGAATCAGCGTAATCTTGACTGGATGACTCAATCGATACCAAGATATTAATTGGAGGTCATCGAACTTAGCATGTCTTTCGTAATCGATCGCTTGTGGCTGCCTTGACCTTGAAAGCAGTGGTAGACAATTCTGCAGCACGCTGTCATTCTTGAGTTTTCGCATTACATTACAGCACACTCACCATCACAAAAACCAAGATACATACTTTTTCTGATTATAGCTGCCACCCGAGACCTACTTCACAGGAGGATTGTTTATTTATTGTATTTGTTAGATAATCCAAAACAAGCGTCTTGGACGCACCTCTCGCTCAACATTTTGGTGGCATTGATCAGATAAAGTCAAGCATCTCAGATTACGGGTTTCTGCCTGGTTTCTTGTTGCCATTGTCGCTTGTCTTTCCGTGTTTAGGTCAATTTCTCCTGAGGCGTTCCCGCCTTTTTCGTTTCGTCGAGTGAAGCAACTTTGCAGGCAAGAAGCACCCTACCCTCGAGGAGCCTGAGGTGTCCAAAATAAACTCAGCAAACGGTATCCTAAACTTATGATAGGTTTTGCCCAAAACATCAAAGTTACCAAAAGCTTTAGTCCAGATATCATCTCATTTCTCCGATACGTCTAAAAAGTATCATCATGGCGCAATGCATTTCTCGATTCCGATTAGCTCAGCCTCCACAGCAAGTTACCCGAGACACCACTCCTCCACTGGCGGGGGTGACGAGCTGGAACCGACTGCCCCAAGATATTCAGCGCTACATTCTAGACTCCCTATTTCATCAATACCCTCGTCGCAGGTATATTTATGCCGCAGTCTGCAGAGAATGGCGAACATTCATGGAAGGGAGAACCTTCCGCAACCTCACGATCTGCCAGCATGGTGTCATGGGGTTGGCGCGTTTGAGTGCGCAGCCACGAGCTGCAATACAGCACCTTTGGTTCAACATTGAACTCATGGACACCAACTGCCGTGACTGTTTCGCCGCGAACATTCAGCCGTCTCCGACATTCAATCGCTCGGTAGCCCCAGGCCCAACTACAGTCCCAACCCCAGTCCCTAACCCAGAACATGTGCTCTACCAACTCTTCAAAATTCTGAGCTTTTGGGATTGTACTGAGAGAGGCTTGACGCTAGAGTTCAACGCTCACGACGTCCTAGAACAGGCCCACTGGCTCAAAAATTGGTTTATCGGCTGCCCCGGAGAATCGCACAGGATACCGGTGCTTACCGTTGACCCAAGACATGACTGGCGAACAGTAACAGTAGATGATGTTGCGAAGGCAATGGATGCCTGTTTTCGGCCCCTATCTCTCACCTACGACATGAAAATCCCCCTAGCCGACGCAGTCACGAAGTTCGTTATCCGTCGTTACTGTCGAAATCGGTTCCGGCCTTCAGACATTGCCCGACTGGTCAACGCTTGTCCCAGACTACTGCATCTCCATCTAGAGACGTGGGCGCACAGCAACGCCAGTGATATCATATCCCAACACCCGACGAACGGCGGCCAAGAATGTCAGTTTTTCCGCTGCTTTGAATGGGGTTTTTATACTGAAGCGCGCTGCAGATGATTTGATCGCGAATATACACCCAAGCACACTGCGAACCTTGACGGTATATCAAGATTTGTGCATGGAACACTTGGAACTTGCCCGGCAACTCCATGGCCCCAACCGTGTTTATGTCGACTACACGCGTTAGGAGAGCGAAAACACGAAACAGTTCGCCGCGAGGAGCCTTGACCTCGAGGTGTTGTCAGTTTCCTTCATGACCTCCGCAGAAGATTTCTTCGCACGTTGCCAATCAGATTGGACGTGGAAAAACCTTCAAACTATTATCCTCACGACCAGGCAGTTCATTCACGATATGGGATCAGAAGTGGTCTCGGCCTTGCTCCAGGATGCTGCACGAGTTGCGCTGTGTATGCCGCGCCTCGAAACCATGGTGTTGTGGAATGCAAGCAGAATGAATCATGCGACTTCGTTTACCTACCACCACCGAACAAAGGTCGCCACAATTACTTGGTGTAGCACCGTGGACTTGGACTTCGACAACCACACGGTACAGGCTTGGAAAGAGGTTGCAAGGAAGCAGGGGCAGCCTTACCCTTATTTCTGGTCAGAGAAGAGACGGATTCAACGGGCGGAAATCATATCTCTCGGACATGCCATTCGACTCTTGGAGTTACCCTCTCAGGTCATTGATCCGGAGTCCCGAAGGCAAATTGAGAAAGAGTACGAGGTTCCCAATATCCCCGCCATCCACCATACCCCTCTGTAGAACATCGATTAAACTAGCGAATCACATCCTTCTCTATTTATCACCAACCCTGGGCGATACTGAATATCCTCACCCAACTCTTGACCATTATGATTATGATAAAGTGATCATCGCTTGCAAGCCAATGACTTGGCAACTAATGTCGGGTCTATTTCTAAACCCGGAAAACCGAGGATGATGATGCCATACCCCACCAGTAATGCGTTCGTATTCGACGATATCGGCTCTTGCACGACTGTTGTCGACTGATGTGCGGGGGATTTAAGCTTAAATGGCACTTATAGCGCGATATGTGAACATGGTCTACTTCCCCTTTTCTTCTTCCTTTGCTCTCTCATACCTCCCTCACCATGAAAGTTCTGTCAAACATCGGAACGCTTCTGGCGCTGTCGCCTGTTGCGCAGGCTACTGGAGGACATTACAACACCGTTAAGCTTGATGGCTACGGTAGTTTCTCCGGCACCACTGTCAACACAACCTTCACCAAGCAGAAGCTCCCTGCGCCTGTTGACGCTTGGTTGGGCATCGACTATGCCACTCAACCTACCGGCGATCATCGCTTTCACCCGGTTTCTTGGCCTGACAAGTTCAAGGGTGTGAAGAAAGCTGATAATTTCGGCAAGGCTTGTGTCCAGGAAGTCTCATCCAGAGTACCTCTCGACTCACAGAGCGAAGCATGCCTTAACTTCAACGTGTTTCGACCCAAGGGCGTACCTTTGAGCAAAAAGCTCCCCGTTCTTGTATGGATCCACGGCGGTGCTTTTTACGCTGGCAGCTGGGCTAGTTTCGACGCCGCTGCATTCGCCGCCTCATCCAAGGTTCCCATCGTGGTAGTCAACTTTCACTACCGCGTCAACTCTCTCGGCTTTCTGCCATCCAAGCTCTTCCAAGATGAGGGTCTGGCAAACCTAGGTATTCGAGATCAGCGATTCTTCCTGGAGTTTGTACAGAAGCACATTGGTGCTTTTGGCGGCGATAAAGATGCTGTTACTATTGGTGGTCGTTCTGCTGGTGGCCATTCAGTGGGCATTCATTACTTTCACAACTATGGCAAGGATAATAAGCAGCTGTTTGCTCGGGCGATTCATCAGTCTGGCTCCGTCACTTCGCGAGCTTTCCCGAATGACACTTATCCTTTGTATAAGCGACAGTATGACGAGTACATTGCGTACCTGGGATGCGACCAGGCGAAGGGAAACAAAGCAACGCTCAAGTGCCTGAAGGGAGTGGATGTCAATGCTATCAGAAATATCAGCACCAAACTGTATCACGACTATGATCCTCAATTAACTTGGCCTTTTCAACCTGTTCACGGCGGGCCTCTCTTTGAGAAACCTGGCTCTCAATCTGGTTATGACGGAACGTTTTTCCACGTCCCGACCATCACATCCACAGTCACCGACGAAGCCAAGTATTACACCCCTGGCGACCTCGAGACCAACAAAGAGTTCCTGGATTATCTCCACAACATCTCACCAGCTTTGACCAACAAAGACTTGAAAGAGTTATCCGCTCTTTACCCTGATCCAGCCAAGTACAAAGACTCACCATTCGCCAACTCTCCCAACAGCACTCAATACAACCGCATCTCCGCCGCCTGGAGCGACTACGCCTATATCTGCCCCGGCCAAGAGACCGCATACCGCGTCTCCACCGCCGGGGTACCAACCTGGAAAGTCCACTTCAACACTAACAACAGCTTCCCCGCCTGGCAGGGCATTCCTCACACCGCTGACACGGCATTTACCTGGGATGAGCCTACTACTCAGTATCCTGAGATCAGCCATGTTTATCATGGGTACTTGGCTAGTTTTGTTGCAACGGGAGATCCGAATAAGTATAGATATCCTGGAAGTCCAAAGTGGCCTACTTATAATGGACGGGAGAGATCACCGAAGCAAATTGTTGTGCAGCCGGGGGACACGAAAGTTGAGAAGGATATTATTCGAACGGAAGCTTGTCTTTGGTGGAGAGATCCTGAGAGGGCGCCTAGACTGAACAAGTAGGAGACAAGCATCACCATCGAGGCCATTCTGCTTGACATAGCTCACAAGTATCGCGATCCATGATCAAACTCAATGAGATTATGAATATTCTATCAATGTTTCTGTATTTCTATAATGCTGTTCTCTAAAAGCGCTCTATCCCCACAAACCCCAGCCACCCGTCTATGCTTTTATAGCCTCCAGGTATCTCTGACTGAAAGTATAGTCATTGTATCCCTTGTCAGTCTTGGGCGCATAAAAAGTCTCCCTCTGATAAGGCGTCAGAGCAACACCATACTTAAGCCGGAATACCAAATCAGGGTTCGAGATGAACCATCGCCCAAAAGCCACAACAACATCCCACTTCTTGTAACTCCCATCAACGGCATCATAAACATTATCGGGGATATATCCACCTCCGACAATCACGGGGGACTGATTATCCCACATCTCAAGAAAGTACTCAAGGCTTTGCTTCCTGTCCCCAAAGGGACTAACCTTGTCTGAACCAAGATCTTTGGGTGCAGCATCGAGAATGGCTGGGTTTCCTCTGGGCTCGACGAGTGATACGTAAGCGAGCTTGTACCCGGCCTTCTTGAGCTCGTTGAAGATGTAGCCGAATTGATCCCAAGGATTGGCGGTAAATGCAGCCTGGAAGGTTGCAAAGGGACTCAGACGAAGGGCCGTTCGCTCTTCGCCGATTTCTTCGACAACGGCTTTTATGACTTCGAGGAGGAAGCGGGCACGGTTCTCAACGGAACCTCCCCACTTGTCAGTTCTGTTGTTGATGCTTTCGCTGATGAATTGGTCGATCAAGTATCTGCAGCAGCTATTGTCAGTAACCGGATTAATTGAGCAAGGATTGACAGTCTTACCCATGAGCACCATGAATCTCAACACCGTCACCACCAGCCTCAACAACATTCCTCGCAGCCTGTCTAAACTCCCCAATCTTCTGCCAAATCTCCTCCTCCGTCAACGCCTCAGGCTTCACACTCTTCCCCTCCATCTGAACTGTACTGCTCGACGAGTACTTATACCCTCTCTTCTTCAAATAATCCGGATCACCTGCCCGTCCCAGATCCCAAATTTGCTGAAACATAAAACTCCCCTTGGCATGGACAGCGTCGTAGATCTTTCTCCAGCCCTCGATTTGCTCTGGGGAGGTGATGCCTGGTAGGTTGGCGGCTGCTTCGCCTGTTTTGGAAATGCCGGTTGCTTCGCTGATGACGAGGGTTCCGGGGGTTGAGGCGCGGTCGGCGTAGTATTTTATCATGAGGTCGAGGGGGAGATGGTCATCGTCGTTGCGGAAGCGGGTTAGAGGGGCGAGGGCGATGCGATGAGAGAGGGTGGTGTTTCCTAGCTTGAGGGGCTGCCAGAGTTTTGATTCGGTTGACATGATGGATACTGATTGAGGTGAATAATCAGAGAATTGCAGAGTGATGGATGCTTTAGCTAGCTAGAATGATGCTGAATGATTTACAATTGTATTGCGATGATGGGTTCGAAGGAATAGAGGAATCTTGTCTTTAAATACATTTTTAATGATACATAATAATATTTCATCGTCCTGTAGATTATCAAGCGAAGCTGGTGCGAAGTAGCATTCGGAGCAATAGTCAGGATGATTAAAAACTCAAATGCCCATACGAAACTGCACACGGGGACCCAAGCACTAATTCTAGAATGAATCCTCTCATAATGTAACGTAAAATTCGGCTAGCAATGGTTGATAATCAGGGCCATTGCAAACATTTTTGGAGAAGAAATCGGAGAATTACTTCAAGGCCCCGACGTCATCTTGCTTGTGATTTGAAATCCCCAGACGTTCTTCATGGTGATTGGCTAGACGGTCAAAGTTCAACCGAAAGATCTGCTAAGCCCTACGAGCATTAATAATGCTATCTTAGCATGAGCATAACAGGCCAGGAACAAGAATTGTTGCGCATAATCTCGCGATAATAACTATGTAACTCTGTATTCAATTTCTCCAAGTCCATCCCCATCTCAAATCGTCACATCCTTCCCCCCATCCGTCTATCTCACTCAAGCCTTATCCTTATGATAACACAAAACCCAACCAAACTCCACAGGGTTGGTGCTAATCAGCGCCGGCTTCTCATGACTAAACTCAGTGCTTCCCAGCTGAACACCATATTTATCTTTATACCGCTGACAAACAACATCGCTGAGCTCAGGTGATTCAATGTTGGGAATATTGACGTTGAGACTCTCGAGACGCAGCTCGGTGACTTGGTAGTCGAGCGTGGTGAGTTGCGCGAGGGGAATTCTGACGGGTTGACGGCTGTGGTCAGCCGAGTTGACGATCATTATGACCGCGTTGGCTGTGGGTGCTTGACGCGCTGTTGTTTGGGATGTTGCTGTTGAGGCGAGCGCGATGGCGCTGGTGAGGAGGGTTGTGAAATGCATGGTGATGATTGATGTTGAAGTTCTGATGCTTTGCCTGAGAGATGTGAATGCACAGATATCAAGTTCGAGGTTCGAAGACAATACTTTTATACCTCCTGTCGATTCTCTTGTTGACATACGTCAACCCTCTAATAATAGCATCGCGCCTCAATTCCCCAAGTCCCGTCTCGGCCCCCATGTCGTGTGATGCACATGTCAGCACTTGTAAAATTTACGAGCCTTCTTGGCCCTGTCCTACGGATGTCGATCGCTTTCTTTGTTTTTTCTCCGCGACCACTCAGAGGCCAGTGTCTAAGACAAGTCAGCTGTCGAATTCTGTCTTGGACATAAATCACGTTATGGTTGGGTGGAGAGACAGTCTGGAGATTATTGCCATCTCGTATTCATTTATAGGTGACATAATATTTTGGAAGTTGTGATTTGCACATGTCATATGGAGCGCTGTATAAGGCTGGATGTGATGAGAGAGATGAGAGAACTTCGGTCATGTCCTAGTTGGGCTATGGTGATTCGTATTGAGGCTTGGTTGTACAACATGTGTACTTGGCATTTGATCCTTACAATAGTGGGCTGCCTCTGAGACTCTGAAACAGATGTGAAAAGCACTATGAGCGCATCATCTGCCTCTCTTCAGCCTTCAGCCCATCTCTCGCGCTGATGCCAAGATCCAATCAATGCTCACAGAAGTTATAGTCAATCGACTCCCAGCGAGCCCTCACCTTCTCCGCAGTCCTCTCATCCATTAACTCAAGCCGATGCGCCCGTACTTCCTCAGCGTCCATAAGGCCCTTGGTCACTTCACCGCTTCCAGTCCAACAGTCCGTTTGCTGAGGCGGCACCTGCACCGTTGAAAGGATTCGGCGGTGCGGATCAACCAGCCAAAGAGCGATTAAGCGTCGATGGCCCGGCTTTGTCGGATCCTGCAGCTTAAAAGAGGACACGCGGTATTGAATAGATGTTAGTAAGAGTTTGACTTTCGGGGGAGAAGACTTAGACACGTTGGAAAAAGCGAGGAGACAGCCCTCTGGCGTGTCAACGTCTCCGTAGCCTTGAACACAGGATCTAGCGAGTCCGCCTTTGCATTCCGAGATCTGTGCCAAAAGCTATCTCAAGATAGCTGTAACTATTCTGGCCAGCCTTGATCTCATCATTCAGATACGAGCTCGTCTACATACGGAACAATAAACGGCTTGGCGTTACGTTCCCACTGTCAAAGTAGTACATTACAGTCGCGGCAATTTCCTCATTCATCTGGCCACCAAAATGTTGAGCGTCCAAACCCTTGCTACTGCACTATTGTCGCCAGCGGAGTGATATTTTGGGTGGCTTGCTATAGAGCTGATCGGAATGGAGAAATGCATTGCACCATGATGAATTTGATTAACGTTACCAAAATGTTGCGTGCTCTTGAGTCCAGTCAAATGAAAGGTCCCAGGTGGAAACGATAATATTTAGACAAAAATTGTTGCCATTTCTTCATGGTTCTTTAGCACCCTTCCACCAGTCTACAGCCCTACCCACTCCAGAGACTTATCCCATAATCTAGCCGCTTTCTCAGTATCACACGCATGCTCCCCATATCCTCTTGCGTACAGAGGAGTAGAAGAATCCCACTTCCCGACGATTTGACAGTCCTCAAGATACTTCCCACCTTGACCTTCCAAGGCCTGAGCGACTGCTGCCCAGACACTTGTCGCTGCGCCTTGGTCCGGAAGCTTCCAAATTGTCTTTAGATATGGATCCACTGCGAGGCCGCTCTTTTGTTCCTCAGATAGATGTCTTCCCAGATCTGTGAGGACACCGCCTGGCTGGACACTCCACGCATGGATACCCTCGCTGGCGTACCTCCGCTCGATCTCATTAGCCGTCCAGAGATTGGCAGTCTTGCTCTGGGAGTATGCTTTGTTGGGATCGTAGCAGCCTTCCATGTTGACGTTGTCAAAGTTGACTTCGCCGAAACGATGGGCAAGTGAGCTTAGCATGACGACTCGTGATGCGCGATCAGACGTTGCGCCTTTGGCCAGAGTAGGTTTGAGTAGTTGGAACAAGAGGAAGTGGGCAAGATGGTTTGTACCAAATTGGGTTTCGAAGCCCTCTTTCGTGCGTCCTTCTGGTGTACACATGACCCCAGCGTTGCAGATAAGGATGTTGAGTTTCGGACTCTCGGATAAGAACTTGGCAGCGCACAAGCGAACACTGTCCAGCGATTCCAGGTCAAGTTCAAGAAGGTGGACACGCTCATCTTGCGCGAGGTCGCCTAGGGCTGACTTTGCCTTTTCGAGGTCTCGAGCCGTTAGATATAGAGTTGCGCCAGTGAGATGCAGCGCTTTCGCGGTCTCAATACCGATCCCCGCGGAACAACCGGTGATTAAAACGACCTGGTCACTCAGTTTTCCTTCGAGGCCTTCATCCTCGATGATCTGGATCGCTGTTGGGCGAGCGTCTCCTGGTCCGTTGGGCGACTCGTGAACGGTGACGTAGCGATCGGCCATGGCGTTGATATAGGAGAACAAAGAGCTATTGAGAGACTTTACCAGAGAAACAATAAGCGAGACATAAAGCAAAAGAGAAATTTGGGTTCGGGGGAGGCGATTGAAGCTGTTATTTACACCGATATTCCCTCAACATGCAGCGTTTCACGATGCAACATGTCCGAGCTGAAACGCCTATGATTCATCACTAGGCCTAGCGGGAAGCGGACACCAATTAATCCGCTAGCTTTGGCGCCATCAGAAAGAAATGATAGGCCAATGGCTTCGGCAATGGAACAATTCGCTAGACTTCTGATACTCAGAGCCACTATTGCTATGCTCGCTCGGCGTCAACAGCCGAGTAGGCTCAAACTATATACAGAACAGAAGAACGGAGCCGGCCCCCAAGGACGATGCGCGCTTATGTAGTATATCTGGCGCAGTGGCTCAAACTCTTGGCCTTGCCAGCATCCTTGGGAATAACACCAGCAGCAACGGCAGCTTGATAGCACCATCGCCAATCTTTCTTGCCAAGCTCTCCATCACACTTCCAGGACCAGAAGAACCATCCATCACCTTTCTCAAAGGACTCAGCTTGAGCGGCCCAGTAAGCCTTGTACCATGTCTCTTGGCCCTCGATCTTGAACTCATCCGTGTTCTTCAGAGTTGAGTTCACGGATAGGGACCATTCACCGACGAAGACGTGCTGGCCCATGTTGTCTTTGCAGGCGGTTTCTATATATGCTTTCTTGTTGCCGGCGATTCTGTTGTCGGAGGATAGATAGCGGTGGGCATCGAAGAAGATGAGATCGTCGTCTGGGAGGTATTGTCTTGGGTCACCTGCGCCCCAACTTTTGCCCTGCGATGGAGTCAGCGCGAGTTACATTATAGCCGTCCCCAAATATATAACTTACCATGTATTGAATATGTAACTGATCAGCTTTGGGAACTTTCAGATAACCCTCCATAGCCTGTATACGCTTATATGCACCAGGGTAGTAGTTTTTGATCATGTCATCCGCCTCGGCCTTCCACTTTCCAGCACGGACGGGCTCATTCAGAACCTCGAGCATGCCGACGGTAGTGTAGTTCCCATTCGTATGGATTCGCTTGGTCATCCATTCAAGGAACTTGAACGCCCGTTCGTAGTTCTCGGCAGTATAGAATCCCGGATTGGGGATGGACTGTAACTTGATTAGTACGTGCTTGATGAGGCGAAATAGTCGCTTACATGGCCGGTGAACTGCTCATTCGGTGAGCTGATACCAGGGGCAGAATGCAGTCCGATAACAGCGTAGATGCCATGCTTCTTACACCACCCGACAATTCGGTCAAGATGCCAGATGCCGCCGCGAGGCCAGTATTCGCCTTTCTGGATGATATCCTCGTACATCCAGTAGCCAACAGGAATACGAACGGCATTGAGACCGATACTTGCGATCTGCTTGATGTCATCCTCTGTGATCCACGTCTCCCAGTGCTTCTTGAAAGCGGCGTTTGCTTTTTCTTGGCCGATACCCTTCACGCATGCCCATTCATCATTATAGGCACTGCAGCCCATGTTCTTCCATGATTCTTCAGCCATCCATCGTTCGATGATGAACTGCGAACCGAGATTGACGCCGCGGATCTTATCGTCGTTTGGGAGCCATCGCTCAGTGATTTTCTCGCCGTTGGCCTTTGCAATAGCTACACAAAGTGAGTATGTGCACCTTCATGATAACGTTCTTCACTAACCTCTAGACTGTGGAGTCCAGGCTTCTGCGGCGGCGAGAAAGAATGGCAATGCTGATTTGAGATGCATTTTTAAGACAGGAACTTCTGTTCAAATGAAGCGAACCTCTATGTGACTGCACTTGTAGAGCCGAAGAAGAGACATTATACCGTTGAATGTCTTGGATATATATGTCTACAACCAAGGGTCGCAAGGATTATGGTCCATTCACATACCTGCGCATATGGCCTGATAACAACGGAATACATCCGTCCGGTCTCCCCATCTACTACCGATCTACCAGGCATATTTCCGCGATGGAGAACAATCACGACCCTGATTTGTCGGTGCGACTAATGGATCGTTTCGTTTTGGCATATGAAACGGCCGATTCTCAACCTTGATTCTGAACAAATGAGACATTCGTCATTCCACATTCCTCTCGCTTGGGAATACTGCTGGTTGGCTCGTGCCAGGATTGCAGAATGCAAGCAGATGAAGGACTGCGGCTGAAGGTTGGGGTTTCAGACGAACTCCACTAACAACCCTGTTCCTCTAATGAGAGCATTCCTCACGGATCACATATCTATCTATTTGAGATGAATCCTTGATGCATAACCTTTCATTTTGAGACGACATATCGGATGAGTCGGAGTCAGAGTTTATTAATCGTCGCCAGCGGTTTATTGAGACCCGTTTTCAGTGCGGAAAACCACTTGTCCTAGGATCTTTTGTTGTTTCGTGGGGTGAGTGGACCAGCATGTTGGCAGAATGCGACGCTGCATGTTGACCTGTCAATGGCCCATAGAATAACGAGTTCGAGTCACCATGCGAGGCACTTTTGACGGACAACAGCGCCTGCAACAGGAGAGTCCGCCTTGGCATCGGCGATGCATGTGTAACTCGGTCTATCTTGCAGTGTGCTGGGCGGAACTACTATCAGATCACCGTGAATAATGCCGGGAATTAGACCCTGGTCGCCGAAAGAGGCAGGTCTAAAGACCATGAGCCACGTGGGGGATATGAAGCGGTTATCAGATGGCAGTCGATGATGAACGGTCGAGGTTGTATTAGTAACGGTATCGCATGTGGATCTAGTTACAGACACAGAGATCCCAACGACTTACTTTTACGAATAGAAGTCTTCAGGACTATCCAAACGACTGTCTGAAATGCCTCCATAATTAAGACTGGTACATGAAGAATTCACCTATCGCAAATGGCAAGGGTCCTCCTCGATGCCAACTCGACCGACTTGTCAATTACTTCACGTACTTGATAAATTCCAGAACTTTCATAAAAAGAATGATGCACTCAGCTTCCTTAAAGATCTCATAGCTCAAGGTCAGCTAGAGCAACAGAATTTATCAGACGCGCCTACATAACAAGCCATTACCACAGAATCTCAAAATGAGCATTCTGACCCTTGGGTTGAAACTTGGTTACAGAATATCACGAGAGGAACACCAAGGGAATCTATTTATCTTTTCACATGTAGATACTTTCCTCATTACTTTACCTCTAGTATTTTTCAATGTTCTCGAGCGAGAGTATACCATCATCAGCGGAAACAAGCTTAAGATTCAAGCTTATATGCCAGAGTGTTCGCTAGCTTGGGGATTTCCTACCCCTTATCAAAATGTGGAACCTCGTGCTTGAATTTTCTCAGAGCATATCCCTTTGTCAACAATGGAAGTAGGAAAACGGTTCTATTTTTGCCCAGGGTCCAATAGAGCCTCCAGGATCTTGGGATGGTTCCAATTATTCGTCATCTTAACGGAAGGTTGCGGGAAAACGGCCACCAAGATCTCTGGCTTCAACTTCCAGTCTGGCACAAGCTAGTCGTTGTTTTAAGAACCATGATATATGAGCAAAAGACCAAATCAATCTTGGAAAGTCATGGACTGACACTTGATCCGCCAGATAGGATGGTTTGCAGAGGTCCGATGCTTTTAATATGGCGATCGGCTACACGGCACAAGTACCGAGATATCTTGCATCTTGAGACAGGATTACCCTCACTATTCCAGTAAATACCTCTGCGCTGTAACCTTACACTGGTCAAATGCTACATCGCTCCTGGGAAACCTTCCTGAACAAGCCAAATGACTCTTTGTCCTTACCATTCACCTTATCAAGCCCCATTTTCGCAATTGCTAGCTTCCTAAAATGTCAATAGTAGCGAAGCAAAAGCCGTTGTAAGCGAAAACTTGGTACGTTTACGGCAGTTCCTCTGATTAAAGTTTTTCCCGCATGAATAGCAAAGAGGCACAGCTCTTTAGGATTGTTTATGAAACATTTAGTAAGCAAATTTCGGTAAAGTACCTCGAGTTTCAACGCGGAATGTCTTCCTCCGAGGGTCGTCAATGACGTTCTCAATCGAATGAGTATAAGACATCGAACGATATCCTCATTCTTGAGGTCCAGATTTCTCTTAAAACGCGTAAGCTTAGAAAGAACTCGCCGAGTTTACCGATAGGGTTGGTTATCTGATCAAGATCAATAAAATCCGCCGAGTATAGGCCCGGCTAAATGACCGACGTCAATATTCGGGGTAGTAAAATAATACGGTCCGAACTAGGTCGTCCAAGTTATCCAATAAGTGTTTATCAAGTGAGATATTGGTTTTTCGGAATGTGGTCTTCCGAATTCCTTGATCGGCGATAAGATGTCTTGGAAGCCAACAAACACTTACTTACAGCAAGATAATCAAGATCGAGAATCGTCGACGGAGTGTAATTTTGAGATGGTAGAAAAATCCAACTGACTCTTCAAAATCCCAACAAGCGGCATATGTTCCCGTGCTTCCAGGTATCTAAGAATCTCGGCTCCCACCCCGAACAGGGCCAACTGCACTGCAACGCTGATCTGGCATGCAATTTCACCAGAAAGCCTCCGCATGACCAGCCAAGAGATGTTCATCGAGGCACGCAGCGAACGGAGCATGCGGCTAGACGGGTAATCGGGCCTGCCATGGGCCGATGACCGAAACAGGACCCGGAAGCAGGCGGAGAAAGGTAGGTTTTGATAGAGGTTCTGGAGCGAAGAAATAGAGTTTCCCCGTGGGGATTGATGGGATGAATCACGATGGCCGGAGTCGAAGCGGGATGATGCAACTGAAGCATTGGGCGTATGGGTAGTAACGCGGTGATGGGACCTTTGTGTTGGTGTTGCTTCGATATCCCGGTCGAGGTCTGGGCCCGCCAGGTTGGTTGGGCTCGATGATAGCACGTCGATGTATAAAGCAGGTGTCATCCGCTGGCCTGTCCATAATACAAACTCAAAATTATATCACCGCTATTCTATCCTATAAATGATCACTGGATGATCTCATCTTTGCGCAATCTGCCATCATTTTTCATATCCACTTTGAACATCCTACGATGAACCGCCAAGGGACAGATGGCAGTATGACACTGCTAAACTCCCTCTCACTACTGTTGGCACTCCAAGTCAGGCCGACATACGCTCAGGGACTTGAGGGCTATGGATTGACTTCCTACGATCCTGTCTGCGCTGAAGCATGTCTTCGATCCTTTACTCCTCTGATGCTACCCTGCTCAAGCATGCACGATGGAGACATGACGACTCCACCGGCATGTCGAGCGAACGACACTTCTTTCTTGACATCTGTTGCTTGGTGTATGAGCGACAACTGTGGCGACGAAAAGTTGTCAAAGATCGAGGGTTACTGGGAGGAGTGGATTACAGGGAGCAAATTCGTTCCCGCAAAGTGGTCCTACTCAGAGGCTCTCATGGAGGTTGATCCTAAACCACCGCGATATCAACTCAGCGTGACAGACAAGGCTCTCAACCAGACATCGACACTCGCACCGGTTGCGTATCTTAGTCAATGGAACTCGCTTTGGGCGACGAATCATGAGATGATAATGGGAGCACGATATGGGTACGTTTCTTCAATCCTCACTTAGCAGCATGGCTAATATTGCCACAGCATCATTCTTGTTGTCATTGCTGTTGGAATACCAATTCTAATGACCTGGTCCCGTTATCTACCTTTCATCCCATCAATCCACGACAAACTCAAACCATACATCCTCTATCCAAGCATGATCGGTACCTATTCCGTACGTCCTCTACCATTCAAACTTGGAAATGCTCCCTCTGTTGGTCAAGGTCTATACATCGCCTTATTCCTTGGTCTCGTCGTTGTATTTACCGCTATCGACTATGAGCTCCGCCAGCCACATGCCAGATTCGTGGGGGAACGGCGGGAACTACTCGCTTATTTCGTCTACCGCACTGGGGCACTCGCATTCGCCTTACTCCCACTGATCATCCTTTTCCCGTCCAGGAACAACCTCCTCTTGTGGCTATCTAACTGGTCGCGCTCGACATTCATCCTGCTTCACCGATGGGTTGGACGAACCTTTGCTCTACTGGCTGTTCTGCACGCTATCTTTGTCTTGGTTGGCTCTGACAAGATGGGCACTACAGACTGGAGACGCTGGGGCTCAGTCACTGTCATCTTCACTGTAATTACCTGCCTTGGAAGTGGACTCTACGTTCGAAAGGCCAACTACGAGCTTTTCTTGCTTATGCACATCCTCATTGCTGCGCTTGTTATTGTCGGATGCTGGTATCATCTCATGCTGCGATATGCCTCTATCCGTCTGCACTCCCCCGGTTACACAACTGGGCACGAGATTTGGCTTTACCTTGCCATTGCCCTTTGGGGTTTCGAACGCCTTGTTCGAATCGTACGGGTCATCAGACTGGGTATTCTGAGGTCCAAGGTTAAGGACATTGGAGCTGGCTATGTTCGAGTAGATGTCCCAGGCGTTCGATGGGGTTTGGATCCTGGAAAGCATGTCTTTGTCTACTTCCCCACACTTGCTCCAATGCGACCTTGGGAGAATCACCCCTTCTCTGTCATTCCCACAGTTGCGCTTCAGCGACGTGGAATTTCAGCTACACCTGGGTCTCCAACCTCACCAGGAGCTTCCTCGGGATTGGAAGATATTGAGAAGTCGACAGCTCAAATTGAAGTGGTCAGGCAATCATCAGCCTCAGCGGAGATCTCAGCTGGAGTGACACTGTTCATCAAGAAGTCGACTGGTATCACCAAGTATCTCGGGAGCCATGACCGCTTACTCACTCTCTTGGAGGGGCCCTACCCTGGCAGCGACACACGAGAGGTCCTACGCTGTGACAGGCTTCTTCTTATCGCTGGTGGTGTTGGTATCACTAGTCTATTCGCACTCATTCACAACCACTGGAACGTCAAGTTGGCTTGGAGCGTCAAAGCAGAAGCCCGATGTCTCGTCAACGAGATCGAGCCAGCCCTCGATGCCGTGAATACTGCACAGACGGACATTAGAATTGGTTCAAGATTCGATGTTGCTGCTCTTATCGATGAGGAAGCATCAGCAGGCTGGAAGAGAGTCGGTATCGTGGTATCAGGCCCCGGATCCCTGTGTGATGACGTTCGGGCTGTTGTTGCTGGCATTGGACGCCACTCCAAGACTGTCTTTGAACTTGAAGTGGATGCCTACTCCTGGTGATCTCGATATTGCGAGAGAAGGGAGTAAAGAGAATAGCACATGATGATTGGGTTGTTCTGGTTTTGGCAATTTTACATCATGTTTATGGTAACAGTTCAATTACGTACTAGATATTTTACAACTATTGCTCAAGCCAAGAGTCTTGCTTAAACTAACTTGAACGAGATCTATCATGACATGGGTTGTGACTCATGAAAACCCCGTGCCAACCCTCTGGTCCGACATTCATTTCATCTGTGCCTTTTCTGAGGTTGCTTCAGCTTGTTCAATCACAGGTACACTTTGAATATTGCCTAAACGGAATCTAAGCCGTCCATTCCTTGGCGTTCATTGCAGTTCACTACGAGGTTACCTCAGCACGACATCCACATGGCCGATGGTCACAAGCGATGCAGAATTACCTCCTTTTCCCGCTTAATATCCGTCCTCGAATTCCTCCAGAGGCCTTCCAATCGATTTTCGGCACGGCCGGCTCCGTTATCTTCCAATATGGTGATAAATCTAAGCGGGATGCTCCGAGTCTTGAAGGCTGCTAGAACTCGAACCACCATCAGCAGCGAGATAAGACGTAGGGTCACAGCGGGCATCTCAACTTTAGCACGTGCTCGAACCTTTTTGGTCCTGTATCACGGTTCTTTGGCTATCCCGAGGGTGTTGCATGCATGGACAGGTGCCAAAAGACTCTGCCGCACATGCAGGTGAGATAATGCAACGTCAACCCTCTATGTTCCATTCAGTGTAACACTACTACGTGCCTCGATGTTCCCACTTCGGGTTGGACCGAGAAATATGGAACCTTCTGGCCTTTCTGTGTGAAAAGAGAAGAGTATACAGGCCAAGGTTTCATTGGATATCGAGGAAGTAATATGTATACTTCAGGTGTTAAGTCAATACTCTCGCAAGCTATTGGATGCTCAGGCCATCCAGTTACAGTGTCTTAGGGCCAGTTAAATAACACAACTGACTGGCCTGAATGAAGGAGCACCACGGGAGAGCATCCGATTGCTCTTCATAATAGGGTCATTAATCTTGAGATAAGACGTAAAAGAAGTTAGGACTTCCTGCTCCCTTTGACTTTAGTCCAGTCTTGAAAATCTACTTAACAATACTCTATAAGCATGGCTCCATTAAACAGATATGGCTTGTTGGTAGGTACTTATCTAATAATCGACCTTCTTAAGATGGAGTACTTTATCTTAAGGTGCAGAGTATCTTAAGATGCAGAGTATCTTAAGATGCAGAGTATCTTAAGATGCAGAGTATCTTAAGATGCAGAGTATCTTAAGATGCAGAGTATCTTAAGATGCAGAGTATCTTAAGATGCAGAGTATCTTAAGATGCAGAGTATCTTAAGATGCAGAGTATCTTAAGATGCAGAGTATCTTAAGATGGAGTATATCTTAAGATGGAGTACCTCAAGATAATAACAAATAGAATAATGGAGCCTCTAATTAATTGCTAAACAGATAAAAACCCGATATACTCCCAAGCCGATTTACATAAATAGCTCTCCACTGAGGTCTATTCTTTTTCATCATGCCTCTCGATCTTGATCGCAGCAAGCTCTCAGCGATGTTTAGCTGGGCTGTTACCACTAACGAGAATAAGACTCTTATCTTAGTTCGCATTTATACAGATTATCAAGATCCGTTTACTCAATAGTGCCTGTCAATTTGTGGCCCAGATTACCGAGTAAGTAGTAGAGCTTGGAACCGGTTGTTTGGTCTACGGTTTGCAGTTGATTCCTGGCGCCAGAAGACTTGTGGATTTGTATCCTGGGATTCACTGCTTCGCAATGGCATAAATATAATAGGGAAAGCTGAACCATAAAAACTAGCTTGTCCATGGTTGTTGTATCTAAATGAGATGCCCAACCTAACCAGAGACGAGACTCAAGGGATTTCAGGATATTACCGGGGTATGCACCAAGATCTCCAGGGCATAGAGTAAGGTCTTCCTAACGCAGTGCTTGCCTTTAGTCTTTCGAGTTTTATTAAGACGATCGTCCCACTCGCTTCAACCATTTTTTCAGATCAAACTCCCCCTCTTGTAGATCCCTTGGATTATCGACGAACATGAAAACATGGCCATAATCCTCAGCAGGTTCATTTCCATCTGTATACTGAATAAGGCATGGTTTGGCTCTGTAGCTGTTGGTCTCGTACTCCGCCAATCTCTTCGCATGAGCAACAGACTGCACATGATAGACGGCACCACTGACTTGTGCATTCTGCAGGCCGTCTTGCAGGGCGGGATACTGTCCCCAGAGTTTACGCGAGTACCCTATGATCTTGGCGGGTCGTAGTTTTGGGTTTTCTTTTAGTCCGAGGACATCGGCTAGCATTTTCGGATCCATCAATGTTCCATACACGAAGTACGGTCCTGTAGGCAACTTGAGGGAATCGGCTTGGGTCGGAGGGTTGGGAGGCCGGTAGAAGCAGTCTTCCGGGGTATTTCTCACTTTCGATATAAAGGATGATTTTTTTGTGTTTGTCTTTTGAGCAGCAGGCGGCAGCGGAGGCGCTGGCGGTGGTGGCGGAGGTGTATTATCAGACATTCTGGGCGTATTACAACGAGCAGCCGCAGTGACTTACTGGCGCATCGATATGTTTAGAGGGGTTCAGGTAATTGATTTCATGGTGTCTTTGCCTGTGAGGAGCTGCGTGTGTTCACGCAAGGACAACAGTAAAGCAAGGAGTTGACGCCCAACGGCCGTGAATCTGTCATCAGTGATGATTAAGCAACAGTGCTATGCTACAGGGTAGTCGCCAATGACACAGGCGGTTATCTACCGAGTATTAGAGTACCTTAAACAAACGTCATATGTTTATTAGCTCTGTGATAATGAAATAAATTTATCAGATCGAATTTATGATGCAACGCCAACCTTGCATCACAAACCATGGTTAACAATTGAATTGCGGGGTGCAGTTGACCTTAAGGCGGTCAATGAACTAAAATGCCACCATTCCACAGCCCAGCCAACTTCGCCGACGCTAAATCATCATGTGGATCGACATCACCAGTCTCAAAATACCCAACGACAGTCTGTGCGTGCACTCCCGGACGCACGCGCGACATTCGTTTATCGTCAGCAACCGTTGCTATTGATCGTCGCTGTACAACACTTTGACCTCCGCCCGGAACGGTGCGCTGAAAGTCAAAGCGGCAGAGACCAATTCAACGGCGATGAAACGGCCCAATTCGAAGGTACGCGCCCTGTAAGCAAACAGTGCCAATTTAGAGTTTGCCGTGCCCAGTTTTTGAGAAAACCCGTTAATTAGAAAATACGACGCTGCTACGCCGCAGAAACATATCACCATCAATTAAAAAGCTCGTCTTCATCTGAGACAGAACAAGGTCCCCTGCATGTCAAAATGCAAGGATCGCCGACCGTTTTGCACAACGATCAGAGTGACGAAAATGAAGATTTCTCACGGAGAAAGAAACATTAGTCCGGTTAGCTTGACGTGTACCACCGCCGTGAAGGGGGCGCCAAACGATTCCCAGTGAACGATAGCTCAGTCGTTAGTTCAACAAGCCCTGGTCTCGAATCCTTCAACAGCATCACGCCGTTAACCGAAGCGCCCACTCACGAGGCATTTGAATGATCCCCAGATCCTTTCCCTTGGGTACACGACCCCCGTCC